>CM050854.1:23580276-23640276 GCA_027580175.1 Siniperca scherzeri
CTTGTTATGCTGACCCCTATTTTTATATTTATATATATATATATATTATATATATATATTTATATATCTAACATAAAAATATAACGAAGCCTTCAGACGTTCAGCCGACCACACGATGTCTCCGTCCGTTCCTCTTTGAGTTCTGAACTTTACTCTTCTTTGCAAACTTGGAGATCGACATGTTGACCTACGGCCAGGTAGTTTAATCTGTTTTAATCTGTAGTTTTTTCATTATATTGTGTTTTAATAATCTCAATCTGCAAAGTAACTGAAGCTGAGATGAGTACAAGTATAGACTAGCATTAAATGGAAATACTCAAGTACAAGTAGCTCAAAACCTTACTCTGCACCGTGCAAACACTGAAATACCAACAAAGTGTCAGTGGGATAAAAGCTCTGCGTCCGTAAACCTTCAACTGAACAGGGAACAACAAACAAACTGCAGCAGCTCCTGTTTCCTGGGGAAAGATTACAGCGACGCTCCAACCCGACATTTCCTCTCTGAGCACCGGGCCGGACTAATCTCTGGACACGGAGCTTCCTCTGTGTGTGTGTGTGTGTGTGTGTGTGTGTGTGGTGAATAACAGACATCTGAGCTCAGAGAAGGAAAATCTGATTTCATGATGATGAAACACGTGTGGCCTTACTGGCACCTTTTTAAAGAATAAGATTTTTATCTTTACAGGAGTTTTATATCGACCTCAGACTCCATCTGTGTAAACAGATGATGTCCCCACAACATGAGCAATACATGTCCACACACACTCACACACACACACACACACACACTCACACACACACGCACACACACACACACACACACACACACACACACACACACACTCACACACTCACTTCAGCTGTCAGTTAAGGTGAAACGACCGAAAGGAGTTGAAGAGTTAACTGATGTTTAAGCAATGTCTCCTCCTTCTGTCAGGGCTCGCCACAGCGAATCACGCGCCTCCATCTAACCCTGTCCTCTGCGTCCTCTTCACTCGCACCAGTTAGCTTCATGTCCTCTCTCACTGCGTCCATAAACCTCCTCTCTGGTCTTCCTCTAGACCTCCTGCCTGGCAGCTCCAGCCTCAGCATCCTTCTACCAATATATTCACAGTCTGTCCTCTGAACACGTCCAAACCGCCTCCATCTGTCCTCTCTGACTTTATCTCCGAAGCGTCTAACACGAGCCGTCCCTCTGATGTCCTCGCCTGATCCCGTCTGCCTCGCCCCTCTGATGTCCTCGCCTCTGATGTCCTCGTCCTCTGATGTCTCGCCCCTCTGATGTCCTCGCCCCTCTGATGTCCTCGTTCCTGATCCCGTCGTCCTCGTCCTCTGATGTCCTCGCCCCTGATCCCGTCCGTCCTCGCCCCTCTGATGTCTCGTCCCTCTGATGTCCTCGCCTCTGATGTCCTCGTCCTGATCCCGTCTGGCCTCGCCCCTCTGATGTCCTCGCCTCTGATGTCCTCGTCCTCTGATGTCCTCGTCCTCTGATGTCCTCGTCCTGATCCCGTCCGCCTCGCCCCTCTGATGTCCTCGCCCCTGATCCCGTCTGCCTCGCCCCTCTGATGTCCTCGTCCTGATCCCGTCTGGCCTCGCCCCTCTGATGTCCTCGTCCCTGATCCCGTCCGTCCTCGTCCCTCTGATGTCCTCGTCCCTGATCCCGTCCGTCCTCGTCCCTGATCCCGTCCGTCCTCGTCCCTCTGATGTCCTCGTTCCTGATCCCGTCCGTCCTCGTCCCTCCCAGAGAGGACCTCAGCATCTCTGATGTTTAAGCACTGAAAACAGTTAATGTGTCAGTTGAAACGACACTTCATTGAAGCGTTAGTGGAAAAGGAGTTGAAAGGTTAGTTGAAGTTCAGACACTAAAAGGAGTTGAAGGGTCGCAGTGTGAGAAAGTAACTGAAGACTCGGCCGAGGCTCGTCCAATCACAGTAGGTGTCTGGACGAACCGCTCCGGCTTTCGTTGCCTTGTATGAACTCGTTCTGTGAGTTACGACTAGCCGTGGTTATCGTGCAGCCAACAGTCTGACAGAAACACTCGGATGATTTATGACTATTTTCTCTGCTCTCGCTGTTTCCTGATTGGACGATCCATCAGAAACTTTACTGCGTTGGGTCAACGCGCCTCACATCGGGGATCCGCCGGTCTGTTTAAAGACGACACGAGTTCATGTGGTGAAAACACCAAGGGCTCGATCCAGCGAAAGAAAGACCAAGTGAAGCAGGACTGTGAGTCATGTGTTGCAGCGGTTTGACTAAAGTTTTAGGGGTGCGTGTGTGCGTGTGTGTGTGCGTGTGTGTGTGTGTGTGTGTGTGTGTGTGTGTGCGTGTGTGTGTGTGTGTGTGTGTGTGTGTGTTTATATAACAGAAAGAAAGAGTCATCAAACTAAAAGTTGGTAAAACAAACTAGTTTTAAGTTTAGGAACAACTCACTGTTCTCCCTCAGATTCCTGGATGTGTGTGTTACTGTGAGGCCTATTGTGTGTGTGTGTGTGTGTGTGTGTGTGTGTGCGCATGTGTTTCCTATTTAAACTGACCTCATTCCTCAGACCGGGGGTTGAATGACATCATCCTGCAGCAGATCTGCTCTCGGCTGTCGACGGATGAAACTTTCACATTAAGAGGAGTCTCCTGACAGCTGAGAGATAAACAATGCACTTTTATTCTGGCGGTCAGAACAGGAAACCGGGTCACGCGAGCTGATCACAAAACATTAGAAAACAAATGTTCGTCAATCAGTTAATTAAACCCCAGAAATGTCCCGGCTTCTAATTGGCTGGCAGTTTCCTGTTAAAGTCGCGTACAGCTCAGTCTGAACTGCTCTCAGCGCGTAACGTACATTAAGCTGCTGATCGTCATTTCAGCAGCGCAGATGCTTCGTGCTGAGACGCACCGCGAGGTGAAACTAACGAGACCGACAAACTTGGAAAATACTAAACGACAATAAAAGCAGCCTTTTCTTAGTCGGCGTGGCTGCGTGGATGTTAAAGTCTGTCGGTCCACGTCGGTCCAGACTCAGGTATCTCATCAGCTGGTGGAAGGATTTTTATTAAATGTGGTTCAGACATTCATTTATGTTCCCAGACGATCAATCCTTGTGACTTTTCATCTAGCGCCACCATCAGGTCCAAATACCTGCAAAACTGTGAATGAACCTCTGACAGCTACGATCTGACGAAAACTACAGAAGTGGCTGCAAAGCCTCCATCGGCGACAGCTGCATCTCCGTAAGAGTCCAGTATTAACGCCAATACTATCGATATACGATAATATCGTTTGCATCTGGCCTCACTTTTTAAATGCTACAAATCCGTAACCGAAACATTTCGGGTGTTCGTGTGGCTACAAGGCTCGCAGTGGGGGCAGCCATCCTGGAACAATGCATCAACACTCCCGAGCTGAATTAACGCGAGGTTTCTCTGTTCCTGCTGCTCCTCCAACGTTGCATGAATGCAGCATTTGTACTGACATACAGTTCACAATGACTGAGATGTTGTATGTTTGAAGGCACCAGTACCAGCAGTCAGCAGTGTTTTTCTGCAGGGAGGTGGACAGTAAAGGTGCGGACCTGTAATTAATGTTTAATAATCTCTTTATTAACCGTAACCATCTGCAGATTTAGTAGAAAATGAGAATTTTAAAAACGTTGTCTGGAGTTTTGCAGAATCGTCTAATATTGATGTTGTTGTCTGGCGGTGGGATTGTAAGAACGCCGTTTCCCTTGGTGCATATTTAAACAAACCAACACCCGTGGACCATCTAGAGTCTCGCAGAAACCACATTAAACCCTCCATAAAGACCTCTCACTGCTGCAGAGAGCCACAGCAAGCTGAATGTCAAAGGTTTCCGCTTCAAACCAATGAAAATCAGCTGTTGACATGTTTGCTACTCAGGTGTTGATACTGTACGCGTAGCGACACAAACAAGCAGCTGCTGGATTACTGGACAAATGTTGGACTGTACACACAAAACAAGCCGATGACACCTGGTACACCTGGTACACCTGGTACACCTGTTGCGTACCTGTTTATTTTGCTTTCGTGATAAGTTCTCTAAAAGACAGTGTGAGTGTGTGAATCATTTACTCTTCACAGCACCTCCTGTACGTCCTTACACCAACGTGTCCTTATTTACCCTGTTCACCCGTCTGTCCTTCAGACTCTAAAGCCATCGTGGACGGGAACCTGAAGCTGATCCTGGGTCTGATCTGGACCCTGATCCTGCACTACTCCATCTCCATGCCCATGTGGGAGGACGAGGACGACGAAGACGCCAAGAAACTGACCCCCAAACAGCGTCTGCTGGGCTGGATCCAGAACAAAGTGCCCCAGCTCCCCATCACCAACTTCCACCGAGACTGGAGGGACGGCAAGGCGCTGGGAGCACTGGTGGACAACTGCGCCCCTGGTAGGTACACGACGAGGACTTTGATGTCCCAGACTTGAATTAACAAGTGTGAGTTTACGCGTGAGGGCCGAATGAAGTTGAAACGGACGTGCTGAAAGGAATTGAAGAGTCATTTGACATTTAAGGAGTTTAAGCTTCAGTTGATGAGAAAGCGCTGAAAGAAGCTGAGATGTCGGTTGAAGTGAAACTGCTGAAAGGAGTTGAAGTTCGTGCAGTGAAGGGAGTTTAAGTGTCAGCTTTAGTTTCATTGCTGTAAATGTTTGAGAGTCAGTTGACATTAATCCAGCCAGTAATAATATAAGGTGATGTGTATGCACTGAAAGGAGTTGAAGTGCAATTATTTATGTGAAAGAAACTGTATGGTCCTAACTTTGGCAGATAATCTATTTGGTTATATCTGAAGCTGAAGCAAGTTGAGAAAAGCCGAAGTGGCCACCGAAACAGAAACACTGACAGAAACTGAAGGGGAAGTTTTAGTGGAAGTGATGAAGCAGTTATCGTTTTAGTTTTATGTGTACGCGTTGAATGAAGCTGAAGCGAGTTTGCGTGTAAGCGGTGAATGAAGCTGAACTTAAAGTACTGAAAGGAGTTGAAATGTTAGTTTAAGTTCAAGCACTAAAAAGAGGTTGAGGTGTTAAAAGGAACTGAAGAATCAGCTGAAGTGAAAGTGCTGAAGGACATAAACAGGTCTTCACTTGTCCTTAAAGTCTAAAACTCAACCTGGTCCTCATAAAGATAGAAGTACAGTTGTCCTCCTCAGTGTGTCAGTTCAGTTAAATCCTCTTAGCAGCTTTATCACAGACTGTGTGTCGGTGTTTGTGTGTCGTGTTAACAGGAAACGCTTCACTGCTTCACTGTTTCCTCTGAACAGGTAAAACTTAAATCTGCAGTCTATGAATGATAGTTTGGACTGTAATATTTCTGCTCTGATTATCAGCTTTATTAACATGTAGTTATTATTATTATTATTATTATTCTTTAGTATTAAATCTCAATTGTTTTTGAGTACAGAATCGTGTGTCAGATATCTTCTGATTTTGTCAGTTTTATATTGTGTTTTATTCAAGCAGAGGTTTTGTACTTGTGTTTGTGTTCAGAGGCCTTTTCTGTAGAAAAATATAAAAGATATAATAAAAACACTAGGTCTTGTGTTGTGTGTAGCCGTAATTATGAGAAAATATCTGAACACATTCTATATTCTCATATTAGCTGTGCCAAAACTCTCCTCCTTATCAAATCGTTTCCGTCTGTAATGAATTTAATCTGTGAAAACAATCTGCAGTCTGAATATTTGTCTCCTGTAAAAATGAACTTGTTTCAAAATCTTTTGTGGAAATGAATTTCTGTGTCTTGAAATAAGACTAAAGAATAAAGCAGCATCAAGAAATCTGAAATCTGAAAAATGCTTGAAACAAGTGGATTGATATTAAAACAGGCTGAATACACCGGCAGATTTTTATGTACAGAAATGATACGGAGGTTTTCATCATAGATGTTTCCAAACACTCGTTTTGCTGTTTTTCTTGTGTCTGAGCTGTGAAGTTCAGTTCTATTTGTGGAGTCTAATAAACCACTTTGGGGCCCATAACACAAAAGCACTTCTCGTGTGCAAATCACAAATGGCGTCAGCATCACGTTTCACAGCTGATTGTCGTTTCCAAACTGCAGATAAATGTGTGAATCCTGCATGGCTCCTCCAGGGTTATCCAGGGTCCAAAGTATGCATTTGTTTTGATTAGAGGACTCCCCCGTTCGTTTTGAGTGATAATCTCTCGAAACTGAAACGTCTCTCTGTGCTGCCTTCAGGTCTTTGTCCAGACTGGGAAACATGGGATCCCAGTCAGCCGGTGGAGAACGCCAGAGAGGCCATGCAGCAGGCTGACGACTGGCTCGGAGTGCCACAGGTAACGTTCACCTGTTACTTCACCTTTACCTTTACCACAATACCAAAACATGGTGGATTTATCAAACCACACCCACAAGAGCTTTGCCACCAATCGCAGAAAACATCAAGGAATATTAGAGGTTTTCGTTTGTATGAATAAGTGTAGATAATACTTAAATCTGCCTACCACCACCAACTATTAGTTTTTTAATAAACTCCCAAATTCCCAGAAAAGTACAGATTAAATGTCCTCCGTGTTCTTTATATTCTCAAAGACACATGCAAACTTTTAAGATCAGTGACAAATTATATGATATAAGTTTTAGTGTATAATCAGTGTTGTGCAGAGTCATAGTTCTGCTGTGATCCAACAGGCAGTTTCAGGAACTTTCCTCTCACATGTGTTAAATGCCGATCTGGTCTATTTCCAGCCTGCAGAGTGATCCTGCAGCCAGCAGTTTAAATTAGCAGCAGAGTGGAGGAGACAAAGTGAAGACAAAACACAAACTGTGGAATCAGATGATGAACGATTGTTAACTGTCGACTCGTTTGTTAAAGACATAAAGTCATAGTTTCCATCTTTACAGAGCCTTCCTGTGTTGAACTCTGTGCAATAAATGATGATGTGTTTTTAAAAGCTACAAGTGAAGCAGATGTTTTTATATTTAATAAGAGCAGCAGAGACCTGACGGCTTCTGGCAGTGAGAAACTTTCTGTTTCTGAGGTTTGTTTTGTTAATGTTCTGTATTACTGGAAACTGTGAGCTGGACAGATAATGTGTGGCTAGCAGCTTTTACCACAACAACACTTTCTATCTGACATGTGGTTAAACTAACCAATCAGAAGCTAGGAACACAATAGTAAAGTAAACATGAGGATCACACACAGAGGTAAGTTAGATGTTACATTAAAGAGTTAGGATTTTAGAAACACTGAGGTCATGAGGTCACCATGAATTGAATTTGTTCAGTTATACTCTCTGTAAATTTAAATTTCATAAAGGTCTAAATGCTATTGCTGATAAAATTCAGATTTAAGAGAACTTTATTGTCATTGTCTCCAAGTGCAAAACTGCAGTTGCATCTTCAATCAGGAGCAGAGCAAAAATAACTAAGCACCAATGATACAATATCAAATTTAACAACAAAGTAAGTCATTAGATTAAAAGAAGGAAATATCGTATAAATAGTAAGAATGTAAAAGTATCGTAAAACAAACAGCTTGAAGCTGCTGTGTCTGCATGTGCCGCCATCTTGCAGTAGAGCAAAGAAGAAATGCTGAATCCTTTATGTATTTATTATTTTGTTGGCCTAAAAGTTGTCAAATTGAAACATACTGAGTTTAAAAAATATTGAAATCAACTTAAAAAATATTCCAAATGTATGTAAGTTTTATAATTGAATTGCCATCTTTTTGTTGTAAGCCCGCTTCTCTAACCTTTAGGCCACCACTGCCCACAGTAATATAAGACAAGCTCACAAAATCTGACGCCATTGTTGGAGTTAAAGGTAGCTAGGAGTGTATAAAGCTGTTTTTTAGTTTTAAAAATTTGTCACATAAATATACATCTGAGTGAACAACAAAAATGATGTGGAGTTCCCCAGGGCTCCATTCTCGGTCCTCTTCTGTTCAACATCTACATGCTCCCACTAGCTCATATAATGACAAAAACACCCAAATATCTGTACATAATTGTGTGAATGATGCACAGATTTATATAACGATACTCACAAAAGTAAACTCACAAAACTTCCTGCAGTTAAACAAAGGTAACACTGAAAGCATTGTTTTTGGTGCCAAAGAAGAACAATTGAAGTCAGTGCTCAACTTCAATCACTAATGTCATTTTTAGCTTATTTTATTTCTAGATTTAAATCCAATTTATGTCTTTTTTATATTGCCTTGTGTTTCTTCTGTATGTTTTCGTAATGCCTTTTTATGTCTTACGTTGAATTGCCTTGTTGTTGAAAGGTGCTATAGGTGCTTTCTACCTCTGTTACTTGTACATCATTAAAATTCAAATGCAAGACTTTAATCGTAAAAGGAATATTTAGTGTTATTGATGCTCTTACTTCAGCGGAGGATTTAAAAAGGTCTTCCTGCTGTGCTAATGAACAACAGAATCCATTAAAGGAGCAGCTGTTAAACATATAACAGACCTTTCATGTGTTCACCAGCTCAAACTCCATTATTTTGTCTTGTTAGTCTCATAAACGATTAGCTTAGATTTTCTGTCTTTAGTCAGTCTCCAGTTTTTCTTCCATTAATGATTTTGGACTCAAGACAATCAGATTTGATTTCAGCAAAACAGTTTTACATTGTTAATTAAAAATGTTCTGTGCCTCCATTTAAAGAGCCTCTTTGATGTGTTTTTGGAAGAAAGTCACTTTTTAAACCAGTTTCTTGTTTATTACCAGGATTATCTACAGCTGTAAATGTGATCATGTGTTCATCCCCTCGTTCTTCTTCAGGTGATCGCTCCAGAGGAGATCGTTGATCCTAACGTGGACGAGCACTCTGTGATGACCTACCTGTCTCAGTTCCCCAAATCGAAACTGAAGCCCGGTGCCCCCCTGAGGGCGAAGACGCTGCACCCGAAGAGGGCCAAAGCTTATGGACCAGGTGAGGAGAAAACACAGCACCAAAGTCCATCCAACAAATGATCAGTTTCAATCTACTTTTATTGGCTTCAAGTGAAAACCAGCTGTGTGCTGTTTCCATGTTTTTTAAAATATGACAGTACCTACAGGAACAGTCCGATCATTATGGGAAATAAGCTCATTTGTCCATTTTCAGATGAGCAGTTGATATTTGTAGAGCTGAAAGAATCAATCAGGTAATCAATTAGTTGACTAATTGATTACTTGGAACAATTTTGACAATCGATTAATTGTTTAAGGTGTTTGGCCCATTGGTCAGAGAAAACAAACAATTTGATGATGTCACCTTGTCAACTGTGACAAGCATATTTCACCATTTTGTGATGTTTTAACAATTAACAGTGAATTAATTAATTAGAAAATTGTTGATTAATTGATAATGAAAATGATGCTTAATTGCAGCCCCAGATATATTTTAGTCCCAACAGGATTGAGAAACATCAATTGCTAATAACTAAAAAGAGTTTGTGAGTTTTACTGTTTCAGTAACTGAACTCTTTTGCTTGAAATAATTAAAATTATGTTAGTTACTGCTGTCAACATGGTCTCATGGTCTTTGTCAATTGAAACCTGAATAGTCTGGTTTGTGGGAATCATTAGATTTTTCATTGAACTTCCTTCCTCTCATGTGTCTCTCAGGTATTGAGCCTCGAGGTAATGTGGTTCTGAAACCAGCAGAGTTTCTGGTGGAGACGGTGGAGGCCGGACTGGGTGAAGTCCTGGTTTATGTGGAAGATCCAGAGGGACACACAGAGGAGGTGTGAACACGCACTCTTATTTTACATTCAATCAAAAACAACAAAGTGAAATGCAACTGAAATGTGTTGTCTTTCTGTCTCCATCAGGCCCGAGTGATCCCCAACAATGACAAGAACAGAACCTACTCTGTGGTCTACCTGCCCAAAGTGGAGGGGCTTCATAAAGTAAGAAAGATCACTATGAAAGAAATATTTAAAAAGTCCCAATCATATAGCGCAGCGGTCGACTTGCTAGCTTTCAGAGCTTTCCGCTACATCTCATGGTCTTCTTTAGTGAATGAAGCTGGCTCAGGTGTCGTCACGTGACTTGTGCATGGAAATTTGGTCATGTGATATCAGTCCAATCTTTACAGCTCTTGGTTGAAAAGTGGAATCGTATAGGGATTACCTTTTGGATCAAACTGGTATTGGGTACTTTTCTAATGACAGAAAGGGATTTTATTAAAGACTTGAAACTTTGAAAGACTTTTGAAAGAACATTTTAGTCTACAATCACCACTCTGCCACTGAAGAGTCCAAATGCTCAACGTCTTAACTTACGTTCATATGAACCCGTAATGTCTAATGATGGTTTTTTGTTGCACGTCGCGCTGCATCCTAAAGTCTACCCTCTTGCTCCTAACCAAAACTCCTTGTAGCACGACAGCTCAGTCAGCTGTTGGACCTGTTTGATTGAACTGGTCAATCATGCATCCAAACTTTTTGCTTCTTCCTTCTTAGGAACTTCCTTGCAACCCCATCAGGTGACCACAGAACAGATGCCTCAAAGTTACATACTTTATTCTAAAAATGTTATGAAAACTTTTCCGTAAGCTTAAGGGGGGATTTAATGATTTAGATTACAGATTTGGTTCATTAGTCATGTAAGTGACCCATCAGAACCCCTGACTGGCCTGTGTGTTACTGCTCCTCCCAGGTGAAGGTGCTGTTTGCTGGGCAGGACATCGACAGAAGTCCCTTCTTGGTGAATGTTTCGAAGGCCATGGGCGACCCAAGCAGAGTTCAGGCCCGCGGGCCGGGACTGCAGTCGACGGGAAATGTGGCCAACAAACCTACATACTTTGACATTTACACTGCAGGTAATCACTCAAACTGAAACTCATGAATACTGAACTATATTATGAGTTACAACCTGAAACTGTTCCCATTTAGACAGAGCACGAACTGATTTACCTGGAAAAGAAACAAAGAAAGCTGATAAAGAGTCGTGTTAAGGTGATATCTAATTAGCTTTTTGTTTTCTTCTTTAAATGTACATACCTTCCTTTGTTTCTCCACTATCTTTTACCGTAGATGGAGAATTTCTCACTTGATTTCCAGCTCAGTTATGATTCTCAGAGCAAAGCTGCAGCGTTTCAGTCTATGTGATTCTGTTCCAGTGAGCATCACATTCTTCTTTCAGTGTTTGAAAGTCTTGTCTATCTGTGTGTCCACCAGGGGCGGGTGCTGGAGATGTAGGCGTTATTATTGTGGATTCAAACGGTCGGAGGGATACAGTGGAGATTGTCTTGGAGAACAAAGGCGACAGTATTTTCCGCTGCACCTATGTTCCCGTCCTGGAGGGACCTCACACTGTCTATGTGACCTTTGCTGGGCAGCAGATTCCCAGAAGCCCTTTCACTGTCCAGATCTCAGAGGGTAGGATTTACACATTTGTGTCTACCACACTGGACTTTGTCAGTTCTGACCTTATTTTTTTTCTAGGTGGCGTCTGTGGTTCCCTAAAAAGTTTAATATTGAAATACAGGCATAATTTTGTTATAAATTAATTTCCATGTGACATGTGAATAATCTGCAGATATTTTGACTTCATTTAGTACATCATCTAATATGAAGAGCATAAGTAACTTGTTGACTCTCCCTCTTGTAACCACCATCTCCTGCCCCTCAGCATCTGTTTGTAATCCGAGTGTCACGTTGAAATCTAATGTCCAGACTGAAATAAAAGTTATCGGTTTCCATAACAGTAGGAAATCTGCAGTTGAGTCTGGGTCCAGGTCTGATGGGACAGTTGGTGCTTGCTCCTCAGTCCTGGGTTTTATTGGCTGAAGCTGTGTGCTCTCATGGTTTTGGGCTGCGGTGTTCGGCCTGCTCCTTGGTGCTCCACTGGTCTGCAGGCAGAGGTGTGGACTCTGACTTTGACCACAGTTGGACAGTTTGACAAACAGGGGCAGGAAATGGATGGATGTTTGGATGGGCTTGACTTTATCCTTGCCTATCTTTGATGTGGCATCTTGTCTGATAGGACTTGGATTTGATTTGAGACTTGACTTGAGACTTGTTTGTCTTGACTGAAACTTGCTGTCTTGACTTGGGGATAGCCAATCTTGATTTGGCACTTTCCTGTTGCCTGTCTTGACTTGACTAAGAACTTTACTTGGGACGTGTCCATCTTTGACTTGGGATGTCTGGGATGTCCTCAACTGGGGACTTGACACTGGACTTGTTTATCTTTGACTTGAGACTTGGGACTTGACTTAGGACTTAACATGGAATGTACTGTCTTTATTCAGGTCTTTCCTGTCTCAGCTTTGGATATGACCCAGGACTTGTCTGTCTTGATTTGGGACTTGCCTTTCTCACCTTGTGACTTGACTCTGGACTTTACTGTTTTGACCTGACTTAGAACTTGTCTTGGGACTTGTCTGTCTTTGACTTGGGACTTGACTTTGGACTTGCAGTCTTGATTTGGGACTTGTCTGTCTTTGACTTGGGACTTGACTTTGGACTTGCAGTCTTGATTTGGGACTTGTCTGTCTTTGACTTGTGACTTGACCTCTGACTTGTAAGTCTAGACTTGACTAAAGTGTTTGTGACTTGAGACCAACTTGCGACTTGCCAAACCCGACTTGGTCCCACCTCTGCCTGCTGGTCCGGCTGTCTGGAGGTCCGGAGGTTTGGGGGTCTCTCTCCCTCTCTCTGCCTGTGTACAACTGTATCATCACTGTTGTTCCCTCCTTCAGTTTCACAGAGCGTCCCACCTCCGGGGTCTCCGGTGCAGATTGTACCTCAGTGCACACGCACCCCACCCTCAGACAAGACAAGGAGAGGCCCCCCTCCAACACCGCCCAAACCCAGGCGACCAAGTTAGTACAGGCTGGGGGCGTGGGTGTGACTGGAGCCTGCCTGCGCTAGCCTGGTTTCCTTCCACCTCAACTCAAAACCATCGCTGCCTCCGACCCCTCTGGTGGGGGTTTCCCAGCTTTACAGCATGTGCAGCACCTGCTTCGTCCTGAGCAGCTTTATCTTCTTCTACAGCCCAGAAACAGAGTGAATGTTGAGACCTCTCTATTACTCCCTATTTGATGAGAGTAAACGTGAACATTTAGATGTTTTTTTTTTTTTTACGCACAGGCCTTCATCACCCGCATCCTCATCATTATTATCATCAACTTCCTTGTTTTCTCCTTTTCCTTGTAACCAATATCAATAACCCTCCTCTTCCTTTTCCATCCTTTTCAATTTGCATCACGTCTGTTTAGATAAAAACTAAATATTTATCTACAGAAATTTCACAGTAATCTCAGCTTTATTTAGTGTTTTAACTGTGAATAATACAACAATCTGTGTTTATTTATGTTTCATTCTTTTTCACTTGTTGAAGTCATGAACCCGCAGCTCTGAGCTCTTCGTCCTTCAGACTGATAACCCTTTGTTTCATCTTGTCTTCATCTTTGCTGCTTTTTCCTTTCAGCCTCCGAAAACTGCTTCTCTCAGCACTGATCAGCTGACTAACAGATAAACCTGCAGCCGTCTGTGTGTGTGTTTATCTTTGGTTTAACTATGTTTAGTTTTACACTGATTGTGACATTTGGTTATTTTGGTAAATCCTCACTTTTACCTTGAGGGTTAGTTTAGGATTAAATCTCTCACAGTTAGG
The DNA here is from genome assembly GCA_027580175.1 of Siniperca scherzeri. NCBI lineage: Eukaryota > Metazoa > Chordata > Actinopteri > Centrarchiformes > Sinipercidae > Siniperca > Siniperca scherzeri. Next base: position 23,593,867 of record CM050854.1, read on the forward strand.
TTTAGTCTAGGCCTACATTAAAACCCAGTCCACACTGACTCTGTTTTATGAAGATTTCTGAAGTACTTTTAATCATCTGTCACACAGAACAGAATATATTTGTGTGTGCATGGCTATAGACAGGAGTTTAGAAATACTGAGGCCTCCCAACAACACCCTTCTCTAAAATGTTCTCTATAGGTTTTTATATTTCATATTCAGTTATTTTTTCTCCATGTTGTCTCTGGAAATCAATAAATGCTTATAAACTAAACTAAACTAACTATTAGATAACTAGCTCACTTGGTGTTAGCAAACTTTACTTAAGATTGTTTTGGCAAAATCTATTTTCCATTAATTTGTGCACTGAAATTAATAGTTTGGAAGCACAAATTAGTAGTTTGTGTGCGTTAATTAATTTCAGAGCACAAATTAGAGAGCATTAAATAAGCAATTCAAGACAAGCAATTCACAATTTAGCATTTTGTGCTCATTACTTTAGAATTCAAGAGCACAGATGAGTATTTTGTACTCATGAATTATTAATTTGAGAACACAAATTTAAGTATAGTTTTTTTTTTAATTCAACCTCTACCAGACTAACCTCAGATTTGGCATCAAGTCAGTGTTTGAACTCAAAACAGAAACCAGAGTCCCTGGACTGGTCAGATGGTCCCCGATGAATCTCTACTGGTCTTAATTCAGGGCTCAGTGTCGGATTACTCAGGAAGTAGAAAAACAGGAGGGTGTGTTTGTGTGAATGTTTCTGTTAGTTTCATTATCATTTTAACATCATCTCCCAGTCTAACCAGTGTCCCACATCTCCTTCTGATTGGTCCTCACAGCTTGTAACCCGAACGCCTGCCGGGCGTCGGGCAGAGGTCTGCAGCCGAAGGGTCTGAGGGTGAAAGAAGTGGCAGATTTTAAAGTTTACACTAAAGGAGCCGGCAGCGGAGAACTCAAAGTCACCGTGAAGGGACCAAGTAAGACGCCATGACTCTGAAACTAAAAAATACTTATCACATTTCCACTTTTTATTTTTCCTTAATTTTTAAATCTGTAATTTTGTTTGAAATGCTACTTTACTGTACATGATGAGCAGTACTGATTGTGGGTGACATTTCTATTTTGAATCCAGAGGGCCTGGAGGAGCCGGTGAAGGTTCTTGAGATGGAAAACGGTATGTTTGAGTGCAATTATTACCCCATCATGACAGGAAAATACATCGTAACCATCACCTGGGGAGGACACAGCATCCCACGCAGGTAAGACATTCAGCTGATTCAGCTTATTCTCCTATGTTAGTAATTACACTGATGAAGTTAATCCAAACAGAAAACTGAGACCAAACCAAATCCAGTCATTTGAGTTTTAAGATCATGAAAATGACTCCTGAATTTGTGGGTTTTATGTTAGTGGTGCCCTTTAACTACAGAATTATAGGGGACCCAGGATAGATCCTTGAGGTACTCCACTGGTTTCACACAGAGAAAATGTTATTTATATAGGCAAATATCACACAAAGTAACATGTTATGACCCAGGATTAGTGAATTGCTCACATACAGCTCTCTCTCTCTATAAAGCTTACTTTAACTAAATTCTGAATATTTGAACATAAACAGTTCATGGTAATTATTTCTAATAATTCATATATAAGTTGTTCGTTTAAGTTAAAGCTGCATTTTTTAATGTGTGTAATATCTTTTGTCAGAGCACATCAACACATTGGAGCATAATTTTCATTTTATACCTGAATATTTGGATAATTTGGCCACATGCTGCCATGTGACTACTGAATTATAAGGGTACTCCAGAGGCTCAGATTTGTGTAGACGGATATAGATGTAAAGCATACTAGGCTCAATTCTAAAGACTTAAACATATACAAAACATGGTAATTATATAAAATAATTTATGTAAAGCTGCAGCTAACGATTATTTTCATCAACAATTAATCTGCTGATTACTTCTAGATTAATTGTTTCTTCTATAAAGTTGAAAATAAAAGTGAAAAGTATCCATCACATCACTAAAAGCCAAGGTGACGTCTTCAAATGTCTTGTTTTGTCCGAAAACTGGAAATCCTCACATCTGAGAAGCCTGAACCAGTGAATTATTGCTTGAAAATATAATCAAATCAAAATAGTTTTTTGGTAATCAATAATCAATTAAAACCGTGTCAGCTCTAAATTTATACATAATTTGTTTGTTCAAGACAATGTTTCCCAGCTCTTTCATATGTGTACGTAGGCACATCAACACACTTGATCATAAATTTCATATCTATACATTTCTTGTCTAACTGATCAATAACTGATCAATAACACACTGGTTATCTTATATTTAGAACAAAATATCGGCATCGTCATTCATGTAGTGTAATAATTCTATAATAATACATTATATTTCATTTCAATCTTTCTGTATGGGATTATAATAATGTGTGTGTGTGTGTGTGTTTGTGTTTTCAGTCCGTTCGAGGTCCAGGTGAGTGAGGAGGCGGGGCCTCAGAAGGTGAGGGCCTGGGGTCCAGGTCTGGAGACCGGCATGGTGGGGAAGAGCGCTGACTTTGTGGTGGAGGCCATCGGCACGGAGGTGGGAACACTCGGTACGTCAGCACAACTCACCTGCTGCTCAGAATGATTGACAAGAGGCTGGGGGAGGGGCTTAAAGATGGCAGCTGTCGGTCTGAAGCTTTGGTCCAGAGAAACGTCCCGAGAGGATGAATCCTAATGATTTTGGTGACTTCCTGACTTTCCCTCTAGCAGCACCTCTGGGACAAACTTTATATTTTTAGTATCTGGGTAACTCTCCCTACCCAGTAACTTTAGCATTTATAAGCAGTAAATTACATTTTTTAGTGTTTATTAATGTATTTGTTACAATTTTAGAAGATGATGATGGTGAAAGTGGTTATGGTAATAGCAATGATATTTCCTAATGCATATATGTGTGTGTATATATAATTACTATTTTTTAATTTAAATTTAATTTTACATTATTTTATTTAACTTTTTTAAATGTCATTTTATTTTACTTTCATCCTGTTTTTAAATGTATTGATTGATTATATGTCTGCTCTTTTTTGTGTCTGCATTTTGTGTGTGAAAGGTGCTATATAACTGAAGTTTATTATTATTATTATTATTAACAGTAAATGAATTATTGATAATACAGTATAACAGCTGTAATCGTATTTAGAGATATTTGAACAAACACATACAAATTGTTCACTGTCAGCTTTAAAACTGTTTACAAATGAAGACATGATGGGATTCAGGGTTCATGTTGGACCTCGTGAATAGATTTTGACAAAAAATTCTTAACTCAAGATAAACTTACTAGATAACTTCCAGACGCATCTCATGGTCTTCATCAGCGGCTGGAGTTTGCAAAGTGTTCAAGGAGTGTGAATAAAGAAATTATTAATTAATAAACAAAAATATAATTACAATGAGTAATTCGTTAATAAATATAATAAATACAATGAATAAATACTTTCTGTTCCATATTCATATAAATTGTGAAGACATTTTATATCATTACAACGTATTCACAGTTCATTAACAGGAGTTCTAGTTGTTGACCAACATACTAACACACTTACAAGTGTTATAAATCATTTTTTACTGTTTATGTTCTGCTAAATAGGGTTAGGCTGTTACATTATTGTATTTATAGGATTTTCCCGGTGTTTAACTGCGTATCGCTGGCTACCTGCAGGTTTCTCCATCGAGGGTCCGTCTCAGGCGAAGATCGAGTGTGATGATAAAGGTGACGGGTCATGTGACGTTCGTTACTGGCCGACTGAGCCGGGCGACTACGCTGTGCACGTCATATGTGACGACGAGGACATCAAGGACAGTCCCTTCATGGCTCACATCCTCCCTGCTGCCAGTGACGTCTTCCCAGAAAACGTTAGACCAGAACCGTAACTGGTTTTAAAACTATTTCACAGATATTTTATTGTTAAACACGATGTGTTGAATATCCTCCGTTCCTCCTCAGGTGAAATGTTACGGCCCAGGTCTGGAGCCGCTGGGCTGCATCGTCAACAAACCCGCTGATTTCACCATCGATACCCACGAAGCCGGCAGAGGAGAGCTGAAGCTCTACGCTCAGGTGAGAACTGAGCAAATAATGCTCTTTTGTGCGATGATGCTATTCGTTTGGAGATAAGTGAAATCTGTGTTTGTGCTTTCAGGATGCAGAGGGCTTCCCCATCGACATACAGATCACAGATAACGGAGACAGCACCTACTTCTGTGTTTACATTCCCACAAAACCCATCAAACACACCATCATCATCACCTGGGGCGAAGTCAACGTTCCCAACAGCCCCTTCAGGGTATAAACCAATACAAAGACACTCTGAACGAGCTGAAGTTCAGAACTGGTTTAATCAGGCATGAAAACGTGTGAACGTGTGCCACTAAATCTGTGAGAACATACAGAATGAAACACGTCGGACATGGAAAAATGACTAAACTGAACTGAAAACTAATATATTTAATTGGAAAAGGATACTATTTCACAGATATATATAGCTGCACATCATCAACATAGAAATGTAAATGAAAACGTAGTGACATGTAAATTAAATTAAAGTTATACCCAGCAGCTGCGTGTAGAAGGATGTAGAACTACACACATACATTTTTATCATTTAAAAGGAGGATGAAAAATGCACACAAAAAGACAAATGCAAGAAACAGGAACATTAAAAATAAATCAGAGAGGAATTTTAAAACAAGTGAGAGAGAGAGATTTAAAAACCAATAAAACGAACAGTAAATAAATGACAATAATGTGGGTGGGGTCAAATATAGTAAATGGTAGTTTAATTGTAGTGAAACTAGGTAGCAGCTAACAAAGTAAAAGCAAGTAAAAGATGCTTTAAGCGAGGTGCACATTCTCAAATCTGCAAAGATAATAATAATAATGTTATTGCTGATAAAAGGAATCAAATAGCAAGAACGAAATGATAAAAAACAGTAATAAATATATAGTTTTTATCTTTATCTGTACACATAATGTGGAGGAAGTTATTCATGAGAAAACTGAATGGAAAGAAACCTAGTGAGTGTTTAGTTTCAGATATGTAATGTTAGCCTCGTATCACACGATCTTCCTCAGCAGACGGAGTCGCACAGCTGTCAGCTTGCTGATGAAGACCATGTGATACGATAGAAAGCTCCAGAAAAACTACAAAATGGAGTGAAATAATTATATCACTTCCTGTTTTCCAAACAACAACAATCAACTTTCAAACTTTTATTGAATATCAGATCTTTATTCCATATTTTCAAGTGTCCGTTTGTTCTTTCAGGCGTGGCTTCAGTTTGGAGTCCCGATGACTGTCGATGCAGCTGATTTCTGATTTCCACGTTCAGAAGTGTTCGCCCGGTAACCGTTGAAACACTTTGCATGTTGTGAACCAGGTGACGATAGGAGAAGGCAGCCATCCGGAGAACGTGAAGGTTTACGGCCCAGGTGTGGAGAAGACGGGACTGAAGGCCAACGAGCCGACGTACTTCACTGTGGACTGCAGCGAGGCCGGACAGGGTGGGGCATGCCGGTCCAACGTCATACCTGTCTCGTGTCTTTTATCCTGTGGTTTCTGATACGACAGTACTTTAATTCAGCTGTTTTTTCTTATTGTTTTATTTTGACTCTTGCTTTTCAAATTGCTCTAAAACCTTAAAATAAGGTCGATTATCACTGTTGTTACCTGCAGGTGATGTCAGCATTGGGATCAAGTGTGCTCCAGGTGTGGTCGGTCCCGCAGAGGCCGACATCGACTTTGACATCATCAAGAACGACAACGACACGTTCACAGTGAAGTACACGCCCCCGGGTGCCGGTCAGTACACCATCATGGTGCTGTTCGCTGATCAGGTGAGAGCGCAGACAGGTAAACTGCTTCTGGAAACGCTTCCTGTTAAAACGAGACATTACAAAAACTTCTCACCTTTAATGTTAACAGGAAATTCCCATCAGCCCCTTCAGAATAAAGGTGGATCCTTCCCATGATGCAGCTAAAGTCCGAGCAGAAGGACCCGGACTCAACAGGACAGGTGAGATGGTTTCACACATGTACATTATGATGAACAGAGTAAGAAAAAGTCAAAGTAAATGCTCCTCACTTCCTGTCCGAACAGTGACGCTCCGTGTGATAAACATCCAGAATATTTGCATTTGTATATTTTATTCCTCTTTAACTCTCTGCAGGAGTTGAAGTGGGTAAACCGACTCACTTCACCATTTACACAAAGGGAGCTGGTAAAGCCCAACCTGAGGTTCATTTCACCGGAGCAGCTAAAGGTGAAGCTGTCAGAGACTTCGAGATCATCGACAACCACGACTACTCGTACACCGTCCGCTACACCGCGGTCCAGCAGGTCAGACGACATTTGAGCTGTAGGAAGTATAACGTGCGAGCTGATTGGTAAACTAACTGCGGTTTGTGTCTCTCTCAGGGGAACATGTCCGTCACGGTGTGTCACGGAGGAGACCCCATCCCTAAAAGTCCGTTTAACATCAGTGTGGCCCCCCCGCTGGACCTCAGCAAGGTCAAAGTTCAGGGTTTGAACAACAGTGAGTACATCTGACTCTGACTGTTGGTTTGTACTGGAAACACGAGGAAATCAGAAAGCATTTATCATGTTTCCACACAGGAAGTCAAGTTCAGGGCAACAATAATGATGTGACTGATTCTGTGTTCAGGTCCCACGTTGAACATTTCATTGTGAATTATGATGACATGTAACGAAGGTCCCCGGCTGAACGGTCTTAAAGGCCCGGAGTGTTATTTTAACAGCACTTTTACACAGACCACAATATTTAGGGTGATTAGTTTGCAGTGCCAGTCGACCTTCTCACAAATCTCAACATGAACCCTTTGCTTGAACGTTAGAAACTGTTCAGAAAACTTCCCATTAGGGTTGGGCAACATGACAATATATACGTGACAAAATACACATTTACACCTTTGAGAGCAATTTTACAAGAACTGATTTATGGTTGATTTGAAGTATTTTGATTTGGCAGGTTTTTTAATTCACTGGATAAACATCGCTCTGGTTTTCTGAAATGATTTTCCAGAGTATTTACTAGAACTACAGGCCGGTTGTAGAATCGTGCTTCAGTTTACGTCCTTAACATCTAGTTTAAATAGTTAAAAGGTGATCGAGGATAAATTGTTCCTCAGAAGATGTTTTCTGGATTGAAATCTTGTATCGCATACTAAAGTAATGCCGTGTTTCAAGGCTACACTTTAAAAAGTTTTTTTAAGGAAGTTACTGCAAAATGCATGTTATTCTGTCAGAAATCCTACAAAAACTTGTTGGTATGAAAAGATTAATAAGCACTAACTAAACATCCTGCTTGTATCTGTGTGTGCGAATCAAAGAGGTGGATGTTGGGAAGGACGAGGAGTTCACCGTCAGCACTCAGGGTGCCGGAGGTCAGGGCCAACTGGACGTCAAGATCACCTCGCCGTCACGTCGACCAATCCCCTGCAAGCTGGAGTCGGGCACAGCCAATGAGATGCACACAGTGAAGTACATTCCCCCCGAGGAAGGACCGTACAGAGTGGACATCAGCTACGACGGAAACCCTGTACCGGGAAGTCCGTTCACCGTGGAGGGCGTCATGCCACCCGACCCTTCAAAGGTGAGTTACTGTAACGTTTCCTCTAAGATTTCCTCAGAAAAAGATATGTTTCAAAAATGTTACTGAAGTTATGTCCAGAATTATACTTAAATAGAGCAGCTAGAAGAGAGCAGCGAATTTTAAAATCTGCTTTGTGTTGCACGTCTTTCACAACAGAAATAAATACATTTAAAGAGATACGTTGGGCTGGGGATTGAACTGTCGTGGTACCGACCAAAATCTGTTGTACCACACCTTGCATCCCGGCCCTGCATCGCTATCTCCCGAAACTTGTAAATCGGGCAGCTTATAAAATTCGTTACTGGAAAAACAAAAATAAAAAATACAAACTCACTAGATGGTACGTCTTCTTAGCATCCTTTAAGGTGGGAAACAAAACGACGTCAAAGACTCGTCTCTTACATTCAAGTCAATACAAATCATGTGAAATCAAACATGCCGCAGGATTTCTTCTTTACACACAGACTGGAGTGCTGCTACTGATGGCCAAAAGATAAGTAACGACTGTCTGACTGTAATGAAGAAACCTTTCTAGGTCCTGGAAAACTTTTCTTGGTCTTGGTTATCACGACAGTTTTACTGGGTCTACCAATTTATTATGTATTCAGTAATCCACCCGTGCTGCGTCTGATTTAGCTCCTAACCTTAGACCGGATGCTAACTCCTTCTACTAACAAACTTTTTTAACATGTCCTTGTGTCTCATGTCTTTTGCCTGTTTACCTTCCAGGTTCGAGCCTATGGTCCAGGTCTTCAGGGTGGCGTTGTCGGTAAACCGGCCCCCTTTGCCATTGACACAAAGGGAGCCGGTACCGGTGGTCTGGGCCTGACGGTGGAGGGACCCTGTGAGGCCAAGATTGAATGCCAGGACAACGGTGATGGATCCTGCTCCGTGTCCTACCTGCCCACAGAGCCCGGCGAGTACGCCATCAACATCCTGTTTGCAGACCAGCACATCCCCGGGTCCCCCTTCAAGGCCATGGTCCAGTCTGCGTTTGACCCCAGCAAGGTGACGGCCAGCGGCCCCGGCCTGGAGCGAGGGAAAGTCAACGAGGACGGATCCTTCACAGTGGACTGCTCTAAAGCCGGAGAGGCCGAGCTCACCATCGAGATCATCTCCGACTCCGGAGCCAAAGCTGAAGTTCACGTCCAGAACAACCGGGACGGGACCTACTCCATCACCTACATCCCCCAGTTCCACGGCATGTACACCATCACCATCAAATATGGAGGACACGCAGCGCCGAAGTTCCCCGCCCGACTACAGGTGGACCCAGCGGTCGACACCAGCGGGGTGAAGGTCTACGGACCAGGAGTGGAACCCAGAGGTGAGGGCTTGAAGATATTTTCCTACCCAGGTACACTGTGGTAGGGCTGGAGTTTGTATTATATCAACCGTAAATGCAATCTAATATGCTTAGAAGCAATACTAAAGCAATAACTTGATATTTAAGAACCAAAACTTAGAGATTTACATTCAAATACTCAATTATTTACCAGATATATTACATATTTCACTATAAAACAACAATCCCTTAAAATACCATTAATGAATCCTTAATTTACCCCTGAAAACCCCTTAAAAAGAAATCCCTCATTTTGTACATTCATTTCAAAAGCCCTTAATTAATAACGTAAGTTAGTGTACAAGACTTTCTGTAGGGAAAATCGAATTTGTTAATCACCCTGTTATTGAAACCCAACCCTACAGAGCAGATTTGGCACCTTTCAGATTGTAAATTTTATACATAAAATGTGCGACGGATGTGTATAAACTCTCAGCCTGGTTCAGAGCCACACATTGTTGAGGTCTGTTTTTATGATGAAGGGACTCTATCCAGTGTGAGTCAGCTCTCACTGGTGTATTTACTGGCCTCCTGGACTCCTCCAGAGTCAATTATGACAGTTTATAAACTCACAGGAGCACATTTGTCGTTTTGTAGGCTACGCTTTTCTCATCTCATTTTCTTTTTCTGTTTTGGACCTACTTGATTATAGATGTACATGCTGCATTTCACTTCTTTTTGTGATAAATTTTTTAAATGAGATTTAACCAAAACAATGTAAAGATGAGGTTACGAGTTCATTAAACCAGTGTGAGTGTGAGTGATCTCTCAAATACTCACATTGACAAGTAAAATCACAAACAGAAAACAAGAAATGAGAGCACCTCCTTTACCCTCGTAGTTACGTATTCTCATTAAGTAACAAGGAATGGGTTTGGACAGTATGATTAACAGTCCTGTACTCCCAGACCATATGAAAAAACCTGCTTTTATTTTATGTAAAAAATGTTTTATGTGTAAAAAATTAAGATGTATAACATGATCGTTTTGGAGGACAGTTGAACATTATGCCAAATTTAGTTTGTGATCCCCATATTGCTTCTACATGTGGTGATTGTCAGGTTTGTGACTCAAAGTGGAAGTTAGGATGGATCATGCAGGGATATCTAGGAGTCATCAGCATATTGTAAGAGAAAACTGTCAGTGAACCAGTCTATTATGTGAAAAGTTTGAACAACTTTCAACAAAAACTTTAATTTAACAAAATTAACCAAACTTCTTAAACGCACCAATGTTTAAAATGTTAAATAAGAACCTTTCAGTGTAAAATGAACAATATCATAATTAAAATCAGAAAATATTTGAGGAAAACTTAACAGGACTATAAGGCAACACGCCGGCACAATATGACGCTGATGTCAAAACACGAAAAATTAGCATCTACAAACTAAATGTGTTCTTTCAACTATTTTGTCCATTAGCCCATTAGTAAGTAATGAACTGGTTTAATAAATGAATGTATAATTTAACACATTTAGATAAGTGATTTAAAGGTTAAATCATATGGATTCCACTACAGTCAGCAGCTGAGATGGCAGTTACTGCTACTCTGCTAAGCTAGCTTACCTTTTTCGTGGGACCAGTTTAGCTGGTGTTACTGTTTTCTTCGTCATGTTTGGATTTACAGTAGCTGCTGTGTCATTCATGTGGGCTAACAAACTGACTTACGTCAAAATAGATTTTTCAATCATAAGAAACAGGTTGGAAAAAGTAGGTAAATGTTTCTCTAGCTAAGGTTAGCTGTGGCTATCTCACCAGCTAGCTTTAACTAGCTTCAGCTGCCTGGTGGTTTCTCGAGCCCAGATCAACTTAATTGGGATTTTCTCTGTTTCTAGTTTTGTTTTGTAGATACCCCAAGTTTTACTACACGCTGTTTTAGTTTTGGTGGTAAACCAGATGTCAGAAAGTCAGATTCTTGTCAGTTTTGGCCGAGTAGAAGTAGTGGCTGTGTTTTGATACTCAGAAAAGGACGCAATTCTCTACGTACGCAAAAAGTATTAAGGTTTAATCCCCAGTATTGTTGCTTTCTTCTCTTCTTGTGTGTTTTCATGTTTGTTTCCTCTCTACAGGCGTCCTGAGGGAAGTGACCACCCATTTCATAGTGGACGCCCGGGCCCACTACAAGAGCGGCGGCAGCCATATCAAAGCTTGCGTCTCCAATCCATCTGGCGCCAACACGGACACCTACATCACCGACAAAGGAGACGGGACCTACAGAGTGGAGTACACGCCCTACGAGGACGGTGAGACCTTTTATTCCATGTACCAATACAGGTCCTTGGAGGCAGGAGGTGGTGAGAGACTCTGCTGTTGTGTTTGAGCTAAAAGTGCTTCAGTCAGCAGACTGTTTCTGTTGACGAACTCAGAGATCCATTCAGAGTACAGGCAGGAGGAGGGTTTGCTGCTGTTTTATGGATGTTTTTCCACAGCAAGACATTATAATGTTGAAATAAAGTGCCTTGTGGCTTTCATAAAGCTTCTGTTTTCCCTCTGCCACAGTAAAGGGAAAGAGGCGAGCGAGGCATTTTGTGGCTTCAACAATTAAACTTGTTGCTGCAGAATGATTTCATCATGTTTAAGACTCTTAATGTGGTAATCTGACAAATCCTCTTAATAGTGTTTTAGGCAGAATCCAAACGTAAACAGAAGTGTAACCCCACCATCAAAATTCAAAACAAAAAAAAGTTTGCATTTTATTTCAAAATCTGGTTTAAATGCCAGATAGATTCACAATAAGTTTTCTGATGCTGTTAGTTTGTTTACATCAGTGATGCCAGCAACCACTGAGTGAAACAGACCTATGTTTTTAATTACGGTAACATGCTAACATGTTAACTGTTAGTGGTACTTAATTTAGGCATGTTAACATGCTAACAGTAGGGTTCACTTTAGCATGCTAGCTTCTAAGCTCAGCTGAGCCTAAGCAAACTAAGTAAACACTGGAGTGAAAAAGGGCTTTTTAAAATTATGACAATATGCTAACACGTTAACGTGCTTTAAGTATTGCATTGCTAAGAACGCTAACATCATAAATAATAATATGATGATTAAAATGCATGTTAACTATTAAACATACTAAATGTAGGCATGTTAACATACTGTGGCAGCACACTAACAGGCTGAATTTAGCAGCTAACATGGTAATGTTTAGCTCAAAGCTCAGCCAAGTCTAAATAAAATGTGGTAGACATCACTATATTAACGTCTAATAGTTAACATGCACATTAACTATTAGACTTACTAAATGTGGTAATGATAACTGATAGGCTAACCTTAGATTTCTAGCATGCTAACATACAAAATTAAAACTCAGTTGAGCACAAGTAAACACTGGAGTAAAACAGGTCTTTCAATTATGATAGTATGCTGAGATGTTAACATGGTAATGTAAGCATGCTAACATGCTAAATTCTAGATGGTAGCCACTAGCACAACATCTAATACTTACTGAATGAACTTACACACATGAATAGGTCCTACACATGTTAACTATTACATGTATGACACATGCTTATTTCATAAATTTGCATGATTTAATTTATGCTCACTTAAAGATGGTGTAATGAAGGGCTGAATGACTTTAAAACAGTTCAGTTATTTTTTTATAATGAAGATTTCTTTGTTTCCCCGGCAGAAAAGGGGAATAAATAACAATGAAAACAAAATAAACAACAACTAAAAAACATCGGTATCGGCATCAGCTATCGGCCAAATTGTTAGTCAGTGCATCTCTACTGAAAACCAAACAAACATGGACGCCTCATGTCAGCCAAAGTTCACTAGTCAAGGTAATTAAACCCAAATGTAATAGTAATAGTGTTATATTTATAGTATTTATAGTATAGTATTTTTAATCATCACATGGTAAACTCTGCAGTCATGTCTTGAAGTAATATACAGGCATAACGGAGACGAGTAATTGAGAATACAGTAAAAGTGACTCTAGAAAAGTGCTGTAACCGATGTATAAAGGTAGAAAAATGTATATACGGTAAAGTGAATGAATTTAATCAGGCCTTTAACTGCTTAGTGACAGAGGAAAAGCAGAGAGAGAGGTGGGAGGGATGAGCGGCTGGTATTAATAGCTGCAGTCTGTCTGCTCGAAGCAGATGGTTTTCCACTGATAGTAATGTGTGACATGTTGGAGCCCAGTGCATTGTGGGACATAAATACTCTCCCCCTGTGGAGGCTTCAGTCAGACTGGGATTTTAATGAAAGGTGATTTTCTGTCTGACTCTCTTCTGTTGCTCTTAAACACACATACATGCACCGCTAGGTTTGTGGCTAAACGGAAAAATGTGGGTAAGGAAAATCAGTCTAATATTCAAGTTCCTTCGAGCAAGAGACCGAACCTGCAGCTGCTCAATGATCACCATCAACCGAGAGCTGGGACTATGATGGGTAACTCCCAGTGTCGGGTGTGAAATTAGCTTCAGCACTGGTAACATGGCCCTCCATTCCCTCAAAGGTCTGCACTGTCAGTTTGTTATTGGTCCAGATGCGCCATCAGTTCAGCTGGTGTCAAATGTTACCAATGCTGAACTCGTGCAAAAATACCGAACAAATTTACACTGATGACAGCGGTTCAATTGAAATGAATTCATTTTGGTCTGAAATGTTGGTGTTATAAATTCTGGTGTGACTGGGCCAGGAGGCAGTTAAGCTACTGAAACTAAACTGAATGGATAAAAAAAATGGAGAGGCAACTTTTGGTTTGGGGGGAAACACGCTGGTGGCGTCTTTAGATGCAACAGTTTTATCACAATCACTAAAATATAACGTTTGGCCTGCTAACATGCTAAATGTTACATGTTAAGCTAGCTTGATCTTTCTGTCTGTCTGTCTGCAGGTTTGCATCTGATTGAAGTTTTGTTTGACGAGATCTCGGTTCCTAAGAGTCCATTCAGGGTGTCGGTGACTGAAGGTTGTGATCCCAGTCGAGTCCGAGCCTACGGTCCGGGCCTGGAGGAAGGACTGGTTAACAAACCAAACCGCTTCACTGTCGAGACCAGGTCATTGCACTGTATTTCTTCATATAATATGCTTGGATTACATTTTGGAGCAATCAAACAAATCTGAATGTTTCACACCAATTTGACTCGAATTCAGTCCAACCATGCATCCTTCTCTTTTCTTCCTCAGAGGTGCTGGCACCGGAGGTCTTGGCCTGGCCATTGAGGGTCCATCTGAGGCAAAGATGTCGTGTAAGGACAACAAAGACGGTAGCTGCAGTGTGGAGTACATCCCCTTCACTCCTGGAGAGTACGATGTCAACATCACCTTCGGAGGCCTGCCTATCCCAGGTGATGTTTCATCCACCACGTTATTAAAGTCCAGGGCTCTGGCCTGCAGGGTCGGCCATGGTTTGGATTTGATAGATTCTGTACGTATTTCAGGTACAGCAATGACTAAGTTTCGGCCTCCTCTGTATGTGTTGCAGGGAGCCCATTTCGGGTTCCAGTGCGAGAGCTGGTGGATCCCAGTAAAGTGAAGTGTTCAGGTCCCGGCCTGGGAAGTGGAGTCCGAGCCCACGTCCCTCAGACCTTCACTGTAGACAGCAGCAAGGCTGGGGTGGCCCCCCTGGAGGTCCAGCTGTATGGGCCCACAGGTAAGACAGCCCTGATTTGTCTTCTTATACCTGTGAGTTTCTTCCATGGACTAATCCCAATTTAAGGCCTTCAGGGTTGGATTTACCAAGGATGCAGTTTGCAGTTTAGTCTGAATCCATTAGCAGTTCTCTTAAAATTTGGCTTTTTCCAAATCTGGGTCCGGATGCACATTTTTAGCCAAGCTGCTAGCCTGGCTAAAAGTAACGGCATACAATAGCTATACTGATTGAGATTTAGAGCGAAGGCACCAAGACCCACCTCATCATGAAGAATTAATGCATCTTTTATGCAAAGGCCGCACATGATATGTGAGGCTGTTGAGACTGAACTAAACTCTTTTCCATTCGAGTACCAAAATGGTTTGTATGCAGTCAGAGTGCAATCCATATTGTTGGAAAAATAATTTGACCTGAAAACCTTGGAACCAGGGTGGACTAGACAGTGTGGACCCAAGACCCAGTTCATTCAGGTCTTAGGGTGTTGGTCTGCCTGAAGACCTTTTAGTCCTGCCCTCAAGTCATAACCATAAATGAGTTCACCCGAACTCTACGTATACTCAGTCCAAGTTCAGAACCAGTCCCCTGTAGAAGTGGAGGATGGTCTTAAAGTCCAAAACCCAGCGGCTCGAACAACAGCTCTTCCTTTTGAAACTCTGGTTGCTCTTCAGGTGTGGCCGAGCCAATCAGCATCACCGACAATAACGACGGTACTCACACAGTCAACTACACTCCTGCCAACGACGGCCCGTACACGGTGTGTGTGAAGTACGCCGACCAGGAGGTCCCTCGCAGGTCAGTACCGAAGATATTCGATCTAAAGAAGCCCCGATCTTACCGGTTTAGGTCTTATCTTTCAAACTGTCTCCTCTCAGTCCTTTTAAGATCAAGACTCTACCGGCTCATGATGCCAGTAAAGTTCGAGCCAGCGGTCCAGGTCTGAATGCATCCGGAGTTCCAGCCAGTCTGCCGGTTGAGTTCACCATCGATGCCAGAGACGCCGGAGAGGGACTGCTCACTGTTCAGATACTGGTGAGTCACGGATTCCTGTCCTGACTTAGACAAGATACTGCAGGCAGTCGTGGCTGAGAAAGAATAGGGTTACACCTGAAAGGGTACTTCTAAACCAGCTCAGGACTTGGCCTATATAACGTATGTAATGTCTAGGTTCATTTCCATTTTGAAAGCTATAGATAAGGGATGGACCGACTAAAATTTCAAGGTCAGATATGAATTCAGATTTTGTAAATAAGAAAATGAACAAATCTGTAACCAAGACCTTAAATAAAGCTGCTCGAGGTGGCAGTGTGAGGGGGTTCTTTAATGGTCATTTAATACACAAAAAACAAATTCATTTTGAATTTAGCAAACAACAGTGTGTGGGTACTTTTTAGCTGTTTTGTGCAGATAATTGCTACCCGCCGTTTGGGCTAAGGGCGTGGTCACACCAGAATTTATAACTAAATTAAATTTCAGAACAAAGTCACTTTACTTCAAGGGATTTGACACAATCAGTGGATTCTCTCGCAGCGGTGAAGTAAAACTGCACTGCAAGTTTGAACTGTTGAAGGAACGGAGAGCGGTTTTGCCAGATTTCCACCTAATTGGACTTTTTATTTATTTATTTAGGGCTTGTTTTGGGTGTCTTGTGATAATTTGGGCAACTCTTTGTAACCTTTGCTCGGTTTCCCCCCAACGAAAAAGTATATCTATATTCCAATAAATCGGCCCATCCTCTGTCCCGTACATTATTCTGTCATAGGTACAGGTGTCATAAAGGTAACAAACACATTAGTTCACTTTATCCAATGCAATGTTATCCAAAAGACTTGGTGGAGATAGCTTTTCATTACTGTATAGATGGACCGAGAGTCATGTTACTAGCTCACCAGCCACAGTGTGTTACCAACTAGCCCCACAAGGAGTCACCACATCACCGAGCTCCAATACGTTATTCACACAGCCTTCCCTACATATACCTCAGGGGTCCCAAAATATATTTTTTAGCTGTTATCCAGGGACAGTTTTTGTCTTCAAAGGTACTTTGTGATCTCACAGATGTCTGCTACCTGTCCAGAATGATGAAATGTTTGCATGGGACAAAACCAGTGTTTAAAGCCAGCCTATCGGAGACTCCGCCTTGCTCTTCTTCTTCTCCTTCGCTGGAGCGTACGATAAGTCCACTACACTCGCCTTGGCAGCTGCTGGCACAGTCTGTGGAAACGTTCCCCAGACGAGCATTTTATCTTTCCGGGCAGAAAGTAGACAGCGGTGAGATCACGGGAATGTCTTTGAAGACGCAACTCGCTGCAGGATAACAGTTAAAACACAACATTAGATTTTCCCTGAGTGTAGCGGAAGCTATGCGGCTGAATCACGAGCAGTGTGAGGACTGCTGATGTCACAGGGCTCTACGTCAACGTCAGTATTTTCTGGTGTGATCGGACTCTAAGCCTCGCATTCGAAACAGGAAACAGTTTACAATCTTCCAGGCTTCAAATTCATCACGTCAAGTCAGGATTGATGTAACAGGAGACATAATAGAGATGTAGCTTGCACCTGCACCCTTCTCATAATCTTTCTCTTTTAACCCCTGATTGAAACTCTCCATGTGACTTCCTGTTCCACCGCCGGGGGCTTGTTGCTGTTGCTGCAGGGTCCGGATGGGTGCAGGCGCGAGGCCTCAGTGTTTGTGGAGGACTGGGGCAGGAGGGTGTGGGAGACACATATAGTAAAGAAAACCATCCCCTTCAGTATTCATAAGAGAGGCTGTGTAAGGCCTGCACTCTCTCGTCCTTCACCTCCCTCCCTCCGTCACCTCGTCTCATGTCTCCCCTCACCGCCTCCTTCCCTTCCTCCCTGCCTCCTTGTTCACTTAAAACAGGGAATATGAATGTTCCACTCCTGCTTTCACACAGATTATAATTTGGATTAGTTTAATCTTTGGAGGGCAGTGGGACTTGTCCTGTTTACAGTGTTTTTGTTTTTCTGGATATTTTCTGTGCAGATTTACGTAACAGATTGAAAAAACAAAACAAGATAAAACGGTCCATTTAGCAGCTGATCTGGAGCTTTCGATCGCATCACATGTCACTTAGTACCGATTAACATGTCAACATCTCTGGAAAACAGAGACAACTGGAAACTGCTGGTATTGTTATCGACACATAAATTACTGATACATATTAATGGGCCAAAATATCTGCTGATAAATATCATCTCATCTGTAAATGTAAATACAGTCTGGTAGAAAGATGTTCCCGCAGCCTTGCCCCCCTGTGGTCTACATGTGAACTGACCTCCATTCAGTTTGTCTAATGATCTAACAGACAGATGTGGTGTTCAGTTCTCCTCTAACCGGAGTGCCTCCATCACCCCCCCCTCTGCTGCATTTATTAGAGTTAGATCCTGTGTGCTGTTGAACAGATGAAGAACTTGAAACAGTACATGTGAGTACTGTGAACACCACTGGTCTCAAACCATCCGGAGCCATCGAGGGTTTTATTCTGAGTCACCGGACGACCGAGAGTTTGGTTTGAATGAAAAACCAGAGGTGACGAAATCAGAGAAAGTCCGTGCTTAAATGTTTCTACCGTAGAAGAACAGACTTTATGGTCCGATGTGTCACCAGCCGTCCGTCCACACACAAACTAAGTGTTCATTTTCCCAGCTGTCTGCTGCTCCTGCACATTCACCGTCAGGCTGAACGCCCGTTTAACGACCCCGTCTCCTGGAAGTTACCTTTATATTGCACTCATTTGTTTTCCCAGATGCCTCTAAGGGAAACACAATTGCTGCCTGGATAAGTTGTTACGTTTTTTGTTCAGAGGTCAGGGTTCACGGCCTGAGTCCCACCTGTTGTTGGTTTAGATACGAAAACCTTTTGGTTCAGTCAGCATCGACTTTTTCATTGAACCACAAAGAGTTCCATCTTTCCCGAACCTGAACCAGGAGCTGAGAGGATCTAAACACAACCAGACAATAATCAGGGTTTAGTGTCAGGACACGATATTGTAGGAAAACAAATGAAAACCTCGCAGACACGTTCATTAAAAACGTTTCCTCATTAGAGTGATAAAAAAACGTGCCCCGGTGGCATTACGGTTGTATTTGCTGGTGCAGGTCTGCGGGATATGAGTGTAACTTTTAGGGGACAGGGTTGTTAGTTTTCCTCTTCACAGCAGAACAGTACGCCGACACAGGGTCGTCCATTATAAGACACAGTCACCAAAATTCAAACTACTGGTCAGATGAGGACACAAATTCAATGTTTGATCTGAATTCAGTATTTACAGTGCGCTTGTACTCCAGCTGCTCCGATGTCCTGTTGCCTTCAGCAAATTAGATTATTCGTTAAAACGAACTGTCGAAGGCTGAAGTTTGTGCTGTGATTAACCAGAACAAACCATCATCACATCGAGACCAAACTGAAAACTGTTGGTTGTCAATATAATTTGATCCTTTCAAACACAAACCTGCAAAAATATGAAAGTGCGTCTCAGAAGTAACGCTTCAGTACAGTGAGCATCACTGTTGTTTTCGTTAATTTGTCCACACATTTCATTGCTTTAAACATTTCGGATGAAAATAGGCAAGAAGAATAAAACTGTAACCACAGCGGACACGTAACATTTAGCAAATGTTCACACATTCACTGTGAAAAGGCTCAGAAACAAAGATTGATCCTGGATCGGATCTTTCAACTGAAAATCCCGATTAATTCGGAAAAGTAGTCGTTACCATCAATGGCACGTGGCACTGCAGGAGACCACTGATGGCCAGTACTTCATTCACTGTAGGGTACATTTGTACAGTCGTGTACCTTAAACGTATAAACACAAACACACCACTGACTTCCTGTCCGTGTGTCTCCAGGATCCGGAGGGAAAACCCAAGAAGGCCAACATCCGAGACAACAGAGACGGGACGTACACGGTGTCCTACGTACCGGACATGACGGGACGTTACACCATCACCATCAAATACGGAGGAGACGAGATCCCATACTCACCGTACCGCATCCACGCCCTGCCCACCGGAGACGCCAGCAAGTGTCTGGTCACAGGTCAGACCCCGCCCATCAATCCTCTGGCAACCAATCAGGTTTCATCCCCTGAAACCGTCACAGCGTCACTGATCGTCTTGTTGTTTTCCTACAGTGTCAATCGGAGGGCACGGACTGGGTGAGTAAACTTTACACTGCTCTGATCATATGGTGCTGATTTCTGATCAGTGGCGTCAGGTAGTTACGACGGGCCCCAGTGCTAGTTACTAGTTATGAAGCACACACACACACACACACACACCATTAGGCGTATATATATTTTACCAACAATGTGTTGGGTTTTACAGTCGAATTAGTTAGTAATTAGCGCCTAAACTAGCTTCCGTATATCGTATCGTCTCGTCACATGATCAATAGAGAGTTGACATTGGACAGCACCAACACATATTACGCAGCAAACATCCTTGCATATCTGTATATGACAAAAATACCAAAGAAAATAAGAAATTATTCATTTACTTGAATAGTTTTTTATAGCGTATTTATAGTTTTTATAGTGTGTGTAGAATAAGCATATACTTTTGTTTAAGATGGCTTCTGACTATCCACAGGGAACCTTTGATGTTGATTATAACAAACTAATAATAAAGAAAAATATTTCGTTAAGCTTTTATTCAACCAGGATATGCCTTTAGGGTTGTGTGATACGAAGGCAGCCACTGTATCGCTTTAAGGGATAATTCTGGTTTAATGTAACTTTTCCAAACCAACATGTCTGCGCTTCATCAGTGTTTGTGGAGAGGAGGTCGTTCCGTGGTTAGAAACCGAAGGTGGAGCAGAAACAGAGATACAAGATACAAACTGCGCAGCGAAACATGTAAAGGATCAAACAAGAAGAGACAATAAAGGATCACGACTATGAAGTGGTTTGGGCCACCGCGTGGCTTCTGCCGGGTTGTGAGGTTGCTCTCCCTCTTGTGTTTCCTCTTCCCCTTGAACCCAACCTCAGTCCTAACCGCACCGAGTCGCCTCTGAGACGTCTAACGGTAACCCAACATTCAGCTAAAGTAAGCTCCAGACTTCGTCCAAAAAGCACCACAGAGCGCCACAGGAAGTCCTTCCTGCCTGTGGCCATCAGACTATTTAACTCCTCCCTCTAAGGGTCAGTCTGTTTGACCCGAAGTCACTAAACTGGACATTGAGCATTAACATCTCCGCCATAATTAATAATAATTGTGCAATATTCTGTGTACTACTCCTGTGCAATATTAGTTTTCCCATGTTAGTTTCTCTTATTTATTGCTACTGAAACTATAAACCTCAATAACTCTCGACAGCACATGCACCTCCGCTTATTAATATTATTTATTACATAAGGAGTTACATTGTATTTAGACTGTACTTTCATCACCAACCAGTAAACCCACTTGGTCCTTGACACTTAGTTTATCTTATACTTATACCGACAGGATACTTAACTTATTTCTGACCTGTTTTTATAGTGTATCATATTGTTTTCTAGCACTTCCTCCTGTGTGCGCTGACGTAAAGGCGAGCTGCTGTAACAAAGAGTTTCCCTACGGGGATCAATAAAGGATTTCTGATTCTGAATCATAAACAGACCATAAAATATTTTAATAACGTATATCTGAAACATACAGGCTTGTAAAACACAGTGGAAACGCAAGAAGAAGCTCAAACACTCACAAGGTTCATAAAGTTCAGGTTATGAGAACTCCGGGTTCCAGGTTCCTCATGCTGTGGAGAAGGGCTGCAAGTTACAGCAAAGGCTCGTAACTGCCATAAAATGCCTTTTATTAACGTAAGAGCAGTTCAGCACGTTGGTCAGTCACCATGACCGGCATCCTGATTCGTCGTCCATCTTGTCAGGATCAGGTATCGGCCCGACCATCCAGATCGGAGAGGAGACGGTCATCACCGTAGATGCGAAGGCTGCTGGGAAAGGTAAAGTCACCTGTAAGGTGTCGACTCCTGACGGAGCGGAGCTGGACGTGGACGTGGTCGAGAACGCTGACGGGACGTTTGATATTTACTACACGGCTCCGGAGCCCGGGAAGTACGTCATCACTATCCGGTTTGGAGGGGAGAACATTCCCAACAGCCCCTTCCACGTGGTGGTGAGTAACTCACTGCGTCATTATTCTGATAATCTAATGGGAGAATTAACAGAATGACAACATCAGATTATTAATGCAGATGCTGTGCAGCATGTTGTGTCTCTGCTGCTTTCGTGCTCGCCAGTTGTGCGAGTCTTGTTCAACAAACAGTCTTACAGAGTACATTCATGTGAAGCTTCTCTCCATCAGTGAGCGTTAGATGTGTAAGAGCCCACATTGACTCGTACAGTAGCAGATACTCGTTTCTCTCAGAATATGGACAGAAAACACCAGCCACATTTCTCAGATTTTTAAAAAGAACAATGAAAGAAACTCTTGCAGTGGAGCGGAGGCTAGCTTTCCACGACAGAATCTGATTGTACGTTACAGTATGAAGTAAAGGCGTGGAGGTCGGGAGGATGGATGGGTGCGTTTAAATGAACACACACTTATTCTCTCTCTTTCTGAGAGCGAGATGTTCGCATGGATATTAATCTCATGTCTGCGTTCAGTACAGAGCTGGAGTCAGGGCGTGGTTAGCTTAGCTTAGCATAAAGACTGGAAACAGGAGGAAACAGGTAGTCCGGCTCTGTCCAAAGTACACCTTCAACACCTCTTAAGCTCACTGATACACATGTTGTATCTTCACAAACAGACGTGTGAAAAACTCTGGCTGTGGCTAACCAGGTCCTGATGCTAGCTCAGGCTGATATCGGTCTTCTCGTCTATCCGGAGGAAAGAAAGTGAATAAGAGTGTTTTCCAAAGAGTTTGCCTCCAAAAGCCCATCTCGCACCGTAGTCATGATGTTTAGCCACATTAGCGTTATGGCTCTAAGGATGTTCAGTCCAGACTGAAACATCTCAACAACTATTGGACAGATTGTGATGAAATGATGATGAGGTCAACATAAGACGGTGTCGTCCCTCATTCGTCCAGGACGGTCTATCGTTTTCAGAATCAAGACGTTTCGGCTCCCATCCGGAAGTCATTCTCAATTGTGAAAATGGTCTGAGAACTCAGAAATTTATGTAACACAGAGTAGCTTAAATTTCTGAGTTCTCAGACCATTTTTTCACAATTGAGAATGACTTCCGGATGGGAGCCGAAATTGATTCTGTAGTGTCCAGATGACTACGACTGAAACCTTTTTCTACAATGAGGTCAACATTTCTACATTTCAGTTCTAAAACCTCAGCTTCACCTTGAGAAAAATGCTACCACAGAACAGCAAGATGCTAAACGTCAACATGAGAACAAGCTCACATTCAAAAGTGATGTGGACCGTCAGTGTGACCGTCAGTGTGAACGAATCAGCAGAGACATGAAAAGCATCTTTACGACGATACTGAGACATTTGTGTTTGTGCATGGAGGCGTGTGTGTTTGTGTGTGTGTGTTCCCTAAAGGTTGTACCTTGTTCCCTGTTAGGCGAGCGATACCGTCCCAATAATAGAGGAACCATGTGACAAGCTCCAGTTACAGCAGCCCTACACTCCCTATGTGGGCTTCTCCCCTCGATGGGTACACGGCGTTATTATCTACCTGCTGTTTATCTGCAGAAGCTCTTTTCATACAAACTGTCCTCTTTGCTGGAGCTGTTCCAGACCTACGCAGTCAATAACAACCCAGATTCACTTATTGATTCTTTTATTGGCTCAGCATGGTGCTGCATGTTTAATCTGCATGATCCTCTGCTGCTGGGGGGGGGGCGGACTTCTGTCAACCAGCTAACAGGCAGATTTCAGATGGAAGTTCATCACAAAGTCTTCTCGCTCTTGTTTTTGACCTAAATAAAGACTCTTTATAAACGAAATGAGCGACAGCTTCAAGCCGCTCAGCTCTATTCTGTGCAGAAAACTACTGATTTATTTTATTTCATTAGATTTTTATTTATTCTTCTTATTTATTTATTATTTTGTATCTTTTTTTAAATTTAATTGTATTATTTTACTTGTTTTTAACTTAATTTCATGTATTATCTTATTTTATCTTTTTCCTTTATAGTATTTCTTTTATTGTATTTTTTTTAATGTAATGTAATTGTTTTTATTTTTTTTATTTTGAACATTCAATGCTAACTTTGTTGTTAGGAATTTGCATCAGTGTAACCCCATAAAACATTACATCCATGGATGTAAAATATTACAAAATAAGAATAAAATGTCAGGTGCAGTAGTAGTAAACAGTAGTCGTTAGTGCTACTAACTGCTTTAAATCTTATTTGTTTGGTTTTGTAAGGGACTATGAACAATATTAAACATCTGTTTATTTACCCGCTCGGCTTAGACTTGAGTTTCATCATTTAACAGTTAAAAGGATGTTTCATCTAACTGGTTTTAGACCAGTCTACATCTTAGTGCCCTCTCTCCGCCTCTCTACCGTCCTGCTGTGCTTGCTCCTCCGCCCTCCT
Organism: Siniperca scherzeri; assembly: GCA_027580175.1. Lineage (NCBI taxonomy): Eukaryota > Metazoa > Chordata > Actinopteri > Centrarchiformes > Sinipercidae > Siniperca > Siniperca scherzeri. Next base: position 23,618,004 of record CM050854.1, read on the forward strand.
CTCTGGACGATATCCCAGAGTTCCCAGTATGCTGACACTAACGCCCCTCCCCTCCGGCTCTGGTTTAGGCCACCGATGATCCCATCAGCCCCGTGGACGGGATGGAGCCCATGCTCCGCCCCTTCAGTCTGGTCATTCCCTTCACTGTGCAGAAAGGAGAGATCACAGGTAAGAGCGCCGTCTGTTTCCATGTCGATCTTTGAGAGGAACAAGATTTCAGTTTGTTTGTCCGAGAGGAGACTGAATGGATTTAAAATCTTTCAGTGTCAGCTCTAAATTTATGCTAATGAAGATTTTTTGATTTACTGGAATGAAAACTGAGCTGCAGAGAGTAAGAAAGCAGCAGCTCTGTATACGTGTGAATCTGCACACATGGTTGAATTAAGTAGGACAGCACTGAGAGCATGGACCAGATTCAAATTCCCTTTGATATATATCATTTAAAAATACTGTCTTCGTGGTAATTTCAAGTTTTCATTGCATTTGCATTTCATTCTGCAAAAGAAATTACACCAATAGTCCAATATCACAAATCAACGACCCCCTCTGTCCTCAGACCCTCGATTCAGAAAAAAGCCTTCAACAGGGAAAAATATGGAACAAACTAAACAGGATGTCTTCTTTCACCACAGAGTTTTATTTAATTATGTATTTCATTTATCAAAAACCCAATGCAGAACTTCCTTTGCAAATCTTCTGTGGGAAATCTGTCAACAAGACGTCATCACTGATGATTCAGAGACGGGAATATTTTACAGATAAGGCACTTTTATACTGAAGGTTTTGTGTGACTTGTTACATCCAGTCATTGTACTTGAAGCCCAGTTTGAAACCAGACTGTTCACCTCTAAAACCAGCAACACGTCGGTCCGTCTCTCAGTAGTGTCTGACTTCCTGTCTGCGGCGCTCAGCTGCGAGCCCGTTGGTTCCTGCTGAAGACGTAAATCTTTAAAAACACCTCGCAGATATATAGTTTCCTGTTTAAAAAGGCTCAGTAGTTTCCTCAAACAGCCGCTCGCTGGAGTTTTTATCAGACCAACAGGAGGAAACAGAGCATCTGTTGGGGACTATTTCAGCGGCGGATGAATCCACATGTGGTGCTGTAGTGAGTGTTTGGGGCAGCAGGACGGTGTGTGTGGGGCGGAGGCAGAATAAACTACAGTGTGTGTGTTCATGGTGATGAAGGAACATGTCGCCCGGCGCAGCAGAGCGGCTCTCTGATGTGTTTTAACAGTTTCTGGACAACGACGGAGGAAGAAGATCCATCAGCTGTGATTCACACACACACACCTGTTAGTTCGTTCGCTGCTGGTTTGAGTCTGAACATGAAGATTTATACAGAAAATCACCAGACTTACAAATATATTCAGGTTATGATCTCTTATTTATGGAGTGACTGAATTAACCACCAAAGTGACAGCGGGAGCCACGATGAGTTAACAACTATTGTTTGTGTTTTGTCCTCCAGGTGAAGTGCGAATGCCGTCCGGTCGAACCGCCTGTCCTCACATCACCGACAACAAGGACGGCACGGTCACTGTGAAGTACTCCCCGACAGAGCGAGGCCTGCACGAGATGGACATCAAATATGATGGAAACCATATCCCAGGTAACACCCCAACACGTAGAATAACAGAATGAATCGGGCATTGTCCTCATCAAACTCTCCTGATCATAATATTCCTCTTGTGTTTTCTCTTTTACAGGAAGTCCACTCCAGTTCTACGTTGATGCCATTAACAGTGGTCATGTGACGGCGTACGGCCCTGGTCTGAGCCACGGCACGGTGAACAGACCGGCCACTTTCACTATCGTTACTAAAGACGCTGGAGAAGGTATCATATCACAACATACTCTAAGTGTTAGTCATTTGTCAGTGTTAGTCTATTTTACATCAATTCCATTCAGTGAAGCTTTATTTGGCATGATGTTTTGGATCAAATGTTACTAAAGCATATACATATTTATACATATTCTTCAACTGCAGAGAGAACCAGGTCTTTATTTGAAATAGGCTTCTATTAATATTTTAGTAAGAGTCCTTCCTGTTTTTAATTTGCTGTTGATACAAACTCAGCGCTTCCTCCATGTTTACCTGTTGTCTGCATTTTATTTTCTATTTCACTCACATAATTGACAGCTGATCATGTTTATCAGCAGCACATAACATAACAGCCGTTTTCTAGATTTAGTGGTAAAATCCCTCAGTGGGCACAGAGACCTTTTCCTCCCGGGCAGATTCATTTTCACATCATTTTCAGTTCTGAATTCATTGTCGATTAAACCAAATAAGTTTGGCATAGTTTGCATTTCGTTAAGCCATTTACAGTACAATTAATTCCCGTCACGTCTACTGTGCAGTTTTTTGATCGATGTTAAGCTACCTTCATTGAAGCTCAACACTTCCTGCAGATGTTTCACATTAAAAGCCTTGCAGGAAAGGGAGTGATTATACCCGTTTCAGACCTATATTTTGAAAAACATTTGCAGTGTCATTGACAGTAACTTAACAGCGATAGAAAAAACGGCAAAGTAGAAGCGATTGGAATTAAATTGTGAATAAGAAGAGTTTTGTAAAACATAGAAAGTGTTTTGATCAGAGAGTTGAGTATGACATGTTATTGCACCGTGGATTATACTGAATTTACCATGTGAGATTTTATAGTACATGTAATTACACCCCTGCCCTAGGTTTTTACCAATTAGGGGCCGGCCTTTGTTTGTCTCTCTCTGCAGGTGGTCTGTCTCTGGCTGTTGAAGGTCCGTCTAAAGCAGAGATCAGCTGTAAAGACAACAAAGACGGGACCTGTACTGTGTCCTACCTGCCCACCGCACCTGGAGACTACAACATCATCGTCAAGTTTGATGACAAACACATCGCCGGCAGCCCCTTCACCGCCAAGATCACTGGTACTGAAACTCAGTGTGTGTCTGTCATTGTTCACACTTCTGGTTTCACAGTAAAGGCCTTCACATTGAAACACTTTAATTGTCAAGCACATGCAGTAAATGAATTTCAGCTGTAGCACAAAGCAACAAAATAAATGAGCCGACACAAACAGAAAACTGTATATAATGTGGATTCGGTCACATCGGGCCGATAACCGACCTGTTCAGTAAAGTCAGTATTGGTGGCCAGTTATATTGTGACGTTCCCCAAGGTTCAATTTTGGGACCAGTTTTATTTTCTTAATAAATCCTCTGTCACTTTATACTTAGCTATTGCATTTCATTTCACTTTATGCAGACGACACTCTTTTATCTTTCTGTGACGCCCAAAAAGCCTTAAGCTGGGCTCACACTACTGGAGTTTTGGGACGATTTATCCCAGATTTATTCCCCATTCACCCCTCCCGACAATCGGAGGAGAAATCTGGTCTGGGATCGTGGTCGGTATTGATGTTCGGCCCTGATTATTTGGAAATGTGAGGGGTTTACAGATCCAGTCTTAAGCCTCCCGACCTGCTCGCAGACTCATCTGGGCCGCCCCCGATAATATCAAACATGTTTGATATTTAGGATTTAAAATCTGGATGATTATGTCAGTACTTTCCGAGTGGGACCACAATAGCCAATGAGAGAGACAAGTCTACAAGGAGACGGTGACGCTGACGGTGTTGCCAAGCAACGGTAAACATTCTTGGCTAACGTTAGCTAGCATACTACTCTTGACATATATTAAAACTGACTTACTGTAAAATCTCACTTCCAGTTCTCTCTGAAGACTTGACAACCCGTGTTGACCGCGTCTCCCCAAACATTTCCTCACCCAGACTCGTGCTCCTGCTTTTGTTACTTTTCACTGCAAATCATTAACGTTACCAAAGAAAGTTCTTGCACCACCTGCGTCTCCATTTTTTGTTTACGTCTGCTTCCCCATGAAATCACGACATCACGTGAGGTGGTGTATTGCTCCCTCTGGCCCGATAATCTTAATAATATCCTGTAGAGGGTGATACGCCATTATTTTGAAGTGTGAGCATGTTTGAGATTAGAGAGAAGAACATCTGTGAAGTTTCTCCTTGAGTGTGTGATGCAACCCGATTTCAAAATCGGTTAGGCTTTTAAACCTCCTGTAGAGTGAGCCCAGTATTAGTAGTCTGGTTCTTACTCGTTCTGTTTTGATTTGATTGATCTCCAGGTGATGAGTCCATGAGGACGTCTCAGCTTAACGTTGGCACGGCAACAGATGTTTCCTTAAAAATCACAGAGACGGACCTGAGCAGTCTGACGGCGAGCATCAGAGCGCCATCTGGAAACGAGGAGCCGTGTCTGCTGAAGAGGCTGCCCAACAGGCACATCGGTCAGTTTTTACTGCTCAAAGTGTCAGCTGAGGAAATGCTTCAAACGGTTTCTTTGTGTTAAGAAACTTTCTGTATGTAATGTAAATTATTTGGTAATAAGTGACAAAACCATTTTTTGTTCTGTTTGAAACTGACAACCTGACAAAAAGGCAAAGTAACTCTTTTGTATAACGAACTCAATGTTTTTGTTAAGTTCAGTCAAACACAAAGATGACCTCAGCAATAATCAGTGATTTTATGATTCCATAAGTTTCTTCTTCAGGTTTTGTTGATGATGTTGACTGATTATAGGAAATTCTTATGATAATATGACTTAAGGACAAAAAATAAGTATTTGAGGATGTGCTCTAAGGAAAGCACATGAGGTGATTGAGGCGGTGCAACCTGCAGAGGTTCAGACTCGATAACTTGGACTTGAGTCAGACTCAGGTCACAAATCTGATGACTTGACAAAATCAAAAAATACGTCACTACACTTCGACTTCGACCTTTATACTTGGAATGACTCGATTTCCTCCCGAAGCCTATAGATCAACAAGACTCAGAGTCTACAGCCGTGCTAGTGGCTGTGTGAGGCTAACACATCTTAGTTTAGCCTGTTAGCAAATATGAGGCTGATGGGAGCGTCAGCAGCTCTGCAGGTCAGAAACCAAAGCGTCGGACACGTTAACGTGTCGACCTGATGGTGGCGCTAGATGGAAAGTCAGAGGATCAGCAGAGTGATTACAGTTCATCCTGAGGGGAGCGTGAATGATGAAGCACGTCTCATCACAGTCAGTCCAGCAGCTGTTGACATGTTTCAGTCTGAACAACAAACAATGAAATGAAAGAACAAAATAAAGTCCAGCTGATGTTTCTGATAATGTTCCTCCTGCCTGCAGGGATCTCGTTCACACCAAAGGAAGTAGGCGAACACGTGGTGAGTGTGAAGAAGAACGGGAAACATGTGACCAACAGTCCCTTTAAGATCATGGTGGGTCAGTCGGAGATCGGAGACGCCAGTAAGGTGAAGGTTTACGGTCAGGGGCTGGTGGAGGGACACACCTTCGAGGTGGCCGAGTTCATCGTCGACACAAGGAACGCAGGTAAGATGAACACCTTCATTCAAACAAGAAGTTAGTTAATATCCGCTGTGGAAGGGAAACCTCTGAACAATTTTAAAAACAAATTCTCTAAACCTCTCAGGTTATGGAGGTCTGGGTCTGTCCATCGAGGGTCCCAGTAAGGTGGACATTAACTGTGAGGACGTGGAGGACGGGACGTGTAAAGTCACTTACTGTCCAACTGAACCTGGAAACTACATCATCAACATCAAGTTCGCCGACCAACACGTCCCAGGTACAAACCACGCTGTGGGTTTAACATCCTCAGAGGACCTCACCTGTGTGTGGACTTTTTACTGCAGTCTCGTCCCACAGCACACCTTTCACCAGGACTTAAAAAATCACGGTTGATCTCAACTTTCCAGGCGGACATTTTTAATGCATTTTACAATACATTCACAGCCAACTAGAGCTGTTACTAATGATTATTATGTTGATCGATATCAAACAAAGCAGATCAAAGTCCTGATGCCAGACAGAAGTACTTGGCCAGGTGTTTGATTTTCCAGGAGGCCTTTTGTTTTATTTTATTGTTTTTTGAAGGCATATACATTATTGATTTGTTTAAAGCAATATTTCCACTTTAGGTTATTGTTTTATGTGAGTTTGGTTGGTGGTTTTAGAATTTGTTTATCTTTTTATCTTGTGATTTATGCATTTTCTTATATTTTGTGTTATGTTATATTGTATGTGTATGACACATTTCCCCTTTCAAGTGTAAATGAAAGTTAACTGTCATAACGTTTTTGTCTGAACAGGAAGTCCGTTCACGGTGAAGGTGTTTGGTGAGGGCCGGATGAAGGAGAGCATCACCAGGAAACGTCAGGCTCCCTCCATCGCTACTGTGGGCAGCACCTGCGACCTCAACCTCAAAATACCAGGTGAGCTGTGACATCACTGTCTCTTCCACCTGTCTCCACCTGTCCTCTCTGCTTCCTCCTCTTCACCTCCTTCTCTTTGTCCCTCGTTGTCCTACTTCCTCCCTGCTGCTCCCTGCTGGATTTAGGGAACTGGTTTCACATGGTTTCGGCTCAGGAGCGTCTGACTCGGACGTTCACTCGCAGCAGTCACACCTACACTCGGACCGAGCGGACGGAGATCAGTAAGACTCGAGCAGGAGAGACGAAGAGGGAGGTCCGTGTGGAGGAGAGCACTCAGGTGGGAGGAGAGCCGTTCAGAGACGTGTTCGGAGACTTCCTGGGACGTGAGAATCTGAGCGGATTCAACGGGATGCCGGCCGGCAGCCGACCGCCGCTGCAGGACGGTGTGTGTGTGTGTGTGTGTGTGTGTGTGTGTTCAAACAGTTTCTAACTTTATTGATATTGAAGCAGGTTTTCGGTGTGTGTGCATGTGTCTGACTGTGTAACAGATTGCTTTGCTGTAGAAACGTCTCACTCACTGTCACATTATGTCTAATGAACTAATATATACTAATCTGATAATAACCCGATTTTTGTACCAGGATTACTGTAATGTTTCTGTGGGGTCAAAGCATTTTTGAATTTTAATTTCTACATTTCAGAAGGTCTCTTCTTGAATCACGGAAAATTCCTGGAAATTTCCAGAGAGTGAATCTTTTTTTGTCAAAAAACCTCGGATATTAATGTTTGATTGACTAATTGATATACTGTTGATAAACTATATTTATTAAAACTGTTATTAACTATTCATTCAGTTACGCAAATAGCTGTTAGTAAAGTGTTATAAATGCTAATTAGGCGATGGCTAATTCATTGTGAATTAACTAAGACAGTTACTGTTTTATCGTATCTTACAAAAGAGACTTGTTTTTCATCTCAGTACATTTCAACACCTACAGTATTAACTTTCAACTCGTTTATTTTGGTTGGGATCAGGTGGAAGTATTTTGGGTACCGGTGGGTTTAGGTTTAGGGGTTAGGTACCACTTGGTTACACTCAAGTGAGCTTGTTTATGTTCACGCTGCAAGAATCAGATTTTTGTGCCATGTGCAGTAAGGAGTGACATTTAATTTATTTTTAGCATTTATTTTGATATATAAAGTCTGAAATTCTGGCAGGATCTGACAAACAAAAACCTTTTTGTAGATACCAGATAGGCATCAGGGACCAGCATATATCTGTTGCTCTGGTGAGAATTTGAGCTCATGTCCCATCAGAGTCTCAAATTGGGTACAGAAGCATGGACTACCAAACCGTACAAAACATTTGGGGTGGAAAAAAGGGTCCACTAACCAGAAAAGGTTAGAATCCAGCAGGACAAATCATCTGATCCATGTCCCTCTTTCCCTCCACCTTCCTCCTCCTCCTCCTCCTCCTCCTCCTCAGGTGAGACAAGTAACCAGGAGATGACGGCTCAGGTGACGAGTCCTGGAGGAAAGACGGAGGACGCAGAGATCATTAAAGGAGAGGACAGCACCTACAGCGTCCGCTTCATCCCCCAGGAGATGGGAGCTCACACTGTTAACGTTAAATATCGGGGCCAACACGTCCCCGGGAGCCCCTTCCAGTTCACTGTGGGGCCCCTGGGAGAGGGAGGGGCCCACAAGGTCCGAGCAGGGGGAACCGGGCTGGACCGAGGAGTGGCAGGGATCCCAGGTGGGCTGCAAACATATCGTTCTTCTTCTTTTTCTTCTTTTTATTTCTCTTCATCTTCTTTCCTTTTCGTCCTTCCTGTTTCTTTCTTCTTCTTCTTCTTCTCTGTCCTGTTCTCCCTTTTCTTCTTTTCACCTCCTTTCTTCCGTCTTCCTGCCTCTTCTTCCTCTTCTTCCGCATTGTCTGCTTTTCCTTCCAGTAATTCCTCTTGTATTGGCTTTCTTCCTTTATGGTGAAAGTTTGTTTTCATAGTAGAAACATTTAGGTAATTAATATTCAGACTGCAGGCGGCAGTCGTCCAAATCTAACTTCTTTTCTTCATATAAGTCTCAGATCTCTGTTTTTAAAGGATCCACTCCTTGATTTAGTTTTGTGCCCAACAGCACCCCCACATTCCTGATTTCCCTCGCAGGTTACTATTTATGATGTGAAACTGTATTTGTTAAATGCAAAGGAACAGTTTTATATGTTAATAATAATAATACAACTTTATTTATAGAGCACTTATCAAAACAAAGTACAAAGTGCTTCACAACAAGAGAAATAAAATATCTCAGTAAATGACGAAATATTAAGAAATAAAATACATAAAAGCAATAAAATAAACAGTTCAGGTAAAATCAGGATCTGCTTTCAGATAAAAATGTGTTTTGAGACGAGACTTAAACCTGATGTCTTCGGGCAGGTTGATCCAGAGCCTCGGGGCCCTGATGGCCAAAGCTCTGTCCCCCTTAGTTTCCGTCCTGGACTCAGGAACAGACAGGAGACCCCTGCCCGAAGATCTCAAACTACGTGAAGGTTCATAAGGGATTACAAGGTCTAAAATATAGTCTGGAGCCATGAAGAGCCTTAAAAGTAATCAACAAGATCTTAAAATCAATCCTGAAACAAACAGGTGATAAAAACATGATTGGACAAGCTCAGTGATATGTTGCTGCTACTCGTCCACCACATGTTGGCAGAACTGTTAGTGATAAATTCTGAATCGTGTTTGTTGTTTTTCAGCTGAGTTCAGTATCTGGACCAGAGAGGCCGGAGCTGGAGGTCTGTCCATCGCTGTGGAGGGACCGAGCAAGGCCGAGATCACCTTTGAAGACAGGAAGGATGGATCCTGTGGAGTCGCCTACATAGTTCAGGAGCCTGGTGAGACTCTAACACAGACTCTAGATCAGATTTTATCCCTAACACAGACATTAATGGAAGGAAATATGGATTCCTGTATCCTCTGCAGAGGTTTTATGTAAAAACAGTTACAACTCTGAAAAGTGTCCCACTTAGAATGAACATTACATGCGGAGTACCACAAGGCTCAATTCTGGGCCCACTAATTTAAATTTTTTATGGATTATCCATGCACACAATACTAATGTTCATCGCTATGCAGATAAAAAGCAACTCTATACAGCAAGTGATAGTGATGATGTGAACCTTCTTTACTGCTGTGAAAACTTAAACTCTGACTTCTAATAGGTGACCCAGAATTTCCTTTAACTTAATCAGGACAAAAAGAGATCCTAGTTGTTGGTTATTTAAAGTAATGTGCGTTTTTTAAATTACGTGGTTTTGATTTTAGTATTTTTGGTCATATTTCCTGTTCTATGTTGAGATCAGTGGATGCATCAGTTTTGGAGTGCCCAATGCAACCACGTGAATAATCATTTTTCAGATCAGAAAAGGTTTTTAAAGTTTTAAACAACTCGATAGTCACATATTCTATGCAGGATTTTACATTTTAAGCACCGCTTAAAAATTTAATTAGTGTGTAAAATGTTATCACAACTAATGGCAATGATGGTCAAAACTACAAAAAGTAGAAATGGACAAAATCAGTGATAAAGAGTAAATCCTACATAATAAAAATAAACTTTATTTGTATAGTTTTATTCTTAAAGTGAAAGTAAGAGCAAATCAAATATTAAAAGTAGATGAAAACGTTAAATCCGACCTGAGGTGACACGCAGGCAACAAATCAATGATATATTTTGGAGCAAGGCCATTCAATGCCTTTAAGTCAGCTGTAAAAATAAAACAAATAAAAGTATTTACAACTTTATATGACTGTTAAGGAGACAAAATTACCTACTTTGTTTTTGACCCGTCTGCTTAAAATTGTTTGTCAGAGAAGCTCGTTGTTGAAATTGCTGGTCCAATAAATATGACATTAGACTGATCATTACATTTTAGGAAATTATAGGGACATTCAACATTTGATGTCATAAAGACAGGCATGAAGATTAGTTAGATTGTTAGAATTGTTGGATTGGAGTCTAACATATATATTTAAACTAATAGCGGGCCAAGAATGGACCCCTGGGAAACGCCATAGTTATACTGAGCTACAGAAGAACAGAGACTTCTGTTAGAGACGTATGAACGGGACTTAATAATGATATAAAACGCTATTATATTCTCAGTTGGCCCTTTGCTGTTATTCCTTCTCTCCAGGTGACTATGAGGTTTCCATTAAGTTCAACGATGAACACATCCCAGACTCTCCGTTCATCGTCCCCATCGCCACTCTGTCTGATGACGCTCGCCGCCTCACCATCACCAGCCTGCAGGTGAGAACACATCATATAAATCTTCATTAAGTTCGATAAAACAGCCAGCTGAGGTCACTGATAAACCTTCTGATGTCTCATCTGCTATATTAAAGGTGACATTTTGATTTGCTATGAATAGATTTATTGGTGTCTGCTCTATACTGAGACTGTATATTTCTGTGTTCATGTGTGTAAATGCATCTCTACCTTCCTGTTTTAACTACAGCTCTGTATATTTGGCCTCTGACCTTTGTAGTTAAAAGTGACAGTTGAAGCTTTACTTCTTATTACCTTATTATCATGCACCATTCACATTGACGTTGAACTCTTTTCTCTCTCATTTTGTTCTTCTATCTACACTGAGCCGGTATTTAGGAACCAATGAAAACAGAAACGCTCTGTACAAAGACGCTGGTTTTTGCCATTGTTGGTGATATTTGTGTTCCTGCTTCCAGATGACTACATGTTACAAAACATATGATGAAGGGTCTTAATACAGAATCGCAGAAAGGGCTGTTAGCTTTGCTTAACCATTAATCGAATATGTATTTTATACTTTTGCAGTTGCCATGACAACAGAAACATAAAGATATGTCACTGACAACAACTGGACTGTGTTCAGCTGTATTGAAACATCCAATAAGAGATCACATAGCAGGTTAAAGCTCCCTTGTGCCTCCTCTGTCCCTCTGAGCCCATGAGAAGGAACCAGAACACTCAGTCCAAACATTTGGTACAAGATGGTGGAGCTATTTTTTTTTGTAAATTTGTTTTATTGGGACATCGCATCATATTTGCACAGCATCTGAAAGTAAAAACATGTCCAGTTTCATATTTGTTCAAACAGGCATACATACAGATGAACAAACTGACAAAAGATAGAGATTAATAGAATTAAAAAACAAAAACAAACCAAAAACAGAAAACACAACAGAAAACACCCACCCTCCCACCCCCTAGTTGGTCCACTTTTTGCAAGATTAATTAGTGTTTCTTAGCATATGTAGTATATAGCTAGCGTACATAATTAAACATGTTCAGTATCTTCTAGAATTCAAGTACATGACACCGCTACAGAAGTACAGCTGGTATTAGTATGGTAGTATATCTATAACTAGGACTCCAAAAAGATTTTATCAATCATGAAACAAAAAATTAAATAATTATAAGGAACATTAGCTAAACAAAGATTAAAAAAACTAGAAAAATGTATGTATGAATATATGTACTGGGAATAAAAACATTACACTAGACTGATGCTAGCAGACATAGCATAAAAATGTGAGAAAAGACACAAGCAGAGAGATGGCCAAAATATAGAAATTTAATTAGTTTGGCATCAAATAAGCCTTAAGCCTAAATTTAAAGTTTAAATATGTGTAAAACATCAAGAAATCTTGTAGATGAAACTTGAGAGATATTTCCAATGAAAAGGTAAGAATTGGATTTACTGTAACTTGTTTTTGGCTGTAAAATCAGGGAATTACATTTAAAGACAGTTTGTTCAATTTATTTAACATGATCTGACAATTGCTTGTGTGGATGTCAGAAGTAGGACACCTAAGAAATACCCACATGGTCTTAATCAATGACATTTACAGCATACAGTAAATCTGAAAGATAACCCTCCTCCCCTTTATTTCCCAATTCTTTATCTGTTCTTTCTTAGGAGATGGCACTGAAAGTTGGGCAGGAGGCCTCCTTTGCTGTACAGCTGAACGGAGCCAGAGGGCTGATCGATGCTAAGATCCACACACCATCAGGAGCCATAGAGGAGTGCTACATCACTGAGCTGGACAGCGGTAAGACCAGCACTTTATCAGTGAGTGTTAAAACTGTCTAGTGGAAGGATTTTATGTAAAAACAGCAGTAATACCAGCCTCAGTAACAGGTTGGGTCTGGAAAAGAACTGCAGTGTTAACATTTCATATGGAGTACTTCAGGGTTCAAGTGTCGGTCCACTACCTTTCTGTATTTCACTCAAAGTGATATTAAATATGGAGAACCACAAGGCTCAAGTCTGGGTCAACTACCATTTGGTTTTACAATAATAATACTTTTTATTTATTTATATATATTTATATTTATTACCTGTACATGTCATCATCCATAAACACAATAATAAAGTTAATCGCTATGCAGATGACACCCAACTCTATGTAGCTGTTGATTCTGATGAGCCAAGCCTTCTTTACTGCTGTGAAAACTCAAATTATGACATCTACAAATGACACAGAGCTGCCTTCAACTAAACCAGGACAAAACATAGATCCTAAGTATTGGAGAGAGTAACAATGTCTACAGTTAACAACAATTTCAACACATTACACTGCAGGCAAACGATTTGGTCATTACAGAGCTGATAATAGAAAATCATCAGAATCATAGACAATCAGAACCCATCGTGTCATTTGTGATCCATGTGTTTCCACAGACCAGCATGCTATCAGGTTCATCCCGAGGGAAAATGGAGTTCATTCTATCGACGTTCGTTTCAATGGCAGCCATGTTCCCGGCAGTCCCTTCAAGATCCGAGTGGGAGAACCAGGCCAGGTCGGAGATCCCGGCATGGTGTCTGCCTTCGGACCGGGGCTGGAGGGAGGAACCACAGGTAAAAATAAACACCTTAAAAACACATTCATTTAAAATTTAGTAGATTTTAATGGGTGTTCGTCATGTTTGTGTCCTCCTTCAGGCGTGGCGTCAGAGTTTATTGTGAACACGTGTAATGCCGGCTCAGGAGCTCTGTCAGTGACCATCGACGGGCCATCGAAGGTGAAGATGGACTGTCAGGACTGTCCTGAGGGCTACAAGGTCTCCTACACACCCATGGCTCCCGGACACTACCTGATCTCCATCAAGTATGGAGGACCCCAGCACATCGTAGGCAGCCCCTTCAAGGCCAAAGTCTCAGGTGGGTCAATGGACTCACTGGTACAGAGTTCCCTGGAGTTTCCCTTCACTGGAACTAAGGGGCCTAGCCCAAACTGGGAAAAACAGACCCAGACCATTATTCCTATCAAACTTTACAGTCCACACTTCAGGCAGGTAGTTTTCACCCACCAAACCCAGATAATGAAGCATGATTCACCGCTCCAGACAACACGTCGTCATTGTTATTGTCAACAGAGGCCGCATGGCTCATGGATTTTATACTCCTGTCATGACAACCAGGTGACCTGAGCAATGGAAAATGTGTGGTTAATTTAGCCTAAGGGAACTCCAGATCTGCTGCCCGAACATGAACTACTGGAACTGACTGTTGGACTGATAAAGGAACGGGCTTACCTTCGCAGTCCAAATCGGCATGAGCCAGTTGCTCTCAGTCTCCTTGCGTTTTGGCAGGTGATCAGCCCAGCTCCTCCGGCGTGCCAGGACTAACAGTCCTTCGTTAGCAGTTCATTATAGACAACAAGATGCAGATCAAACCCAAAACAAAACTTGTACCCACGGACAGAGTTTGGTGGGTGGGAGAAAGTCAGCCCACCAAATCCAATAGCTACAATCTAAAATAAATGGGTGTTGTCACACCTGTAAGCAATGAGCTGAGGCAGGTGAACCCACTCATTAGAAGGGGTGTCCTTATACTTTTGGAGATACGGTGTTTTTGAATTAGGTTATCTGACGTTTCTTTGAATCTCTCTGCAGGACCTCGTCTGTCCGGTGGCCACAGTCTGCATGAGACATCGTCTGTTCTTGTGGAAACTGTCACCAAGTCATCAGCGATGGGAGGGGCCTTCGCCTCCTTACCCAAATTCTCCTCAGACGCTAGTAAAGTCATCTCCAGAGGCGCCGGCCTATCGAAGGCCTTCGTAGGTCAGAAGAACACGTTCACAGTCGACTGCAGCAAAGCAGGTGTGGAACAACGCAACAAAACACACAGACAGGAATGATTTGTTCTCTATCCTGAAAATAAAAACTGATCATTTTTTACCGTTGCCTGATGTCTCTGTTCTTGACTCTGCAGGCACCAACATGTTGATGGTGGGCGTTCACGGGCCGAAGACGCCCTGTGAGGAGGTGTATGTCAAACACATGGGCAACAGGATGTACAACGTCACGTACACGGTCAAAGAACAAGGCAGCTACATCCTCATCGTCAAATGGGGGGACGAGAACGTCCCCGGCAGTCCCTTCCACGTCACTGTCCCTTAAAACTGAACTCTTCTTCTCTGTGTCCGTCCCTCTGCTGCAGCTCCTCAGCTTCCTTGCTCTCCTCATCCTGATGCACTGAAGACGCAAAGACTATTCACTTCCTGTTTAAGCAGACAGTTTTCACGCTCTGTGCCACAATTTTTCATTCATTTCATTCTCTTTCTTGTGTCTCTCGGAGACACTCGCCACCTGCAACAACAACAGTTCAGTCAGAGCCCTGTCACACCAGCGTTTATATCAGTTCAACTTCGAAACATGCTAATTTGAGCCGTTGGCCAATTGCAAACTGTCTTGACAGTGCTGACCTTCGAAGGAAGGGAGAATCGGACAGTCCAAAAGTTAGTTAATATCAGACGATATTATCAAGATATTATCATTTTAGCACGAGATGCTAACTAGGGCAAACAAGACATTAACTTGTGCACAAGAAATATCTAAGATGGATGTTGTTTGCACAATATCTAGTATCTTGTTCGAGTTATTAGTTATTATCTTGTTCGTACGAGATACAAACATCAGATATTTCTGGATTTTTCAAAAACTGTGGATTCAAAATTTTGTAAATTCCCGAGTTTTTTGTACTTACCTCTCAAAGTAGGATTGTACAACCAGGACCAGAAGCAACTTGTTTCATGTCATGTCTGGTCAAACCTGTGTGTTGTAAAGGTGTCTTCCCACAAAGCTGCAGAAAGCTGAAGTGATAACGGAGGATCAGGAGCTGTGACTTTATTTCAAGAAAAAAAAAAAGCTCTTGCTTTTGATTTTATTTATTCTCAGACCTTTTTTCCCCTCGTTTGATTTTCTTTGACAGAAAATGGTCTTATTGTAGAGAGAGAGCAGGTGATGAGGTTGATGTCTCCTGAATTATCTGTTCAGAGAAAGACAGAAGTCATGACTTAGACTTTTTTTTTTACCACAGGAAGAAGTGCGGTGAAACAATCTGTTTATTTTGTGAATGATAAAAACACACAGGTGATGTTGCAATGACACAATATTACAGAGTGACATTTTATAGTGATTTTGTATGTATCAAAAATGGATGAATGAAATAAATTTGAACTGTTTGATATGTTAACCTTCAATCTGGCGAGATTGTGCAGGCATAATAAAAGTGTATTCGCTAACTTGCCACAAAGACCCGCTGCCGATCGTCTGATGTTTTGTTGATTAAGAGATTTAAATGAAACTGGAACAGCTGCCGCCCCCCAGAGGCTGCAGTGTTCATTACAGCCACAAAACTACATGCTGACGATTTATCTGTTCTTACAGTCTTACCAGCAGTGGAGCTAAAAATGTAAAGTTTGTCCTGAAGGTTGCGCAAGAGGAAAGACCGTGGACTAAAATCTAAAGTGTTCGTCCTCTGGAGAGCAGGAATGAGATCAGGACATTTACCAACAACCTGCCGAAACTCGAGATACGCTCAAATTCGCAATATACGCTCTCCTTGAGTTACGGTTATGTAATATGTAAAATCTGCCACATATGCGAGACTCTAAGAATGTGATATACGCTGTCGAGTTGAGTCTTTAGTTGTGATTATGTTAGCAGGTGTATACGCGATGCTGTGCTGTAGTTGCTTTAGGCTTTTCCATGAGTTGCGGTTATGTATTGTATGTAAATCTGCAACATTCCCAAATTTGCAGTTTCCACTCTCCTTTAGTTGCAGGAACTTGCGTATGCAGTTCGTGTCTCCTGTTAACAGTAAATTTCATGATGAGGGGCAAACTGCAAACCTAATCTCTCTTGATTTTTTTTGACTTATCACATTATAACTCGCCATGTCATAATTTAAGACATTCTCATGAGTTAAAAATATTTATAATTTGATGTTTTTCACTGGTTGTTTTCAGTTTCCTGACAGAAACGGTATTACATAGATTTATCCACTGTTAGTGTAAAATCATTCCTAACATTTCACTTATTTATTTCTCTTCTGGCTAAGTGGCACAGCGGGTCGTCCACTAATCGGAAGCTCGGCGGTTCGATCCCAGCTGGGCCGCACATGTCCAAGTGTCCTTGGGCAAGAGATTTAATGACACTGAACCCCCAACTGCTCCCGAGGGCTGAGCCTTCGGCGTGTGAGTGAAAGTTTCACCTGCCATCGGTGTGTGAATGCGATATGTAGTGTGAAGCACAGTCCATTAACCATTCTTCTCCCATAAAAGATATTCTCTATGTGACCGTAATGACATCTACCTCTCATCTGTGGCCGTGAGGCGAAACCCAGAGTTCTCCTTCTCTCGGCTTCAGGAAGTGGACTTCGCTGATTAAAATTTAACGTCTGTCTCGTCCACACCTTTGAAGCCTCGACAGACTCAGCAGCAGCTTGTTTGTGAGTCTCAGCCTGAGCTGTTTCCCCCCACAGGGATCTTTAAAGTTTCATCTTAACAACAACCAGGAGGGAAAGAAACTCCGCTGCAGTAAAAACTGCCGCTCTGCTGAAGTTTGGACCTAAAGCTACAAGTTCGCTGGTATAAAAATGAGCTCAGGTCAAAGAGAAAAGGTGGCTCCTTTTAAAATGAGACAAGAAAAGCGAACATTATCATGAAGCGTCAGACAGCGGAGCGCAAGAAATGAAAAACAAACAAAAACAGCACAATCTGACACAATTAGTAAAGATAACATCATTTACATCACTTAGATTTTTTATTAATGATGAAACAAACTGCCAAACCTGGGACTTACAGGCTGCTTTGAGGATTTAAAATGACATTAGAGGATCAGAACAACACCAGGTAAAGGTCATTACAGTAATATAAGACAAAGGAAACAGATGATTCAAGTAAAATGAAGCAAAACAGTTTAAAAAATGGGACCAACTCATTTTAATGAGGCTGAATCAGATTAACTCAGTTCACACTAAAATGATGCATAACAGAAACACACAGTTTATCATGTTATACGGTGACAACATATAGTGTTTATGTGTCTGTGATTTATAATAGAGGTGAATGAAGCTGTGAGGCGCTGCAGGCGGCCAGCAGGTGGCAGCAGAGATTCATCCAACTGACAGACTGAAGCTCACAGGCAAAATATGTTAAACTGAACTTTAACACACTTTAAACACAAACAGATTCTCAAAACTGAGAGAAACAGAAAAGAGAGGTGCGAATGTCCTTCTTCTCTCTCTTCCACTTCCTGTCTACTTTCCTTTTCATTCCTTCGCTCTTTCCCTTCTTCTTTCCTGCCTCCTCTTCTTTGTAGACTGAGAAGCAAATCACATTTGGTTAAAACTTTATTAATATTATCAAAGTGTTTTTCAGCAGGTCAGCCAGGGGCGGTGAACAGGGGCGCGTTCAGCACCGACCAAACGTAGCAAAACGTTTATTTAAACGGAAACACCCGGTTGTGTTAAGCAGGCGCACTGCTTTTTATATACAGGTCGCTGCTGATTGGGTAACACCTCCGACACACCCACCAATCGAGAGAAAACGTGCCTCAAAGCCCGCTGCGCACTGTTTGAACGCGCCCCAGGTGAACAGGTGAACAGGTGAACAGGTAAAACTGAGACTGATTACTGATGAGGAGCAGCTGGTCGATCAGGTGGGAAGCTCACCTTCAGACCAGGATAAACAGGAAGTTTCGATCAGACTGAGGCTCAATAAAGCTCAACTCAGTAATCAATGACTGCTGTTGAACAGCCAATCAGAAGCAAGTATTTCCTGCTGTAAACAGGTGAAAAACTGAACAATCTTTGCGTTCTAGTCGAAGAATTTTCGGACGCTGGTGACATCGGTTTAAATACGCGTTCGATACCTGAAAATCCGCCGGGTGTCGCAGTCGCTGACCTGCCGTCCGAAGCGACGAGGTAACGTTGCAACATTCAGCTCGTATTTCGGGATGAGAAGGAAAACCTTCCGCGTCTTACCTGCGAGACCGTAACAAACTGCATGAGCTAATCATTTCATCACGAGTTAGGCCAACCACTGTTGTTGTGATGTGATGTCGTGCACGCTGCCTTTTTAATATCGCAGGGTTTATGTAGGCCTACACGTCGCTGCTGATTGGGTAACACCTCTGACGCCCCCCTCCGTTTGACAAGGAAACATTTCGTTCAACCCAGAAACTGTAGCGAAACGGTGCACATGTTTTCAGATTGAACGCGCCCCTGATGATGATGATGATGATGGTGATGATGATGAAGAAGTGTGTGTTCATGTTGTCTCAGGACGCCCCCCCCCCCAGCAGCAGCATTAGTGAGGGTATTATTAGTCTGAGCGGACGGCTGTAATTAATGCCTCTGAGAGGGAGGAGGAGCAGCTAGAGAGGGGGGCAGCTGAAGCTAAAAATACTCCCTCCTAATTTAACCAGCCGGATTCCTCCTCCTCCTCCTCCTCCTCCTCCTCCTATTCTCTTCATCAGTGTTGCGTAAGTTGATTCCTGCCTTCATGTTTCCCTGAAACTTCTTCCTGCAGCCTCGTCTTCATCGTGTAGAGGAAAACAACCACAGGGCGAACTCCTGTCAGTGATGCAAGATCAGATCCTTTACTTCAGTAAAAGTACACGAGTATTATCAGCTTCGTGGTCTAGACCGTACTCTTTATCTTATTTACAGAGACAAATCCCACCACGAGCAAGCACTTGGCCACAGCGGCAAGGAAAGACTTCCTTTAAGCGGCAGAAACCTGGAGCAGAACCAGACTCGGGGTGGGGGGTCTTTATTCTGCTGCAGCAGAGACGCCGAAGGCATCAGCCCAAGGATTGGGCT
The DNA here is from genome assembly GCA_027580175.1 of Siniperca scherzeri. NCBI lineage: Eukaryota > Metazoa > Chordata > Actinopteri > Centrarchiformes > Sinipercidae > Siniperca > Siniperca scherzeri. The sequence goes on from CM050854.1 coordinate 23,637,391, forward strand.
ACACGCCTGTCGGCTACACGCTGTGGACAGTGGCGTCACCTACTGATCCTTAGCAGTTTAGGTCTGCGGTTGATTCAGAAAACAGCGACGCTACCACCACGCTACTGAGAAATGTAGTTAAAATAGTAACACCGCTACTTGTAGTGCCGCTACTGCCCAACACTGTTTATATACAGTTAGCTAGTTTTAACTGCTTTATATACAGTTAGCTAGTTTTAACTGCTTTATACACAGTTAGCTAGTTTTAACTGCTTTATACACAGTTAGCTAGTTTTAACTGCTTTATATACAGTTAGCTAGTTTTAACTGCTTTATATACAGTTAGCTAGTTTTATATACAGTTAGCTAGTTTTAACTGCTTTATATACAGTTAGCTAGTTTTATATACAGTTAGCTAGTTTTAACTGCTTTATACACAGTTAGCTAGTTTTAACTGCTTTATATACAGTTAGCTAGTTTTAACTGCTTTATACACAGTTAGCTAGTTTTAACTGCTTTATATACAGTTAGCTAGTTTTAACTGCTTTATATACAGTTAGCTAGTTTTATATACAGTTAGCTAGTTTTAACTGCTTTATACACAGTTAGCTAGTTTTAACTGCTTTATACACAGTTAGCTAGTTTTAACTGCTTTATATACAGTTAGCTAGTTTTAACTGCTTTATATACAGCTAGCTAGTTTTAACTACTTTATATACAGTTAGCTAGTTTTAACTGCTTTATACACAGTTAGCTAGTTTTAACTGCTTTATACACAGTTAGCTAGTTTTAACTGCTTTATATACAGTTAGCTAGTTTTAACTGCTTTATATACAGCTAGCTAGTTTTAACTACTTTATATACAGTTAGCTAGTTTTAACTGCTTTATACACAGTTAGCTAGTTTTAACTGCTTTATACACAGTTAGCTAGTTTTAACTGCTTTATATACAGTTAGCTAGTTTTAACTGCTTTATATACAGCTAGCTAGTTTTAACTACTTTATATACAGTTAGCTAGTTTTAACTGCTTTATACACAGTTAGCTAGTTTTAACTGCTTTATACACAGTTAGCTAGTTTTAACTGCTTTATATACAGTTAGCTAGTTTTAACTGCTTTATATACAGCTAGCTAGTTTTAAATACAGTTAGCTAGTTTTAACTGCTTTATACACAGTTAGCTAGTTTTACCTGCTTTATACACAGTTAGCTAGTTTTAACTGCTTTATATACAGTTAGCTAGTTTTAACTGCTTTATACACAGTTAGCTAGTTTTAACTGCTTTATACACAGTTAGCTAGTTTTAACTGCTTTATATACAGTTAGCTAGTTTTAACTGCTTTATATACAGCTAGCTAGTTTTAACTACTTTATATACAGTTAGCTAGTTTTAACTGCGTTGAACACAGTTAGCTAGTTTTAACTGCTTTATACACAGTTAGCTAGTTTTAACTGCTTTATATACAGTTAGCTAGTTTTAACTGCTTTATATACAGCTAGCTAGTTTTAACTACTTTATATACAGTTAGCTAGTTTTAACTGCGTTGAACACAGTTAGCTAGTTTTAACTGCGTTGAACACAGTTAGCTAGTTTTAACTACTTTATACACAGTTAGCTAGTTTTAACTGCTTTATATACAGTTAGCTAGTTTTAACTGCTTTATATACAGCTAGCTAGTTTTATATATAGTTAGCTAGTTTTATATACAGCTAGCTAGTTTTAACTGCTTTATATACAGTTAGCTAGTTTTAACTGCTTTATATACAGTTAGCTAGTTTTAACTGCTTTATACACAGTTAGCTAGTTTTAACTGCTTTATATACAGTTAGCTAGTTTTAACTGCTTTATATACAGTTAGCTGGTTTTAACTGCTTTATATACAGTTAGCTGGTTTTAACTGCTTTATATGCAGCTAGCTAGTTTAGGCCAGTGGTTCCCAACCTAGGGGTTGGGCCCCTCCAAAGGGTCGCCAGATAAATCTGAGGGGTCGTGAGATGATTAACGGGAGAGGAAAGAAGAAAAAACAAAGTTCTGATAGAAAAATCTGTTTTCAGTTTTTGGACTTTTCTCTAATCTTTGATTTTTAGTGAAATATTGATTAATTTGAACAGTTATTGTTATTCTACTGACTGTTTGCTATAATCCGATGTTACTGTACAGTTCAATCTTACCAAGTTCATATAGATGTTGTGGAGCTTTTGATCGTATCACATGATCTTACTCAGCAGAGTCACTGAAATCTTTTGAGACGACATGGAAGGGAGGTTCTTCATACTCAAAAGCTCCAGAACAGCTACTAAATGGACCTTGTGGTGAGATTGTTTTTTTCAACTGCTGTTTCCAAGGACAAGAATTAACTTTTTATAAATGAATTCACATATAAGCACATGTGACATGTTACATTTCACATTTGAAATAATACATTTAAACTCTGTCACAAAAGAAACACGTTTCCTCAGCAAGTTAATGGTCGTTTTAAGGCAGCTCCCAGTGGATTCTGGGAGCTGGATCGAGGAGAAGACCAGTCAGCCATGTTCAGTGTGAGAGTCCCCTAGGCCCCTCCCCCCTGACTTCCCCCTCGTCCAATCACACGGCTCCTGACTGAGAGCTGGAAAATTGGGGTGAAAGAAGGAGCAGAACGCTTTCTGTGTGTGTGGTTTCAGTGGCGATAGCAGCAGGGTTTTTCTGAACCAATCAGTGTGTCCGGCGGCGGGTCGTGACCTCAGCATTCTGTTATTCATCTGCACGCGCTCAGTTCGGACCTTTATACACCTGACTGGCTGATTTCAGTCTCACTGCGCTGCTGAAGGAAGATGTTTGTTTTGCTTTCATAAAAACCATTTTCTCTCACAGCAGCAGCGCACACACACACACACACACACACACACACACGCACACACACACACA
>CM050854.1:23645276-23660276 GCA_027580175.1 Siniperca scherzeri
TTACACTTAAATTGCTACCAATAAAGACAACTATGTATATGTGCTGACATATGACCTCTGCTAAACCATTCCACCACATGTCTAGCCTAGCTTAGCACAAAGACTGAAAGCAGGGGGAAACTGCGAGCCTAGCTCCATCAAAAGTAAAAACAATTCCCAAATGTTTTATTTTGTTTATTGAACAGGTGTAGAAATAGGAAGATATTTGTTCAGTGCATAGGTCCAGGACATGGTTAACCTAGCTTAGCAAAAAGACTGGAAGCAGAGGGAAAGCGCTAGCCAGTGTAGGCACAAAACAGCTAGCATAATCAGCGTTACGTTAGGTTTTTGTATGTTATAGTAGCTACAAACAGTTAGCATATCAAATGTTATGGTAGCTGTTTGTACCTAATCATTGTTAAACTAGGACATGTCTAGCCTAGCTTAGCACAAAGAAAGGATACAGTCTTTGTGCTAACACTGCTAGCCCAGTCTGTTTGATTTTACATCTTGTTTATTGAACAGGTTTTGCAACAGACTGATAGCTTGCTATCACTTTCATCTCTGTGTCTAGTACAAAGATGGCTCCAGGATGTGGTTAACCTAGCTTAGCACAAAGACTTGAATCAAGGGGTAACTGCTAGCCAGTGTAGTCACAAAACAGCTACCATCAATTTTCTGTCAGGTTTTTGAGCGAGGCGTTGTTATGGCAACTAGAAAAAGCACATCTTCCATGCTACCTCTTTGCAGCTAGCAGATGATATAGTAGCTACAAGAAGCTAGCATATTGTATATTTTAATTCATTATCTAAACAGTTTAAAGGTTTCTTAAGATGTAAATTAGGGTGTATGTATTATTATAATATAAGATAATATAAGATATGTTAACTGTGTTCGTTAACTCTGCGTTTGTTAACTCTGCGTTCGTTAACTCTGCGTTCGTTAACTCTGCGTTTAACTCTGCGTTCGTTAACTCTGCGTTCGTTAACTCTGTGTTTGTTAACTCTGCGTTCGTTAACTCTGCGTTCGTTAACTCTGCGTTAACTCTGCGTTAACTCTGCGTTCGTTAACTCTGCGTTCGTTAACTCTGCGTTTAACTCTGCGTTCGTTAACTCTGCGTTTAACTCTGCGTTCGTTAACTCTGCGTTCGTTAACTCTGCGTTTAACTCTGCGTTCGTTAACTCTGCGTTCGTTAACTCTGCGTTTGTTAACTCTGCGTTTAACTCTGCGTTCGTTAACTCTGCGTTCGTTAACTCTGAGTTTGTTAACTCTGCGTTCGTTAACTCTGCGTTCGTTAACTCTGTGTTTAACTCTGCGTTCGTTAACTCTGCGTTCGTTAACTCTGTGTTTAACTCTGCGTTCGTTAACTCTGCGTTCGTTAACTCTGCGTTCGTTAACTCTGCGTTAAGTTGAGGGAAACAGATAAACAGAGATCGCTTTAACTCTGAACTTGGCAGCTTTCCTTCTCTCTGTCTCCTCCCGTCCTGCAGAGCCTGAAGGAGCTTCTCATCCTTACAGTCTGTCGAAGAGCATCAAAATCCTGGTTGGATAAAAGACAAAGACTATTAACGTTCCCGCTTTTATGCTAATCAGTCATTTCTTTGAACAGCGATTCCTCGCGTTCAGATATCCCACATGTATCACATTGGTCATGCCGTGATTGGTCGTCCTGATGCGCCATTCCTGTCATAGCGATACTGGAGAGTTCGGAGTTTGAGTTGGGCCTCGGGCGCACAGGTGTTTCCTGTTGATTGGTGATCACATGATGTGTCCTTCAATGACATCACACAGGAAGTGGAACACAGTAGGGAGAAGGTCGATTTAAAAGTAGAGTTTAGTTTTGTCATCAACAACATTATCACCCCCACCTCAGACCTGTGTGTCTCTGGGGGGAACATTACATTAGAAATAATGACCCAGTGTGTGTGTGTGTGATTACACACTGTTTATAGGTGCTCTGTCCTCTGTGTCTCGCAGCCATTACCGCCTGTCCACTGGATGTAATGGATGATGCTATAAGAGTGTGTGTTAAGGTGTGTGTGTGTCCTTGGCCAGGTGTGCTGACTTTTTTCCGATCTGTTTTCACCTCCACCCCCTCCCTCTCTCTCGGCTACACCTCGTCCTTTTTTGTTCCCTTTATTCCCATATTTGTCTTCTCTTTTCATCCCTCCATCATTCTGCTCGACCCTCACGTCAGGTTTCTACACTCTTTGTGGTCTTTCGCTTTCCGCAGGCCACGAAAACTGTTTACAGCATCTGTGCAGCTCGTCTGTGAGGAGGTTGTGCTTTTTCCATTTTCATAACTTTCACTCACAGTTGGTCTGGCCCTTAATGAACACTACAGGTTGTTAGAAAACAGTTTTAATACATTTTTTACAATCATGATGGCCGAAACTGTCATTTTCTGAAGCCCCATTCAGAAGCTGCAGCCGCTTTCTTCTCTGGCGTCTCAGCTGGTTTCTGAGGTTTATTCTGGACGGACGTCAGAGACGATGACGTCCTCTGGAAGTGCGAGTCGCGCTGAACGACTCGACGTGAGTTTCATGTCTGAGAGTTCAGACCTGACGGAGCTACGACTCTGAGAAGGAGGAGGAGGTTTCTGACTCAAATCCACCTCCTGCAGTATCGTTGCCCCCCCTTCAGCTCTCCGGCGCCCCCCTTCAGTCTTTCTCTGCAGTCTCTGTCCTGCTGACTGTCTGTCACAGACCAGATCCTGCCGTGTCACCAGGGTTAACATGGCGTCCTGAACCAGGACGAGCACAGAGAAGGTTCGATTCCCCACCTCGTCCTGCGATGCTCGGCCTGACTGAACGACATGAATGAGAAAACAGTCACATGGCACGGCTTCGCTCTCTAGTGTCCGCCTCCATTTTTATTGATTAGCTTGGTTAACTGATCGGTCAATGGGGCGGCTGATAGCGAGCGTCTGCCGGACCGCAAGGCAAACCACTTCTAACGCTGTGTCGTGCTTTTAGACTGTAAATACTGAACAGGTCATTACAGTTCGCATATTTCATTTGTTCAAATAGAAAGCGACAGTTAGTGCTTACCTTTAGTTTAGTTTGTGTTGAAGTTAAAGGTTATTAGGCGTAGTTGTAACTCTCTTCTTCTGTGCTTTTAATATCAGTGGATTGTACTTTGTACTGCAGTGCATGTACTGGTCAGCTGGAGTTACTCTTACTTAGTACATTAAACACTTTACATACAGTTAAAATACGATGTGTTGTTATAGAGGAAGACAGACGGAGTGATGGAGACTTACAGTCACGGTCGACTCCCATCAGAGGAAGAGGAGGGGGGCGAAGAAGAGCGGAGCCGGAGCAGCGTGATGAACAGCCGAGTGGCAGTAACGAGTGAAGTAAAGGATGATGGAGAGAGAAGAAGTCTGTCTGCAGGGTGAAGGATGGTGCAGGGGATGGAGGCATCATTCCCTCTCCAACGAGCCACGGCGGGGGAGGAAAAATGAGCGCTGTCCCGGGAAACTCCTCCACGGCGCTCAGAAGATCGTTATCGAAATATTCTGTTCAGCCGGACTCAGGAAACACAGGGAAAGCAGAAAAAGTCAGAGTGGTTCATTCTTCAGCGCTGAAGGCAGTAACGGGAAAATAGAAAAGGTCTAAACGCGAAGGTCGACTGTTTTAGTTGTACTTTTATTGCTGTGGGGAATCTATTTTTTACATTTTGAATGAATCCATTCGTCTCTCACGAGGCTGCGGAGTCGATTTGATCTCTGAATTGTTTCAATGATTTTCATAAAACGACATTTCTGTGATTGAAAGAACGAGTTCCTCAAAACTGGTTCACGACTCGTGTTATTATTGAAACGAAGAAAAAAGACTTGACAGACTTGAGACTTGAACTGGACTAGAGCTAAGCTAACTGGAGCTAAGCTAACTGGAGCTAAGCTAACTGGAGCTAAGCTAACTGGAGCTAAGACTTGACAAGTTGAGTCTGAGATGTTCTCAAATGGCCGCCATGTTTCTTCTTATAAGTGAGCTGAGAGTCAGACGGAGGAGGTTTCTCGCTCAGATAACGTTTGAAGAACTTCCTGTGGCGGTCGGTCTCTGCAGTCAGCACTCGTCTGTGGACAGAGGACACATATTTTAGCTCCGTCTCATTGGCCGCGGTAATGACCCGTCCTCGCCGCTGTCTTCACATCGCCGTTCCTCATTTGTAAATGTTGTTTCTCCGCCTGCTGCCTGTCAGCAGCTCGGCTCCCACAATCCTCTGCTCCCGCCTCTTATTGATCAGCCTCCTCGTTCGGTTTGTTTGGACCTGATCAGATGTCTTTACTCGTCTGAGTCGGGCTGTTGGACGCAAACACAGCGAGTTCACAACCAACACAACCACAAACAGACGGCAGACACATGAAAGGTCAGCTTCACCGGAGTGGACCGGGCGGGAGCGCCGCCCTGATCGTTAATCTTTATTTTATGGCTACGATGATTAATAATATAATATATATAATAATAACCCAATTACATTCATTTTTATTTCTTTGTCAGGGACCATCAGGGTTAACCCTTCCCCAGACCCTGATCCTGACCCCTGATCCTGACCCCTTCCCCTGACCCTGATCCTGACCCCAGACCCCAGACCCTGATCCTGACCCCTTCCCCAGACTCCTGACCCCTGACTCTGACCCTGACCTGACCCCAGACCCCTGACCCTGACCCTGACCCTGACCCCAGATCCTTCCTCTGACCCTTCCCCTGACCCCTGACCCCTGACCCTGATCCTGACCCCTTCCCCTGACTCCTGACCCCTGACCCTGACCCTGATCCTGACCCCTGACCCCTGACCCCGGACCCTGATCCTTCCCCAGACCCTTCCCCAGACCCCTGACCCTGATCCTTCCCCAGACCCTGATCCTGACCCTTCCCCAGACCCCTGACCCTGATCCTGACCCTGACCCCGGACCCTGACCCTGACCCCAGATCCCTGACCCTTCCCCAGACCCTGATCCTGACCCTTCCCCTGACCCCTGACCCTGATCCTGACCCCTGACCCCGGACCCTGACCCTGACCCCAGATCCCGGACCCTTCCTCTGACCCTGATCCTGACCCCAGACCCCTGACCCTTCCCCAGACCCCTGACCCTTCCCCTGACCCTGACCCCGACCCTTCCTCTGACCCTGATCCTGACCCCAGACCCCTGACCCTTCCCCTGACCCCTGATCCTGACCCTGACCCTGACCCCAGACCCCTGATCCTGACCCCAGACCCCTGATCCTGACCCTGACCCTGACCCCTGACCCTGACCCTGATCCTGATCCTGACCCTTCCCCAGACCCCAGACCCCTGATCCTGACCCTGACCCCAGACCCCTGATCCTGACCCTGACCCTGACCCTGACCCTGACCCCCGACCCTTCCTCTGACCCTGATCCTGACCCCAGACCCCTGATCCTGACCCTGATCCTGACCCTTCATCAGCAGATGCCCCGCCGAGTTGCTCTCTGAGAACATAATGAATGAACTTTTAATCTGCTCAGAGAAAATGGACAAATTCGACATTTACAATTTCTTGACAAATGTTCAACTCCGTTTACTAGTAAAGATTGTTTTGAATGGTCGAAAGCTCCAGCAGCAGCTACTAAACGGACCTTGTGGTGAGACTGTTTTCAGGGTCAAGACTGAACTTTCAATGTCAGATTTCTTCCTCTTACAGTCTACGAAGCAGGCACTGGTTATTTTCCATCTGACCCCCGAAGGACTCAGCAGATATTCGTGATATTTACTACATTATTTCTGCCCAACGACAAGTTCAGTCCTTTCAGTCTGTTTCTAAATTCAGCTCGTGTGTCAAAAAGGTGAATCTGTTTCCTGCGTTTGCTTTGGGACCTTTCAGCCACCGTAAAAACACCCTCACTGTCCACACACACGCACACACACACACACGCACACACACACACACACACACACACACACACACACACACACACACACACACACACTCTCACCTTGGTGTCACCTCCAGACTCCAGCTTTAGCTCTGGCCACTCTGACGGTCGGATAATTGGTTTCCATTAGAGCGAGCTGTTCCTTCCTTCCCATCAGGCCGTGCAGGAGGGGGCGTGCCCTCAATTCCCCGCAGCCAGACGCACTCTGCCCTCGCTGTCCGATAACCTCTGACAGAGGGGGGGGTCAGAGTGATAATAAGGAGCGTCCATCGTAACGAGGACTCCAGTTCACGGTGTTCTGTCTTCAGAGACGATCTCGACCTCTGAGGTTCATTCAGACGCTTTGACATGACGCCGGCTCTGTTACTACAACCGTGACCTCGCGCGGAGGCCAGACACATTCATTCTGAGACATGATGAGAAATATATCTGCTGTCACGCTGATAAAACATCTGGTTTCTTTCATCGTCAGAGAGAAAAACCTGGACTGTGATTTTAGTCTGCAGGTTTAAAGGAGCACTTCTGTGGTTCTGAACGTTTACACCAAATAATAAGTAAAGTCCTGTGTGTACTTTACGTTTTCATACTGCTGCAATCTACACCTTATATGTCTGCGTGCCATCATCACACAGACACGTTCCCGCAGGCTGAAATCGTCCAATCGTCATTTACTTGTCGTGTCAGTATCAGTGTCTTTCTTTGTCACGTTTGGGGAAGACTCAACCGAGCAGAGTTACTGCAGGAGGAAGGATGTAAACACAAACCTGTCAGAGCTCACCTGCTGTAATTAGTTGCTAAATGCTAACTAGCCTGTTTCTGTAACATAGCATGTTCATTCTTTACTCTTCTTCTACAAAAAGACAAAAAGTATTCCGCTGGTTTTTAACACCAGATCTCGGTCTGCCCGTGTGACTCTGGTCTGCGCCTCGTCGTTGCTGCCGTGGAAACACTGACGACGGCAGCCTCTGACTGCCTGCGTGCACCTCGTCGTGCGCCGCACTACGACTACGACACAACAGTCAAGCAAGCTTGCTTCTGTATAAGAACTGGAGAAACTACAGAAAATATTTACTGTTTTAAACCGTCCGCTCTCCGAAGTGATGAGTTGAAGACACTCAGGGATGCAGAACATTCTTCAACTTCAGCAACGAAAGAGAAAAACTGCCATGTTGCACTTTGTGCTCGGTGAGGAAGGAGGATTAAAACAGCTAAATCATCATGATGTTTGTTTTAATTCTGTGTAACCAACACCGCAGCCTCTACAGGACGATACATCAACTAAACAACTTTTTAAAAACACTCGATCATGTTGCTTCGTGCTCAGCGAGAGTTTGTGGCGCTCTGTGTTGTTGTGAGTCTCCTCACTGTTATCATCTCACTTCGCTAAATGAAGCAGCTGGTAGGAGTGTGGGCGAGGCGTCTCTCAGTCCCCCGCGGACCTCAAGACGCTCAGAAAAGCCTGCACTCGTCTTAATTGGCCCTAAAGCGGCGGTTCACTGGTGTTCGTTTCCCCCTGCGGCTTCTTTAACCGTCAGCACAAAAACTGTTCATGTTGAACAACAGGTCAATAATCCTAAATGCACGTTATTAGCATAATGTGGATAATCTAGAGGTCTTTCGTGTGTGTACACGACTGAAAAACTACATGTTGTCGCGTACGGAGGCCGAGAGCGGCCATGGCTGCAGTTATTTTATTTCTTATTATTTCATGTCGAGGTAATGGGTTTATTATCTCATTTTCTTGTGATAACAGGTTAACTATCTCTCTATCAGGAAGCAAAACAAAAGATGAATATCTGCTTTTCAGGAGAAAACTAAAGATGCTCGTCTCAGTAAAACATTAGCTCATTTAATTTAATTAACCTGTTAAGAAAACGTAGTCCAAATGATGAATTAAAATTCCTAATTTTCTTTTCCTTTGAATGTCTCTGCACAATTTCAGTTCACTTAATTTAATTTACTGAATTAAAGGATGTTTTCATGGCGTGTGTGTGTGGAGAGCACCAGGGAGCAGCTGCCGGGACACCAAATTAAATTACGTTAAATTATATTATGCTTCACTTTCGACTTTTATTTTTCCAGGTACAGCTGACTTCCCCTCTCGGTCGCACCTGCGAGCTGCTGTGTTCAGCCACCCCGCTCCGCTGCCCGAAGCCCAGCGGCTCGGGTTGAGAGTTCAGCGACGCTGCTCAAAGGCAGAGAGGTTTGTTCTCCTGCTGAAACACAAACTGCAGCTGTGAGCTTCATTAATGACATCATTATTATTCACCACTAAACGAACAACAGCTCCCAGGCCATCTTTAGATTTACTGTCCTCCTCGTCCTTCTTCTCTCGTGGTTCCCAAACCTTTTCTGTAGGATCCTGTTTGCTGATAAAACTGTTTACATCCAGACAAATGACTCAGAGTGTGTGAGGAGAAACCAGCGCTGCAGGTCCGACAGCCGACTGACGACCATCGGCTGGACCTTCCCAAACTCCAAGTTTTCTCAGGTCTCTTTTGGGGGAGCTAAGCCCCTCCCGCCCCCCCGTAATTCAAACCCTGTGTTCACCACTCCTGAGGTGTGAACACATTTCCTGTTTCATTATTTCCTCTGATCCCAACTCTGTCTCCTGGAAATAATGTTTGTATGTTAATAAACTGTTTTCATTGTTACGTGGTGGTGACAAACCTAATCGCTGCCTGGATTATGTTCAGACGTTTCTTTATACGTTACCTTTATGTACGGCGCTACTTAGGGTCAACGGTTCAGAGCGACGGAGACTGTGGAAAAGAGGTGGAGAGGCGAGTGCGAGCAGGTTGGAGCGGGTGGAGAAAAGCGTCAGGTGTGTTGTGTGATAAAAGAGTCTCAGCAGGAATGAAAGGAAAGGTGTTGGAGACGGCGGCGAGACCAGCGATGTTGGACAGCTTAGAGACAGCGGCGCTGAAGAAAAGACAAGAGGCAGAGCTGGAGGCAGCAGAGCTGAAGATGCTGAGGTTCTCTTTGGGAGGGACGAGGACGGGACAGGATCAGGGACGAGGACATCAGAGGGACGAGGACGGACGGGATCAGGAACGAGGACGTCAGAGGGACGGCTCGTGTTAGACGTTTCGGAGATAAAGTCAGAGAGGACAGATCGAGGTGGTTTGGACGTGTTCAGAGGAGAGACTGTGAATATATTGGTAGAAGGATGCTGAGGCTGGAGCTGCCAGGCAGGAGGTCTAGAGGAAGACCAGAGAGGAGGTTTATGGACGCAGTGAGAGAGGACATGAAGCTAACTGGTGCGAGTGAAGAGGACGCAGAGGACAGGGTTAGATGGAGGCGCGTGATTCGCTGTGGCGACCCCTGAAAGGGAACAGCCGAAAGGAACAGAAGACGACGACGGCGCTGCAGCCGCAGGGAGCAACTTAAAATGTAAATAAAAACTCTTTGTCTCAAGTCGCCGCTGACCTTTTCTGCATTAGTGCCAGTGCCTAAACGTACCCATAAACAAACAGAATAATGCTGGAGTCACTACGAGTAGATAGTGTTTTGCAAGATTGCCTATTTTGGCTGAAAACAAATGAGAAACGTTGTTGGTGAACATTTTACTGATACGTTCAGTTAATTAACAACATTTCCTCATCATGTTAATAGAAAACGTAATTCTGTCGGCATTACGTTTCACTCAAAACGTATTTGCTGTTGCAAATTAGTTGTATATAAACTTAGGAGACTCTAGGAGATGATCATCTGCATATAAGTGATAGAATATGACATCAATGTCATCCATCCAGTATTTCAGAATCAGAATCACTTCATTGATCCCCGAGGGGAAACTCTTTCGTTACAGCAGCTCGCTGTCACGTCAGCGCACACAGGAAGAGAAGCGCTGAGCAAAAAATAAAATGCACTCTAACACAGGTCAGACAAATTAAGTACAAAGTGGATATAAAGTATAAAAGCTAAAATAAGTGTAAGTACCAAAGTGGATTTAGAGGTTGAGATATTTCAGTCAAGTGGTGGACCGAGCGACCGACCGAGCGACGTTTCCATCCACAGAGCCGCTGCTCGTGTGGCTAAAAGTAAACAGTCTTGAATGAAGCGCTGTGCCGTGTGTGCGAGTTCTTTTATAATCCTGAGTTTACAGCCACATCTCTCTTTCAAATCAGAATCAGAATCAGAATCAGAAATACTTTATTGATCCCCGTAGGGAAACTCTTTGTTACAGCAGCTCGCCTTTACGTCAGCGCACACAGGAGGAAGTGCTAGCAAACAATATGATACACTATAAACAGGTCAGAAATAAATTAAGTATCATGTCGGTATAAGTATAAGATAAACTAAGTGTCGAGTACCAAGTGGGTTTACTGGTTGGTGATGAAAGTACAGTATAAAATACAATGTAACTAATTATGTAATAAATAATATTAATAAGCGGAGGTGCATGTGCTGTCGAGAGTAATGGAGGTATATAGTATCAGTAACGATAAATAAGAAAAACTAACAAGGGAAAACTAATATTGCACTTGAGTAGTAAACAGAATATTGCACAGTTATTATTAATTATTGCAGAGATGTTAATGATCAATGTCCAGTTTAGTGACTTCGGGTCAGACAGACTGACACTTAGAGGGAGGAGTTAAAGAGTCTGATGGCCACAGGCAGGAATGACTTCCTGTGGCGCTCTGTGGTGCATTGTGGGGGGATGAGTCTTCCGCTGAAGGTGCTCCTTTGTTTGACCAGCACGTCATGGACTTTCCTTAGTTTTTAGTTTTTTCCGTGCAAACGAGCATAAATTAACAAGGCAAACGTTTTTTGATGAAAGTCTGTTCCTGTTCTGGTTCTGGTTCTGGGACACGCGACTATTCGTGTTCTTACAGGATTTGTTGGCTGATGATCGCAGTTTGATTTTGTCCAGTGTGTTGTTACCGTATTCACTCTGTCACGACTGAAACATCTGTGAATGTTGTTTGTGCAAATGGCTGTTCTGTACGGACTGTCTCGTCTTTGCAGCTTCCAACATCTGCAACTGTGTCAGGTTTAACGGGGTTAAACAATCCGTCTGCATCCACAAATCTCTGGACAGAGTCACATGGTCTAGAGTCCGTTTGACGATCCGTGACATGAAAACGCAGTCTTTGTTTCCGTCCACGCTGTTGTGCGCATTTTCAATTTTGCGCATTAAAAAACCTGAGTGGAAAAATCTCCAAATGTGAATAACTTTTTTCCCAGCGGCTGGAGGATCGGCTCCACCAGCTGTTGACCTCCATCAGCCAATGAGCTCGAGTTCTCGCAGCAGCAGCGGGCGGAGACACACATTCATTCGCATTTAATTTGGATGGAAACTACAGAAACCTCATGAGTTTGAGTTCTGCTGACGGTCTTTCACTGATCGACCACAGCAGCGAGGACTCCCCGAGGTAAACGCTGCAGAACAGGAGCTCAGCTGTCTGAGAGCTGCTCTCCACATCTGGACAGAGACTGGGACAGAAACAGAGACACATCTGGGCAGAAGAGACGGAGCATCAGCAGCTTTATGTAACTCTGATAACCGATCGGTCAGTCAGGTCTAATCACAAACAGCTGCAGTCAGAACCCCCCGACACTTCAGACACTTCAGACACTTCATCTGCCTCCAGCTTCATCTCTCACCTCTCTACATCCACCTCTGAACCCTCCTCCTCCTCCTCCTCCTCCTCCTCGGTGTCATTCATTATCCAGAAGGTCGCATTTGAACTTATGCATGACTCCCCCCGTCTCTTTTCCCCCTGCAGAGGAAATGGTGTGAGCGAGGCGTGGTGATGGATGAATATTAATGTGCTGTTCAGGGCAAACACCGTCTCGTTTTAAAGGTCCCAGCAGAGGAGGTTAATGTGCAGTCGGAGGGCGACGTGTGATGAAATCTAATCTGTTGCTGCTCGATACAAACACATTTAGTGTCATTAAGACGGGTCGTTATTTCAGAGGATCTACAAGTGTCTCATGAAGCCTTTAAAATCCAGTCTGCCGGCTGTTAAAGGCACAGGCGGTTCCTGTAAGACGTTTTTAGAGAACGCTCCTGTTGTTAGGTTTTTCCTCGCATGTATCAGCTGGTCGATGAACTTTTTGTTTTACGCAGAGGTCACGACCTTTTCTGATCTCTGTGGCGTTTTCCTGTTTACATCCAGCGAAACTCTTGACATTGTTAACGCCCGTGTTTGCAAGCTGTCGTGGCGTTTACATGAGAGCGACGCAGGCGTTCATTCAGACACGCTGACCTGCGACAGATTAGAGTTCAGGTCTGAAAGAAGCTTTTTTCTTCTGTTTTCTGAAAGCTTCTAAATATTTCTAGCCTCATTAGTTAGTTAGCTTCCGTTTATTCTTGCTAATTTTATTATTTCATTGAATTCTTATACTGCTGGGTAGTTTAATCTGTAGTGATACAGCCTCATCCATTAGCTGATTATATCTTGTATTAGTAATCTTGATCTGAACAGTAACTAAACGAGTAAAAAGCACAAACTTCCCTCTGAGATGTAGCTGAGCATTTCTTCCTCTGTGGTGTCACTGCTCAGCTGCACATCTGTGCTCATCCAGCTGTTAGTCAGCGGAGACACGAGCTGTCCTGCTGAACCCGGCTGCTTACGCTCTCAGATCTTCCTGCATTTAAGACTGAAACAAACCTTTTATTTCTTCCTCGCGCTTTTTCTTATTCCACTTGGTTTTTAACAGGAAAGCCGGCAGCTTTAATCTCAGCGTGGCGTTCAGAGTCAGTGGAGGAGACGACGTGTGACGTTGCTCTGACTGCGTCGGCGGGAAGCTTTCCCATCAGATGTGTTGACGAAGTTTCCGCAGGTAAGTGATGGATCAAAGATCGGCCTGTAACGTGTTTTTAAATGTTTATCTGCACTGTTGAAGAAGAGAACGCAGATAACACGAAACGTCCGTTTGTGCCTTTAGACCTTAACTTCAGTTACAACTAAGGGGAAAATTCAAGGACACTGTTGAAAAGCAGATTTTTACAGAGAAATTCCCCGAGTGAAGACGGCCACACAGGTGAGTCCAGTCCCGGAGGACACCTGCGCAGTGTGGGCGTGTACTGATGCTGTTTGATTGACAGCCGCATCACAGATTTGTGTCAGCTGTGGAAACAGACCGGAGGTTGTTTCTAATCACAGAACAACTTTTATCTCACGTCGACGAGTCCAGTAATCACGAGCATCGACACCAAGAACTTTATTCATCCCAGATGTTGGTGCCACAGTTCTCAGAGTCGACGAACACAAAGATGGCGGACGGAGGTTCGGGAGTCTTTCTATTTTACTTTCATTTCACCAGGAAGTCTCTTGAGATGCATGAGCTCTAAGTGAGGGCCCTCCCCCTGGGCTCGACGTGTCCCTGTTTCCTCGTGGTTTCCTGTTTTGCCGATGCTGGTCGGAGGGCCGTCAGCAGCGTGAGCTACACCTGGGCCAGGTGGCGCTGGCGTCTCGTTCTCATTACGTCCACGTTACTGATGCGCTGATTCCTGCACGGTGCCTCGTTTTATGGTTTGTGGTCTCGCCCCCCTCCTCGCCGCGGCCCGCGAGCCGAGCTGTGACAGACGCATCACAACACACGGAGCAACATGAGAACATCGACAATCCTCGTGCAACGCGCGTTCTGAACGTTTGATATAAAGGCAGCGTTTCCTGAAACAAAGTGATACGGATCAGTTCAGAGCAGACCAGCTTTTCTCCGGGATCAGCTCGGGCAGTTTCAGAAACCTCCTCCTCCTCAGAGTCGCGAACACAAAGATGGCGGACGGAGGTTCGGGAGTCTTTCTATTTTACTTTCATTTCAACAGGAAGTCTCTTGAGATGCATGAGCTCTAAGTGAGGGCCCTCCCCCTGGGCTCGACGTGTCCCTGTTTCCTCGTGGTTTCCTGTTTTGGTGGTCGGGGGGCCGTCAGCAGCGTGAGCTACACCTGGGCCAGGTGGCGCTGGCGTCTCGTTCTCATTACGTCCACGTTACTGATGCGCTGATTCCTGCACGGTGCCTCGTTTTATGGTTTGTGGTCTCGCCCCCCTCCTCGCCGCGGCCCGTGAGCCGAGCTGTGACAGACGCATCACAACACACGGAGCAACATGAGAACATCGACAATCCTCGTGCAACGCGTTCTGAACGTTTGATATAAAGGCAGCGTTTCCTGAAACAAAGTGATACGGATCAGTTCAGAGCAGACCAGCTTTTCTCCGGGGATCAGCTCGGGCAGTTTCAGAAACCTCCTCCTCCTCAGAGTCGTCACTCCGTCAGACCTGAACTCTCATCGAGTCGTTCAGCGCGACTCACACTTCCAGAGGACGTCATCGTCTCTGACGTCCGTCCAGAATAAAGCTCAGAAACCAGCTGAGACGCCAGAGGAGAAACCTGCAGAAGCTGCCTGAGAATCCTGCTGTTTCTAAGGTTCCTTCAGTCTCGCAGTGATCCAGAGACGGCTGTCTGTCCGTCCACGGGTCCACTGCAGACAGGAGCTGCTGACTGCAAGCTCACTGACTCCATGGCAACATTACACTTCCTGTTTACATCCCCCAAAGCATTATGGGAACTGTAGTTCCAAAACTGATTAAAGTAGAAGTAAGAGAAATCAAAAATATTGACTTCCTGTCATGGTTCATGTTTGTCCCTCCTGTCACTGGGACATGTCCTGCTGGGACACTGAGCAGCCTGGCTGCGACTCAGTCCCAGCTGTGACATCACACCTCTTCAGGTAAACACAGGTGGTTTATGTTTGAACACATGCAGTTTGGGATCGGAGCGAGCAGGAGACGTCGTCTTCTGGCGGGACACAGGAGCAGGTGTTAACATTCACAGACTGTTTTCTCACCGCGGAGCAGCAGCACCGACTTCATTTCTTTTGTTGTAGCAGAAAGGACAACGCTGGCTGCACTATCCAATTAAAAGAAGCAAAGGAAAAAGGCTTGAGGCTACGTCGCACCCCCCCGTCCTCCACCTCTCACGTATCCTGACAGAGACCCCCATCTGTTTCCTCGGGCCCTGTGGGGGCTTCACAGACGCCGCTCGGCCTCAGGTGAGGCGGAGCTGAGTGACAGTGTTCAGGTGAGAGCGACACACTTCTCCCCCCCGGCACTAAACAGCACAGCAGGACCAAACGGGAGGGGTTCTTCTTCTCATTTAAACGG
>CM050854.1:23665276-23682776 GCA_027580175.1 Siniperca scherzeri
CAGCCAGAAAACAACAGGCCTGATTACTGATTACTGGGCCATCATGGAAACTATTAGGTCAGTTTCAGGTGAAACTAGCTAATCAACAGATACTCAGGTAGACTCCTCCCTGAGGGCGGGGCTTAAGCAACACAGAGTAGCTTAAATTTCGGAGTTCCCGTCCCATTTTCACAATTGAGAATGACTTCCGGATGGGAGCCGAAACGTCTTGATTCTGAAAACAGCGTCCAGACGACTACGACTGAAACCTTTTCTGCGGTCAGTTAGCTTAGCATAATCAGATATTTCCCTCTCGTAAACCGTATGAATACTACTAACTCTGAAACACAGATTTCTCCAACAAACACCAACATTTCCTAAAGACTGATCTTTTAGCCTCTGCATCTGACGTTTGGAAGTGATGCTACAGTCCAGAACAGCTGCTAATGAACGCTGAGCTGTTGTTTTCTGAAGAGGAACCTTGAAAATAAAGGATGAAACTGTCTTCAGGATGTTTTATCTCTCGTCCTCACTTTAATCACTCAGCCTCGTTTCTTGTTATTTTACTGTGAAACTATTCTAACACGCTTATTTCTAATCCTGCAGTTCAGATAAACTACGTTAAAATGTACTCATCGGTTCCTGCATAGACACATGCAGCGGTGCAGAGTAACTACGTGCTTTATACTTCTACTGCACAACAATTCACAGGAATATATTGTATATATTGTCTGCTGCTCTCCGTGTGTGTGTGTGTGTGTGTGTGTGTGTGGTACAATGAAACAGCTCAGCAATAAGAGCACTAGTCAGAAAATATAGAACAGCCTCTGAGGTAAAACAAATGTAAAAGATGATAAGGTAACTATTCAAATACTTCGAGCGTCACAATAATCGTAATACATTTGCAATTAATTTGAAAGCGCCTTTCACAAACTCAAGGACGCTGCACTAAAACAAGCTGTAAACAGTCGGAAAGGGACTGAAGACATCGTCTGTCTGTCTAACGGGTTCTGTTTGCTTTGTGCAATATTTAGTTTTCCCATGTTAGTTTTTCCTATTTATTGTTATTGATATTATTTACCTCCATTACTGCTGTGCAATATCTTAATAACCTCAATAAGCTGCACTTAACTCGACAGTACATGCACCTCTGCTTATTACTTATATTATTACATTGTATTATTATACTGTATTATCATCATCAACCGGTAAACCCACCTGGTACTCGACACTTAGTTTATCTTATACTTATACCAACATAATACTTAATGTATTTTCTGACCTGTTTTTATAGTGTTTTATATATTTTGCTAGTACTTCCTCCTGTGTGCGCTGACGTAAAGACGAGCTGCTGGAACAAATGTTTCCCTTCAGGATCAATAAAGGATTTCTGATTCTGGTTCTGATTGTTAGAGGGACGTTTGAGGCATCAAAACCAGAGATTCTGCAGATTCCACAGACAGCTGCTGCGAACCCCTCCATGGTGTCTCACCGTTTATGCATCTGCTGTTTGGCAACAGATTGGTGACTGAGGCATCGTTGGTAACAGAGCCCCTGAACTGTAATGAGCTTATCTGTAGTGTGTAGCATATATGTAGATGCTGTGTTAGGGTTAGAAAGTAGCCTTTAGATGAGTGCGGTGTTTGTTCATTCTGTCGCTGACCACAGAATACGCTGCATTCAGGTTCATCATTACTGTTTTTATCTGTTTGAACTTCTCGGGTCAGCCAGCTACACCAGAGGACGGGCATCCGGCGCAGCGACCTGCAGAAGTCAGACATCGCAGAACAATGAAAGGAAACGTGTCCCGGGCAGAGCAGCGGGGGCGACCCAGTCCTCAGCTCCAGATGGTCTGGGCTTAGCGCCTGCTCCTCCCTCAGAGCTGTTCAGATTATTTAGCAGCTGTCTAAAACCTGCAGCTGCTGCAGTCTCTCAGTTTGCTTCTGTGACTGATTTCCTCCTGATGAGTCAAAGCGAAGCGACACAGATCACCCTCTCCTCTCGGGACTCTCCATCACAGTAGAAGCATTATATAAGGGGATTTACGGTGAATCACAGTCGTCCAAACGCACTCTAACGTCGCTGCCGAAGCCGAGGAGGAGAACGAAGGACCTGAATGTGTGCGTTAACGCTTCAGAGAGCATCGTGATTTTACATCAGAGAATAAAGACGCAGCGTTTGTTTCCTGCAGGCCTGAAGAACTGAAGACTTCTATACTTAGAGCTTTTGTATGAAGAGCCGGAGGCGTTTCATTCCTGCTGCGGAGCCTCGTGAAGCTTCAGAGCGCTGTTCTGAAAGCCACAACACAGACAAGATTCACGTTTCCACCACGCCGGCAAGGCGATCTGTCCGTCTGCACCTCCACAACACTGACGGTGAAGCTGTTCAGTACGAGCGGGAGTCTGCAGCGCCGCACAGACTCGCGCAGGGCGGTACCAGGGCCGACAAGACCGAGACCCTCAGAATACAGCCGCAACATTACGAGACTTCATTCATGAGACAACGTTAAAATGAAGCGGCACAAAGCTGTAATTTCACACAAATTCATGATGCTATGAGAATAACAGACATCGTTATGTTTCAGGGATAAAAGTTGAATTCTTACAAGAAAAGCAATGCTGTGAGAAAGTTGCAGCTTCGAGTTAAAAGGGAAAATAAATATCACAACATTTCAAGAGGAAAGTCGTAATTATCAGAAAAAAGAATCAAGACAGAACACTTTGAGAATAATGAAATCACAAATGAAAACAGCCGTACAATTATTCGAATGAAATAAAGATATGAAAGTGTTGTAATGTTTTAAGTAAAAGTTGGAAATGTACACGTTTCGAAAATAAAGAATGAAAAAAGGTGGGATTTTGTTCAACGTAAGATGTATTTACAGAAGAATGAGTCGTCCTGCCAGGCGGCGTCCAGACTGATGGTCAGCATTAAAGACATGATGTAGAGTCTGAGTGCCGATGAAGAAGAAGAAGAAGAAGAAGAAAGGCTTTCAGTGTTGGACGTTTTCTATCGGAGACCACAGAGAGGACGAACAACCTGAGGATTCACTGCAGGACGAGTCTTTGTGTCCACTGAAAACTATTCTGTCTGTCTCCAGATGCTTTCTGCATTTGACACTTTTTGTGACGGAGAAAATCCAATTTGCGTTGGCAGCACCGGGGACAGGAGGGCGAGCGCTCAGCTGATTGATGAACAGTCCAGCAGAGGCGAGTCGGGGTTGTTGTTCAGGTCTCTTCTGGTCCAAATTCATTCCGTCTTTTTACGGACGACAGACGAGTTAAAGTTGTGACGGTTCCAGAAAACGGTTTCGCGTTTATCAGAAGAACATTTAGTGACACACAGGCTGCAATCTGTGAAGATGACGAGGATGACGTTCATCAGAAACCAGTTCATGTCGTGGATTTAATATTTCTGTAATCAACATCATTTCCCATAAGCCCACAGACCGTGGCGGGTTAAAGGTAAGTCCTAAATCAAAAGCAACAGGTCCAGAGTCAAATCCAATGTCAAGACCGAGTTCTAAACTTTGAGTATGAATGTTTCCACAGTAGTAAATCCTCCCGAGACTCACTGGCTTCTTTACACTTCTGCTTTCAGATACATTTGTTTTTCAAGGGCAGTAAATGTTTCATTCACCGATTTAAAGCAGAGAAAAGACAACGTGTCGACTGGAAGACATGAAGCAGACGATGAAGAACAAGAGATCACCTGCACACCCGACTGCCAATCAGACTCCTCACGCACGGAGCGCTGAATCCATCACATCCGGACATGTTGTCCGTCTGTAACAGGAAAGTAATAAGTAATAAGCGGAGCTGCATGTGCTGTCGAGAGTAATGGAGGTTTATAATATCGATAACAATAAATAAGAAAAAAGTAACTTAGTTTTGCCATGTTGGTGTTTCTTATTTATTGTTATTGATATTATATACCTCCATTACTCTCGACAGCACATGCACTCCGCTTATTACTTATTACTTATTCTGTTACAGTGTATTATTATACTGTACTTTCATCATCAACCAGTAAACCCACCTGGTACTCGACACTTAGTTTATCTCATACTTATACCGACATGATACTTCATTTATTTTCTGACCTGTTTTATAGTGTTTATAGTGTATCATATCGTTTGCTAGTACTTCCTCCTGTGTGCACTGACGTGAAGGCGAGCTGCTGTAACAAAGAGTTTCCCTTCAGGGATCAATAAAGTGTTTCTGATTCTGATTCACTGGTCACACGTGCAACGAGTGCCGTTAACTCTAATGCCTGTCTCGTTCCTCACGCAGCACTTCTTTATTCTCCTTTGCTTTTAACACCTGCACTTTGTTCTGAGTCGCGTGCTTATTGTGTTTTTATTGTGTTCACGTTTCGTGTTTTTGTGTTTTCATGCTGCGGGGAGAATTTTCTCTTGTGGGACGGCGAGGATCTGAAGTGAAGTGAGGAGAACAGCAAAGTGTGCTGTTCGATTTAAACACTGTAAAGTCAGTGAAGCAAACAGCGAAATGTCAGGAAACACAGAACTGAAAGCGAGAGCAGTTTTTAGACTGAGGGGTAAGAAATGAGAGAATTTGACCTTTGACCTGTGTGATTGAGACTGATGGCTGGCCTTGGTTTAAACCGAGGCCTGCGGGGACTCAGTGTGTTCTCACTTTGCTTCATCGCTCCGGGTTGATTCACATTTTAAACCCTTTTTTTAGTTTATTAAATGAAGGCGGGAGCTTTTTCTCACTGCGTCTCAAACATAAATTCAAACTGACAGGCTTTAAATACCTTCAACATGTTTATTATATTTCTTTATTTTTTTAAACATCAGCCTCAGGTAGTTGCACCTGTAACAGCACAAGGAAAAAACTATGCGTTTATTTAAGATTACAGACTTGTTGGTCCGGACTTTATACTTGTTAGTCTTGACTCAGGACTTGACTTGGGACATACCTGTCTTGATTTGGGACTTGACTCAAGACTTGTTGGTCAGACTTGGCCTTGACTTGGCGATTGTTGGACTTGACCTGGGACTTGTTCACCTTGACTTGGCGATTGTTGGTCTTGACCTGGGACTTGACCTGGGACTTATTAGCTTTGACCTGGGACTTGACCTGGGACTTGTTTACCTTGACTTGGCGATTGTTGGTCTTGACCTGGGACTTGACCTGGGACTTATTAGCTTTGACTTGGGACTTGACCTGGGACTTATTAGCGCTGACTTGGGACTTGACCTGGGACTTATTAGCTCTGACTTGGGACTTGACGTGGTACTTATTAGCTTTGACTTGGGACTTGACCTGGGACTTATTAGCTTTGACCTGGGACTTGACGTGGTACTTATTAGCTCTGACTTGGGACTTGACCTGGGACTTGTTTACCTTGACTTGGCGATTGTTGGTCTTGACCTGGGACTTGACCTGGGACTTATTAGCTTTGACTTGGGACTTGACCTGGGACTTATTAGCTCTGACTTTGGACTTGACGTGGTACTTATTAGCTTTGACCTGGGACTTATTAGCTTTGACCTGGGACTTGACCTGGGACTTGTTTACCTTGACTTGGCGATTGTTGGTCTTGACCTGGGACTTGACCTGGGACTTATTAGCTTTGACTTGGGACTTGACCTGGGACTTATTAGCGCTGACTTGGGACTTGACCTGGGACTTATTAGCTTTGACCTGGGACTTGACGTGGTACTTATTAGCTCTGACTTTGGACTTGACCTGGGACTTGTTCACCTTGACTTGGCGATTGTTGGTCTTGACCTGGGACTTGACCTGGGACTTATTAGCTCTGACTTGGGACTTGACCTGGGACTTGTTCACCTTGACTTGGCGATTGTTGGTCTTGACCTGGGACTTGACCTGGGACTTATTAGCTTTGACCTGGGACTTGACCTGGGACTTATTAGCGCTGACTTGGGACTTGACCTGGGACTTATTAGCTCTGACTTGGGACTTGACGTGGTACTTATTAGCTTTGACCTGGGACTTGACCTGGGACTTATTAGCGCTGACTTGGGACTTGACCTGGGACTTATTAGCTCTGACTTGGGACTTGACCTGGGACTTATTAGCTCTGACTTGGGACTTGACGTGGTACTTATTAGCTCTGACTTGGGACTTGACGTGGTACTTATTAGCTTTGACTTGGGACTTGACCTGGGACTTGTTCACCTTGACTTGGCGATTGTTGGTCTTGACCTGGGACTTGACCTGGGACTTATTAGCTCTGACTTGGGACTTGACCTGGGACTTATTAGCTCTGACTTGGGACTTGACCTGGGACTTGTTCACCTTGACTTGAGTTTTAATTGTGACATGTGACTTGTCTAATTTACGGAAACGATTCTGACCTAACAGGCGGATCAGCGTAACTCTGCTGAGCACATTCATGAGCACTCCTGATTGGCCCACATGGAGAAAGCGTTCATGGTTACTTTTCTCTGTCCGGTTTTTCAGTTTGTTGTAATAGTTGTAATAAAAATTGAGCCCTGGTTTATGTGACTTTACTTTTCCTCAGTATATCTCCAGTTTCTGATGAGTGATTCAGGTCGGAGGGATGAACTGAGGGCAGAGAAGAAGAACAAACGGGTCTGGGAATAAAAAGTTAAACAGCAGAAAGTGAAGAATCTGCTGTGGAGTTTGTTTGTTCTCCGTGGACTTTAAATTCATCCGACACGCTGAAACTACACTGATTTAAAATTATTTTCTTAATATTTTGTTATATTCTGTGTTCTACTTCATGTTTACAGTACATTAATATGCTGATGTGAAAAATATAATGATTTGTCAATGATCAGTATTAATACCTAATTGTTTTGATCATACCTGCCAACACTCCCGTTTTTCCCGGGTTTCTCCCGTATTTCAAGGCCCTCAAACTTTATCATGAAAACACCAAAATACACCGATCCGAGTTTTGGATGTTTGTCTGACGTCACCGAATTTGCCAGATCGTCGACACGCACAAACACACAATCCACACACTACATTCAGTTTCAACCCGTCTGTCACCGAAACCTGGACAGACACTTTGCACAGACGGTCTGTTGTTACATACGTTCATTTACACAACTTAAAGTTCAGCATTTTAAAACAACACGCTGCTCTGCTAATGTGCTGCTAATGCTAATGTGCTGCTAATGCGCTGCTCTGCTAACATGTTGCTAATGTTAATGCGCTGCTCTGCTAACATGCTGCTCATGCTAATGTGTTGCTAATGCTAATGCACTGCTCTGCTAACATGCTGCTCATGCTAATGTGCTGCTAATGCTAATGTGCTGCTAATGCGCTGCTCTGCTAACATGTTGCTAATGTTAATGCGCTGCTCTGCTAACATGCTGCTCTGCTAATGTGTTGCTAATGCTAATGCGCTGCTCTGCTAACATGCTGCTAATGCTAATGTGTTGATAATGCTAATGCACTGCTCTGCTAACATGCTGCTCATGCTAATGTGTTGCTAATGCTAACATGCTGCTCTGCTAATGTGTTGCTAATGCGCTGCTCTGCTAACATGCTGCTAATGCTAATGTGTTGCTAATGCTAACATGCTGCTCTGCTAACGTGCTGCTCATGCTAATGTGTTGCTAATACTAATGTGCTGCTAATGCGCTGCTCTGCTAATGTGCTGCTAATGCTAATGCGCTGCTCTGCTAACATGCTGCTCATGCTAATGTGTTGCTAATGCTAATGCACTGCTCTGCTAACATGCTGCTCATGCTAATGTGCTGCTAATGCTAATGTGCTGCTAATGCGCTGCTCTGCTAACATGTTGCTAATGTTAATGCGCTGCTCTGCTAACATGCTGCTCATGCTAATGCACTGCTCTGCTAACATGCTGCTCATGCGAATGTGCTGCTAATGCTAATGTGCTGCTAATGCGCTGCTCTGCTAACATGTTGCTAATGTTAATGCGCTGCTCTGCTAACATGCTGCTCTGCTAATGTGTTGCTAATGCTAATGCGCTGCTCTGCTAACATGCTGCTAATGCTAATGTGTTGCTAATGCTAATGCACTGCTCTGCTAACATGCTGCTCATGCTAATGTGCTGCTAATGCTAATGTGCTGCTAATGCGCTGCTCTGCTAACAT
Organism: Siniperca scherzeri; assembly: GCA_027580175.1. Taxonomy (NCBI): domain Eukaryota; kingdom Metazoa; phylum Chordata; class Actinopteri; order Centrarchiformes; family Sinipercidae; genus Siniperca; species Siniperca scherzeri. The sequence goes on from CM050854.1 coordinate 23,673,339, forward strand.
GCTGCTAATGCTAATGTGTTGCTAATGCTAATGCACTGCTCTGCTAACATGCTGCTCATGCGAATGTGCTGCTAATGCTAATGTGCTGCTAATGCGCTGCTCTGCTAACATGTTGCTAATGTTAATGCGCTGCTCTGCTAACATGCTGCTCTGCTAATGTGTTGCTAATGCTAATGCGCTGCTCTGCTAACATGCTGCTAATGCTAATGTGTTGCTAATGCTAATGCACTGCTCTGCTAACATGCTGCTCATGCTAATGTGCTGCTAATGCTAATGTGCTGCTAATGTGCTGCTAATGCTAATTCGCTGCTCTGCTAACATGCTGCTCATGCTAACATGCTGCTCATGTTAATGCACTGCTCTGCTAACATGCTGCTCATGCGAATGTGCTGCTAATGCTAATGTGCTGCTAATGCGCTGCTCTGCTAACATGTTGCTAATGTTAATGCGCTGCTCTGCTAACATGCTGCTCTGCTAATGTGTTGCTAATGCTAATGCGCTGCTCTGCTAACATGCTGCTCATGCTAATGTACTGCTAATGCGAATGCGCTGCTCTGCTAACATGCTGCTCATGCTAATGTGTTGCTAATGCTAATGCACTGCTCTGCTAACATGCTGCTCATGCTAATGTGTTGCTAATGCTAATGCACTGCTCTGCTAACATGCTGCTCATGCTAATGTACTGCTAATGCGAATGCGCTGCTCTGCTAACATGCTGCTCATGCTAACATGCTGCTCATGTTAATGCACTGCTCTGCTAACATGCTGCTCATGCGAATGTGCTGCTAATGCTAATGTGCTGCTAACGCGCTGCTCTGCTAACATGTTGCTAATGTTAATCGCTGCTCTGCTAACATGCTGCTCTGCTAATGTGTTGCTAATGCTAATGCACTGCTCTGCTAACATGCTGCTCATGCTAATGTGCTGCTAATGCTAATGTGCTGCTAATGCGCTGCTCTGCTAACATGTTGCTAATGTTAATGCGCTGCTCTGCTAACATGCTGCTCTGCTAATGTGTTGCTAATGCACTGCTCTGCTAACATGCTGCTCATGCTAATGTGCTGCTAATGCTAATGTTGCTAATGCCAATGCGCTGCTCTGCTAACATGTTGCTAATGTTAATGCGCTGCTCTGCTAACATGCTGCTCTGCTAATGTGTTGCTAATGCTAATGCGCTGCTCTGCTAACATGCTGCTAATGCTAATGTGTTGCTAATGCTAATGTACTGCTCTGCTAACATGCTGCTCATGCTAATGTGTTGCTAATGCTAATGCTAATGCTGCTAATGCTGCTAATGTGCTGCTAATGCTAATGCGCTGCTCTGCTAACATGCTGCTCATGCTAATGTGTTGCTAATGCTAATGCGCTGCTCTGCCAACATGCTGCTCTGCTAATGCTAATGCTGCTCTGCTAATGCTAATGCGCCTGCTCTGCTAACATGCTGCTAATGTGCTGCTCATGCTAATGTGTTGCTAATGCTAATGCGCTGCTCTGCTAACATGCTGCTCATGCTAATGCTATTGCTAATGCGCTGCTCTGCTAACATGCTGCTCATGCTACGCCTCAGTCAGTGCCCACAGTAGCAGGCTGTTGCAGCTGTTTGTATTCCCCTGTCTGCTCTCAGGTGAGTTTACACCTGACGGGTCTGACGGGTCACATGACCACCTGCCGCTCTCTGTGGTGTCTGATCAGCAGGGCGACGCGCGGCTCTTCTTCAGCTTCTGTGTGGACACAAACAGGCCTGATGATGTCTGATGATCAGACAGGAAGTCTGCTGAGAGAAAGGAGCGCTTGGTTTGATGCGGAGTGTGTGACTTCAGCAGAAACGTGTTATCTCCACCCGGCAGGGGGTCAGAGATTTACTGCTTTAGTCTAACCGGCGAAGAATATAAGTGTCTTATTGATGATGTAACAATAACAAACATGACATCATTGCTGTCCGTGATGTCAGACGTTAATAACGCTCATGTCTCCGTGGCTCTGCTTACTATTATATATGCTGCGTTCATGTGTGTGTTGCATTTTACTGCTGCAGATGTTTCAGGTCGAGCTCGTTCTAACTGCTTTACATACTGTTGGGTAGTTTCACCTGCAGCAATGCATCATGGTCTATAAGGTCATCACGCGTTCGCGGCGTCGCCGTCCTGCGAGAACCACGTATCAGAGAAACGGCCTGTTTTCAGCTCTGCGACGATGCGTTTCCCAGCTGATCCGAGGGGGGGTTAAAGAGTTTATTCAGCTTCAGGAGGAGCAGAGTTTCCTCAGCACGTGAAGGAAACTCTTTTTCCACCGCTGGACAGGAAGGGGGTGAAATCCTTTGTGCAGCCAACAGTTCTTTCAGTTGAGAAACAAATCTCGCCACAAGCTCCCACATAGTAACTAATCAGATCGAGTGAGACTGTTTTGTTCGCTGCTGTTTAGTTAATCGAATGCCTTCTTTCCTCCAGCGTGTCCGGATGCGAAGGCGAGAGCAGATTCTGCCAGGACACGACGAGAGAGAAGAGGATCGTGGGAAGGTCTCGGCAGAACCAGAATCGGGTTTATCGCCGAGTAGGTTTTCACATGTAAGGAACTGGCCTCGGTATTTAGGTGCATAACAAAAAAGGTAGAAATAAAACATGGAAAAACAAGTACTACAAGAGTCCTGACTATAAAAAACATGTAAAAATGAAAAGAGCTGCACTGTGTTTAAAACCAAGACACTGACTACAGACTGACACTGACTGCCGCCGCGGAGGACGAGGCTCCGTCAGATCACACCGCCTGTGATCTGACGGAGCCTCGTCCTCCGCCAGGATGTCGGGGGTTTGAGGAGCAGGAAGGCGACATGAGCTGGAAATGGGGAAGAATTCATGCGTGTTGTTTTGGAATGAACTGAAACCTCCAGCCACAGTATTGATTTCTGTTTCACTCCCTCTCCTCCTCCGCCCTCTCCTCGTTTTCCTCTTCCTCTTCCTCTTCCTCTCTGACTGACGGTGTTGGTTCGGGGATGATGGAGAGGAAACTGATGACCTTTCATTCCTCTCAGCTGAAGTTCAGCTGCAGACAGAATGAATCTCAGTCTGACGGTTAGAGGTCACAGACGAGTCTGTGGCACTGACAGATGATTCCTGCGGTCCGCTCATTTTCTCTCTAAACACACAGCGAGATAAATATGAACTATATATATATATATATATATATATATCCTCAGTCAGCTGTTTCCTGTCTCTGACCTCTGACGAGGCAGCGTGAAGGAAACAGTGTCAGACTTTATTTAGTGTTTAAGGTACTGTTAAAAATCACCTGTGTAAGAACAAACACACACAGAACACACACTTACAGATAGCTGACTGACAGAAAATGAATGTGCACATTTTAATAAGTTTCAGCTTTATTGCCGTTATACAGGATCACACAATGAAATGCAGCTGTAGCTCCTGCATCAACAAATACTCAGATATTTTAAGTTAGGATAAAATAAAACTATAAAATAGAACAAAGTATATAAGAGTAGCACTAAAGGAAGAAATAAAAAGGAAAACTAAGTTATATTTACAAGGAAGATATGCAGCTACGTAAATACATACACGTACATACAAAACACACGTGCAACATATGCAATATCAGTGTAATATGGAAGTTATAGTGCAAAAAGAAAAAATGGCAAATTAATTGGTTCCAACTCCTCAAATGTACATTTTCTGGTTTTCTTTCTCTTCTGTCAAAATAAACTGAATCTCTTTGGGTTTTGGACAAAACGACACATTTGACGTCGTCACTTCAGACAAACTGAGACGGATTTTCTTTTTACTATTTTATGACATTTAATGGACAAAACAATTAAAGGGTTTTTAGTGGAGTTTTTCCCGATCTGAACCGAGCTCGCTGTCACGCACACATGCGACCCTGAATGAACCTCATCAGGTGGTCAAAGAGCCTCAAGCTGCAGAGTTTCCTTCACATAACCGGAGATGTGTCCGTTTCTTATACTTTAAGGTATGCGAGACACCGTTTTCCATCAGGTGATCATATAAAGAGTCTGTTTACCATCTGTAGTTTGTGATTTATTAATAGATCCACTGCCTTCTCCCAGCTGACTTTATAACTGATAATCCTTCGTGGAGTCAAGAACAGTTTGAAGAAAAGTTTCAGGGTTTGACAGCTTTAACAAACACAGCATCATCTGCAAAGAAGTGTGTTTACTTCTGTTACAGCAGCCGCAGCTCCGTTAATATCAGGATCCAGTCTGATCAGTGAAAGTCAGACGACTTGAGTTCTGTCGTTTCTTCAGCTGATGAATAAAACAGTGAAGTACAGAGACAATGAACTCAATACGCTGCTGTGTGTGTGTGTGTAATCAGGCGTCCAGTAAACACTCGCACGCTTTGTGTTCATGTTGACTTGTTGTTCCGCTGTTTGTCTCATCAGTCGCTGTAAAACCTGTTTACACACACACACACACACACACACACACACACACAGAGGACTTGTTGGTCGTAACAGAGTAGATGAGGAGTTTATTTGTTCAGTATTTCATCTTTTATTGCAGATACAGGAGATTAAATGTGACACCAGGGAGAGTTCAGGCTGAAATAACAAAACAGCCTCCACTGTCCTGTGTTGAAGTCCAGTTTCTGCACTTGTGCTCCTCCTCTGTGCTTCAGAGGCAAATATTGTACCTTTTACTGCACTACAGTCATTTCCTGGTTAGTTTACAGATTAAAATTTTACAAACAAAACATCTTATCAACTTCTAAAATATGATGCATTTGTACCAACAGTAGAATTAGCTCCTTCAATCAGCTACAGCATTAAAATGTAGATTTCATGTTGATTAATCAACAGTAGTCCAGTAATATAAAAACACGGATGAACTTGCTCTTTGACGTTTCACCACCCGAGGATGCCTGCAAACACGAGCGTCTGTCCAGGCTGACTTCTCTCGCTGGTCTCTGGTGGGACGAGTTGGAGGTTTTGCTCTCTGTTGAGTCGAGCAGCTTCGGGCCTGATGGATGTTTCTTCCAGCAGCTGCAGGCAGGAAGTGGCTGATGCACGAGCCAATAAGAGCTCAGAACAGCTTCTTTTCTCGGTGCGAGAGACTCCATCGGACTTCACCTCCTCTGTCCTCCATGATCATAATTACACCATATTTCTAAATGAAGTCTGGCTGACAGCCATGATGATGTGGAGTTTGTGTGATGATGGGATTTCAGACAGATAACGGATGGAGGGAATAACACACAGCCTGTCAGTCCTTCGGGGAAACGGCTGAATGATGAGTGAAATTAGCATCTCAAGTGTTGTGTTTACTGTTTTTATGAAGCTCAGGTGTCTGGAAACACTTCTTCTTCTTCTTCTTCCTCTTCCTCTCTGCTCTCTGTAGCTGCTGCAGTGAGCTTTATATTACTGAGCTGCATGTAAAAGCCTCGGTTCAATCAGAGGTGGAGGACGTGTTCAGAGCTTTCCGCTGTGTTTCTTCCCAGAAGAGTTTGATTTTTCTGTTTTTATTTTATTGATTTCATTTCAACATATTAATACTGTATCAATCTGAGCACAAGCTGACTCCCAGTCCTCCATGTTGAAGTTTCTACGTTTAGTTTAGAACCAAAGTTCTCTGTGATAAAGTTAATAAGTGTAAACTGTTAAACCTCGGCTCCCACGAGGCTTTGCTGTCATGATGTCATTCATAGATCAAAACCTCCAGCAGCTCTCTGGCTGCAGCTGCTGAGGTTTGTATGTTTCTCAGTAAACTGAATGTCTTTAGGTGTTGGACGGTTGGTCGGACAAAACGAGACATTTCAAGGCCGACGGAACTGAGACGGACATTTTCTGACATTTTCCAGACGAGCGAGTGATGAAATAATAAATGTGGTTGTAGTCTGGAGTTTGCTGAGTGATGCGTTCACTTACTCATGTGTGTTTGCGCAGTGATGCAAGCGATCAGCTCAAATGAAACTCTTGTCAGTGAATATGAATCTTTATGCTGAACAAAAGTCATTTACAAGATTTCTGCGTCCGGCGTCCTCGACCCGCCGGCCTCTCAGAGGACGCAACTAATGCCGCCATCCGGCAACTCTCACGAAAATACTGGACGAAGGAAATCTAAATCTGGGTGAACGAAGATGAGAGGCTTCTGAGCCCGAACAGGACGGTCACCGTGTTTCCTTTCACTCTCTGAATGTTGTAGAAAGATGAGCGTAGATCTGTGAGGACTCAGTGTGAAGCCCGAGGGACAGAAGGTGGAGGACGGTAAGGAAAGAAACGCTGCAGGTCGGTTTTGTCTCTTTCTTTGTGATGTTTAAAAGACGTGCCGGTCCCGAGACGTTTCTCCAGTGTGTCCTCGTCCACCTTCGGACGTTGCCGTTGTCCACAGAGAGGCGCTGAGCGGAGCTTCAGGCTGTGTCTTTAAACAACAGAAGCGTTTCAGAGGTCAGACACGCTGCAGTAATCCTAAAGAGGAAACTCACTGTCAGTCTGTTCCTCATCCTCTGGAGACGAAGATATGTTCGCATTTTTAAAGTCAGATGTGTACCGATGCTCATGTACTCAGAGACTCGATCCACAAGACTTACAGGAACCGTTTCATCTTCTTCTCTTTCTCTCTGAGAGTCAGATGTTTTGTACTTGAGTCTTTACTTTTCCATGTTCCTTTCTTCTTCTCCTCCGCCCCGTCTCAGAGGGAAATATTCTACTCTTCACTTCTCTACATTTATCTGACAGCTTTAGTTTCTTCACAGATGCATAAATGAAACTCCCCAACAGTTTAGGAAAGTACAGTTGAAACGATTAGTCGACTGACAGAAAATTAATTGATGCTTTAAGTCATTTTTCATTACGTTTTACTGCTTTAATACGTTTTCCTGATTGTACTCACACACTTTAACTGAAGTAACATGTTCAGGACTTTCACTTGTTTACAGTGTGGTATCAGTACTTTTCCGCAGTAGAGGATGTGAGTACTTCCTCCGCCGCTGGACACCGCAGATGAGAGGACGGAGAGTCGGAGGGGAAGAACCTCCGCGATCATCAGTTACAGCTCTCGCACACAGACGGCGTTTTTAAATCGAACTCTGGATGTTGAACTGCAGACTCAGCTGAGCACAGAGTCAAAGAGACAAATTCATTTTTCTTTGTCACGTTAATGTTTTGAGTTTCTCATTTTGTCCCAGTTTGGTTCTGGCTGCGATATTGTACATCACTGGTTTTTAATTGCATCCATTTCTGCCGTCTCCGTGAAACTAATCTTAATTATGTTGAAGGATTCAGGTTCAGTCGAGCTTCACAAACTAATCTACTCTGAACCCTCTCCTCTCGTCCTCTCGCTCTTTTAATGAAACAATCATTTTCAACACTGGTCAGGAAAGGAGCAGTTCAACGTTTCAGGAAATACTCTTGTTCCATTCCTGAGAGTGAGATTAATCTCATGTCTGTGAGTTCAGTACAGAGTCAGGACATGGTTAGCTTAGCTTAGCCCAAAGACTGGAAGCAGGGGGAAACAGCTAGCCTACAACACCTCTGAGGGTCACTAATTAACATGTTGTATTTGTTTAATCCGTACACACACAGACATTTTTAAAAAAGTGGGTTAAAGGGGAGTTTCTGTACATGCTGGAACAACTCCTGAGGGAAACATCTGGATCTTTAGCTGCTAACGGCTCCACTGTGTTCACCAGCTAACAGTGTTTCCACAACACCAGCCAGCAACTTGCCAGCTAACCACTAGCTAGCTACGGTTTTTTCACTGTCGTGGTTGGTTGTGGAGCAGTGAGAGCAGAGAGCACAGCTTTATTATATAAATAATATATAATATATATTGGTTCAATGTAAAATACAGCTATCTTACTTCTATGTAAGCTACCTTCGCCATGTTGCTGTAGCTTAGCTTGCTACGTTTCTTTGGGGGTTAGCTTCAGTGTAGTGAAGCTTCATTTAATGTAGAGTAACTGGTAGCTTAGCTCACTACGCTTTCCAAGCAGGACAGTGTTTTGCCCAACACTGGGAATTTGTGCCGTTGACCAACAGCAAATCATCTGTCCACGCTAACCTTCGAGAGATTTGAGAGGACCGGAGAGTCCAGAATGGGGGACGCGATCACATTAAGCCGTGTCGCGTCCAGAAATCGAGCTGAACTTGTGGCTGTCTGCCAGAAGCTGTCATGAATTGAGTCTTTATCCAGTTTCAAGCCACAGTCTTACACTTTTTAGATCTTGGGTGTTTTAAACTATATATTTGAACTGAATAAAGGGTTTTAGTCATCGGACGTCTGGATCTGAAGTTATCAGAGAAACAGTTAGCGGCAGCTCGGCCTGCAGACACTCTTCTGTGGCAACAGCGTCAGAGAAACGCTGATTTTTAACGTGAAACTGCTGTATTCAGTGTTTTTACCGGTTTTATTCACCCGGCCCGTTTGCTTGGGAGAGGAGGAGACCTCTGCGGATAATCCGGTTCCCGGTGAAAACCTCCTGAACCACGAACACTGAAGGAATCCTAACCGGGGGAAGCTGACTGCAACGAAGGCAACGGTGGTGAAGACAACAACTCCCATGATCCCACGCTACTTCACGACGTCATCAAACTACTTTTGTTGACGTTTTGATGTGAGAGACCCCTAGCAACAGAAATGACATACTGTGTGTTTGATACAGAGCTCCGTAAGTCCCGAAAGATGATCCGTATTTTGGGACGATGGAGGCTCGGTGCTTAATCGGTAAATGGAAAATTTTAGCACGTCAGTTAAACTCCGAATGAAACCGACATTATCTCCTCTCTCCATTGTCTTGATCCTCCGTTAAAGCCCAGTTCTCTCAGAGAGGACTCGGTAAAGTCTGACGTTGAGCTGAAAAGTGAAACCGAGGTCTGGTCTCTGCTCCTGTCATCACCTCTAACCTTGAAGCCTTTATTGGGGCAGTAAAACTGTAATGGAGACATTAAAACAGAGCCACGTCGATACTCTGATCCTCGCTGACCACATGATTTGCAGGACAATAGAAATGGATGATGGGAGAGAGAGAGAGACAAAGTGTTGGCGGTCTCATTCGCTCTGCGGCCTCAGTGATAATTAAAAGAGACTGACCTAATTAAGGAAGAGTGCTGGGACTCTTCTAATGCCTCTCCCACTGAATTACACCGTCAGACCCGGCTCACGCACACATACATCACCGTTTAATCGCTGCTCTACTCAAGTTCCTTCACACTGAGCACTGATGTGGTCTCTGTGACACTGCAGGCCCTCTAACAGGGGCGGAGCCGGGCTGCGAAGCCATTTTAGCCGTGGCTGCGCTCGTGACTGCAACTTCCCATACACGCTCACAGAGAGCCGACAGGAAGTCAGCCGGCTCGGCGGGAGCAGGACTCTACTGAGCATGCTCAGTGGGCCCGATATCGCACGAGCCTCAGGAAGTCCGCAGAGGCCTGTTCGGGGCATGCACCCAGGGAGCAGTTCTCATAGGAATGAAT
>CM050854.1:23687776-23720276 GCA_027580175.1 Siniperca scherzeri
CTGTCTCTCTGCCTGCCTGTCTGCCTGCCTGTCTGCCTGTCTGCCTGCCTGTCTCTCTGCCTGCCTGTCTGCCTGTCTGCCTGCCTGTCTGCCTGTCTGTCTGCCTGCCTGCCTGTCTGTCTGTCTCTCTGCCTGCCTGTCTGCCTGCCTGCCTGCCTGTCTGCCTGCCTGTCTCTGCCTGCCTGCCTGCCTGCCTGTCTCTGCCTGTCTGTCTGCCTGCCTGCCTGTCTGCCTGCCTGCCTGCCTGTCTGCCTGCCTGTCTCTCTGCCTGCCTGCCTGCCTGTCTCTGCCTGCCTGCCCGCCTGTCTGCCTGCCTGCCCGTCTGCCTGCCCGCCTGCCTGTCTCTGCCTGTCTGCCTGCCTGCTCTGCCTGCCTGCCTGCCTGTCTCTGCCTGTCTGCCTGCCTGTCTGCCTGTCTGCCTGTCTGTCTGTCTCTGCCTGCCTGCCTGCCTGTCTCTGCCTGCCTGTCTGCCTGTCTCTGCCTGCCTGCCTGTCTGCCTGCCCGCCTGCCTGCCTGTCTGTCTGCCTGTCCTGCCTGTCTCTCTGCCTGTCTCTCTGCCTGCCCGTCTGCCTGCCTGTCTGCCTGCCTGCCTGCCTGTCTGTCTGCCTGCCTGCCTGCCTGTCTGCCTGCCTGCTGCCTGCCTGCCTGCCTGCCTGCCTGTCTGTCTGCCTGCCTGCCTGCCTGTCTGCCTGCCTGCCTGCCTGCCTGCCTGCCTGCCTGCCTGCCTGCCTGCCTGCCTGCCTGTCTGCCTGCCTGTCTGCCTGCCTGCCTGTCTGCCTGCCTGCCTGTGATGAGTAACAGCCTGTGAGATTGGTTTTGTTGTTTCCTCCCTGAGCTGCTGTACAGCAGCACTGCAGCACTGCGACAGCCGCGCTCCCCAGGCCTCATAATGGTGATATCAGTCAGAGCTGATTCATTACAGCCACACATCCAGAGAGCAGCCAGGACTCTCTCTCTGCTGGGGGGAACCGAAGAGGCAAAGGAAATCTTTCTTTATCCACTTAAACCTGTAAAACCTTTCAATATTAGAGGGACGGACAGCAGCAGGCAGGGCGCCCTGTCAGTAGCAACAAATAGATAATCATTAATCATTACTAATTTGATTAATAATTTGATGCCAAATGCACACAAACGCTCTGGTGCGACATGCAAATTAAACACCAGTCAAACGTTTGAGTTCACCTGCTGGACATCAGGTTTGTGCTTTGTTTGTGGGAAAGTTAATACTGTGTAAAGAATGTAATAAAAGGAGCGATTGGATTGAATCAGCGGGAGGCTGAAGTCTTTGGTATCCAGTAACGACGTGTGATGATCACCTGGGCTGCATGGCATTACCTGTAAGGTCCTCCCTGATTGGCTGACCCCTCCCACCTTGTTGAGGGATTGGCCTCAGCTGCTGGGAGTCTATATAACCTGGCTGGATCCAAAATGGCGGCCTCTCTCCCTCCTGGTTTTGTTTGTGTTGCAGGTAGTTTTAGCTCCGTTTCACCCACGGACTGCCGACTTCACACATCACGCTTTGCTTATTCAGAGTTCTCGGGAACAAACAGACAGGAAGCTGCTGTTTACTCGTGTGTTATTTTCACCTCCAACTTGTCAGGGAGTTTCATTAGAAGTTTCACCCGCGTTGGAGCCACTCAGGAAAATCTTTTGACAGTTTTAATCCATTTCAAAATACTTTATCCGTCCCTCGAGGGGCAGATCAGTCCGCAAACGCAAAACAAACAATTCATTCAAATAAAAAAATCTAAAAATGCAAAATATAATGAAGCATTTATTGAATGCATGTGTTCTGTTTATCAATATAAAATATATAAGTATATATTTATATATAAATATTTCTTCTTCTCTCTCCAAGGCAACTAGTTAAGAAGCTCAACACGTCTACACAGTGTAAACACATTTATAATGTGTGTAATAATGTCACCTTAAACATGATAATGGCTGTGTAACACTGGGTTTTTAACCATTCAGTTATTATTTATACACTAGTTATGTTGACACATACTACATTACACATTGATACAGTAATAAACACTCAAAATGCCCACAATCCACAGACACTCATTTTAATTTAATTTGACATATAAATACCACATTATATGTCAAGCGAGCAAATATGTCTCTTACCTTAAAGAAGCCTCTGTGGGCCAGTCAGGAACAAAACTGTCACCTGATTTCAGTCTAACAGCATCACCTGTGAACCAGTCAGACGGGAGAAGCATCACTTCTCCAAGTTCGGCTGAAATCCTGAATCGAATGTGAGAAATGACAGAAACGTGAAAAGTGGACGTTAGTGGACGCCGAGGAAGACGAGCAGCAGCTAATAACATGATGATGAGGTGTCATGAGGCAAACAAACAAATGAAGAGTTGTGTGAGTGTTTGTGAGATATCAGCAGAAACCTGAGAGCTCCTCCATCATGAGGAGGGAGCAGAGGGACTATCAGGGAAAGATGGAGGTTTGTGCATCGTTATTATCTGCTGCTGCTGCTGCTGATGATCCTGACAGGACGGTGAAGATAATGATGTCTGTGTGTCCGAGCAGACTGATAGAGGGTCAGTTCAGACTTTCATTAAAGCTCCATCGTCCTGCAGAAAGTGAGTTGATTAAAGATAATGAGTGTTTCTGTCAGCAGTAATCGACTCAGTGACGGCTTGTTTTTCTGTTCAGATTGAACTCCATCAGCCTGTTAACCTCTGAAACTCTGCTGCTCCGCAGACGACAGATTTACACATTGATGTCGTTCAGCCAAATTCTGTTCAAAGGCACAGAGCGAAGTCTGAAAGCGTCTACATCCTGTTTCTAAGCCAAAACTCTGATGCAAAATGGGAAAACTTTTTTTGCACAAGATTATTAATGCTCACAAGACTTTTTCATTTTCTGATAAGTATTTTTGCATATAAACTATGCAGTGTGTATTTCATTTAATATGACGTGATTCTGAATTAATGTAAACTTTGCACGACTGAATTTGACAAACCTTTTTACAAACCTTTTTTCCTTGAAAGAAAAGGTTATTTTAGGGTATATATATTTATATGTGTATATTTAGGATGTAAAGACATGCACACACCATGCTGTTTCACGAACCATGGAGTTTGTGAGGTCATTAACGACTTGTGTTATACTGCTACCAAGTACATAAATTACAGTGTTATCTGCATACAGTCGGATGTTAGTGTCAGGATATATGAATGGAAAATCATTCTTGTGTGATGTAAGTAGCCCAGGATAGCCCAGACAAAGAGACAAACTGGGAGCAATTTGATAGATATGATTCATTTAAGGGCATCTGAAGACGAACTGAAGCTAGATTACTTAGACAGGAGAGTTCAGTGATTAACTGTGTTAAATGCTTCCTTCAGGTGAAAAAGCTCCAACAGCACCACCTTTATCCAATAAATATTTAACAGATGCTCTACAGTGTTGTCATCTCTCATGTCCATCAAGGATAAATGTCCATAAATCTGTTAAGAATTCCTATACATTTTTTTGTCTCATAATCATCAGATTCAGGTGATTGTTGTCTGCAGCAATGTGAGCACCAACTTCGGCTACTAGCATGACTTTTTATGATACATATGTACCAGAATGTACACAAATATACTGGTGATGGTGTACTGAGGTTGAATCCTCAATAACTTTTCATCAGTTTCATCAGATTAGTTGTTCAGCTGAGAATATAACTGAATGATGTTTCACAGGTGTTACTTTTACCTCATGATCAGGTACTGAAGCCTGACCAGCGGTGGACGAAGTATTGAAATCATTTACTTAAGTATAATCAATAGATATTATAATATATATTTGTATGAGGAGTATAAATGACAGTAGAAAACTGCAGTATAAATCAGAATACAGACATAAACAGATACAGACAGCAACTTTGTGTTAGTAGGTAGGATACTGAAGGAAATGGGATCAAATGAAATATTGGAGCAACAACAGCCTCCGATCATCCCCGATATTCAGATTCTTGATCGATCGATTGAGTTATTCTCTCTGTACTTCACAGTCACAAATCTCTTCTTCTGTGTCAGCAGAGTTTTCCAGAAACAAGATTTCTCTCTCGACAAACAAACTGAAATAAAAACTCTCCCAGAGGAACATTATCCAGAGGAGGAGGAGGAGGAGGAGGAGAGAAAAGAGGAAGATTAGAAACAAATGAGTTGAGTTTAGTGAGGTGGAACTCCCTCCTGCGTCTCCTCCTTCCAATTCTCTCCATCCCAGCATGCAGAGCGGCGCTCAGCCTGCTGACAGTGATGAAACACAGCATTACCCTCCACTCCATGTTTCCTCTTTATTCTCCTCTTCCTCCCCTGCTGCCTCTCTCTGCTCTGCCTCCTTCCTTATCAGTTTTGTTGCATAAGAAGCTCGTCCGCAAACACGATAACTGTCATGGTTTATGGTTATTTCCTGTTTTATTTTGAAATATTCTCCTTCCCTCATGTGTCTTGTGGTTTTGATTCCTGTCTTTGTTTGCCTGTCCTGCCAGTTTTGATTGTTTGCTCCGCCCTGATCGTTTTCACCAGTGTCTTGTTGTCTCCCCTCACCTGAGTGTATTTAGTCTGCGTGCTTCCTTTGTTCTGTGTCACTTCGTCATTGCCCACATGTGAAGCGTCCCGGCCTTAGTTTTCTCTGTGTTTTGGACATTTTCTCTGTTTCTCTTGGACCTCGCTGGATTTTGGATTTTTGGACTTTGCCTGTTACCTGGATTTATGTTTGCCTGTTTGGACTGCTCCCCTGGTCCCACTGGCTGTCTGACTACCCTGTAAGCTTGTTGTACTTTCATCATTTATCTTCATTAAACCACTGAACTGCATCTTTCTGCTTCCATTGTCTGCATTTTGGGTCCTATCCCTTGTTTTTCCTGCTTGACTCAATACAACATTAAGAGAAACACTTCTGACTCATATCAGCTGTTAACACATCAGACATGTTTCTGTTCACAGCTGCCTGAAGAGAAACTGAGTGAATCTTCTGACTGTTGATATTCATCTGTTCTTAAGTATTACTGCAAACTGACAGAAATATGTTTTATGAGCAAGTCATTTCTTCATGTTTTTTCCCCCTGTGTTTTGCCCCTCAGGCTGCCCTAACCAGCTGATTGGCTGGTACTAGACAGTACTAAAGGCTGTAAATACTAAAATATATTCTGATTTGCAGTAACACTTTTTAGTACTGACTGAAAAGTGTCAAATGACTTTCATAATCGTGTTGACTTCCTCTCTGATCAGATATTCCTGATCGAAAGTTTTTCACCTCTGTTCTCCTTCTCTACAGTAAAATGTTCACCATCATAACTTGAACTCTAAAATCCGAGTTGAGCTTCGAGTCATAGCTCCTCTCTGTAGTGTGAAAGGCCTGTTAGACCGTTTCTGCTGCTTGTGTTCACACATTTTACAACGTTGGCTTCTTTTGTTCAGTGAAAAACATGTTTATATATTTTAAAGTAAAGTATTGGAAAAATGATCACTTTGGTAACAACAGCATTTGGCAAGTTACTTGAAAACTAATCAGTTACTTAAAAGTAATGCGTTAAATCACTTGTTACTTTTCTTTCATTACTCCATTAAAGGTTCCTTTGAGCAACTTTAAATCCACACGTCACATGTTCTGTATTTAACGTGTAGAAGTAGAAGACGACAGTTTGGAGGGATTTACTGACCATCAACAGCTAAGGTTAGCTTAGCCTCAGTGACAGCACACAGCAGTTGAGCTTTTAAGGCAACAGGAAGTGAAAACATTTCCTTGAAAGAGCTGCTGAAATCTTACTGACTGCAACAAACTGCCAGAGATCAATTAAACTAAAGTAATATTCATTTATTTGGTGGAAGCTTTGTTTGTATTTACAACAGGAAGACACATGTTTGCATGTTCAGTTGATCTGTTTTGTGCTAAAAGAAGCCTGAACTAATAATTCATCTCTGTCAAGGTTTTGAGTTTTCATCCAGCAAAAGAAAAGCTGAGTGAGTCTGAATCTTTTCTTTCTTTTCTCAAAGCTTTAGCCTTGAAAATGTCCCAGACCCTGAACTCGTGTCCTTCAGCCCTACTACCTCGTTTCATTCCAGTTTTCTTTTTTATCCTCCTCCTCTTTATCACTCCATCCATCAGCTAAATCAACGCTTAACTGCAGCCTCAACAACCAGCAATCCTCTCCGGATCTCTGCTTCTCCCCTCAGAGAGAAAATGAGCTTTTTCTTTCCTTCACCTGCTCGTTCTTCCTCTCTTTACTCCCTCTGAGTCTCATTAACATAATGTTACCAGAAACATGTTGGGGGGGGGGGCGCTGGTTCCTCCTGGTCTTAAAACAGTCCGTCGTCCTCGGGGAGTCAAGTAAAATAAATTGTTACAGAAATGTCATCATAGTCAAATATTAACGATGTATATTTACATAAAAACTCAAAGTTAATAAGTTCAGAAGTCTACGTGAGTTAAAATCGACTTTATTTGTTGATTAAAGAGGTTCAGTTTTTTCAGATCAAAGTGTGATTTAGATGAATTATTATTCTAAATGGATCCTTGTTTGATCGATCGACACGTCTAGAATGAGCTTTGTGTTCAGTCTGAACACGAGTAAAACATGGTGACATTTATTGATTGTTACGTGGTAGCAGAAGTCATTTATTGTAACCTGATGGGAAACATAATGAGTCATTATATACTGTTTGTTTCTCATCATCATCATCTCTTCATCATCATCGTCTCCTCACTGGATGAGTCTGTTCTGACCTTCAGAGCTTCATTTGTTTTACAAATCTGTTCATCAGTCAGGGTCACACAGAGATTAGACTCCAACCACCTCATCCTTTCACCCGTCTGTTCCTCTTCCTCCTCCTCTTCCTCCTCTTGTCAGTCATTTATCCCCTTGGCTAAATGAAGCAGAGTGATGATCTCTCTCTCATCACACATCCATCTTTCCTGAACCTGAACCAAAGACTTTTAGTATCTAAACCAAACAGGTGAGACTCAGGACGTTAACCCCGACCTCGGACCTCTGACTGCTGCAAGCTACAAAAACACAACACTTCCTCTAAAAAGACTTTCCCGTTGAACAACATCCAGGTAGAGATAACGTTTTCCTCAAAGCATAACTGACAAAAACATTATTTCTAGGAGGCAGGGTTGCCTAATAAAATAATAAAATACTTTGGTATTTAGAACCTAATTTAGAACCGTTCCCAGGTCAGAACCGGGTTTCCGGTGGCATCACTGGTCCACAGCTAGGGATTTTTCTTATTTAATGATATATCCTGCATCGTAACCAAAATGCTTCATATCCACTGAGATCAATCAGGAACAGTTGCTTCAAATCGCCCAATCACACTTTGAAGGAGGCGGCTTGTGAACTTGTGAACAGTTAAATGTAATCAAGGTGGAAAATGGTTCCCAACATGTTTCAGGTCACATGTTCTGTGTTCTGATTCAGACTCGCTTTCTGGAACAAACGCGTCGTGATGCAACAGACAAAAGTCTTTATATCAGTTAAACACCGAAACATTTCACCGCCTGTTAGACACACTGGGAGTGTGTGTTATAATAATAAAAATAAACTTTATTTATAGAGCACTTATCAAATCAAAGTACAAAGTGCCTAAAAAATACATGAAGGGCAAAAACACAATAAGAGATAATAACAATAAATTAAAAACCAATAAAATAAACAATAAAATAATCAGCCAGTTCAGGTAAAATCAGGATCTGCTTTCAGATAAAAATGTGTTTTGAGAAGAGACTTTAAAGAAGACACTGACTCAGACGGCCTGATGTCTTCGGGCAAGTTGTTCCAGAGCCTCGGGGCCCTGATAGCAAAAGCTCTGTCCCCCTTAGTTTCCATCCTGGACTCAGGAACAGACAGGAGACCCCTGCCCGAAGATCTCAGACTACGTGAGGGTTCATAAGGGATTACAAGGTCTAAAATATAGTCTGGAGCCATGAAGAGCCTTAAAAGTAATCAACAAGATCTTAAAATCAATCCTGAAACCAACAGGGAGCCGATGTAAAGAGGCTGAACCAGGTGTGATGTGGTCGCACCTGGTCCTGGTTTACAGCCGAGCAGCTGAGTCCTGTACAGTCTGCAGTCTGTCAGAGTTTTTAGATTAAGACAAGTGAACAGACTGTTACAATAATCAAGGCCTGAGGAGATAAAAGCATGTACAATAGTTTCTGCATCACTAAGATTTAAAATAGATCAGATTTTTGTTTCTGAGGTGATAAAAACATGATTGGACGAGCTTAGTGATATGTTGCTCAAAACATAAATTGCTATCAAACAGGACACCAAGATTTCTTGCAACAGGCTTGATATGTTGTGACAGGTTACCAGTGGATGGCAGTATTTGTTTAGTGATGTGTTGGGGCCCAATAACAAGGATTTCAGTTTTATTTGAGTTGAGCTCTAGAAAATTGATCGACATCCAATTTTTTATGTCAGACAGGAAGTCCTGCAGAGAACTCAGCATACTAAGGTCAGTGGGCTTGACAGGGAGGTACAACTGTGTGTCATCCGCATAACAATGAAAAGAAATACCATGTCTGCGGATTACATCACCCAAAGGAAGCATGTATAAGGAGAACAGTATTGGTCCCAGAATTGAACCTTGAGGCACACCGTACTTGATATGGGAGACGGATGACATGTAGTTATTAATGGCGACACAGAATTTCCTATTGGACAGATGAGATGAGAACCAGTCTAGTGCAGAGCCAGATATGCCCACCCAGTGCCTCAGTCTATCTAAACGAATGCCATGATCAATTGTGTCAAAGGCAGCACTTAAGTCCAGCAGCACAAGAACTGAACACATGCCTGCGTCTGCATTCATTAAAAGGTCATTAGTGACTTTGAGAAGGGCTGTCTCAGTGCTGTGGTGCTGACGAAAGCCAGACTGGAACTTTTCAAAGGTATTATTGTTTTCCACAGCAGCAAGAAGCTGCTTAGATACAGGTTTTTTGATAACCTTGGAAATAAAAGGCAGTTTGGAGATTGGACGATAGTTATCCAGGAGGATGGGATCAAGCCCAGGTTTTTTTAGGACTGGCTGGACACAAGCTGTTTTAAAGTGATCTGGGACACAGCCAGTGGACAGCGAGCTGTTCAAGATAATTAGCAAATGGGGCCCAATACAATTCGTAACTTCTAATAGAAACCTAGTTGGGATTTTGTCCAGAGGGCTGGAGAACACTCTCAGCGTGTGCAGGTCTGTTTTCACACTGCGTGTTAGTGTCTGTAGGGAAACAGTCAGCTGATGATGATTGATATACAGACACATCGTCTCCATGCAAACCTGAAACACTATTACTGAAGTCTGATTGAAAACCACAGAGAGTGACCAACACTGTGTGTGTGTGTGTGTGTGTGTGTGGTTTGGATGACAGGAAACACTGAGAATAAAAACACACACACAGCCAGAGGATGTGAATCTCTTTATTTCTGTCAGCGGTTCTCAAACTGAGGTCTGAGGACCACTGAGGGTCACCAGAGCAGTAGGATTGATTAAAAGTGTCCACCTCACGGTTCCTGATTGCGGTGCTATGTCGTGGCTACGCATCGCATCTCTTCACTGTCTCTGGATGTTTAGCGATGTTTAACTTGAGGATTAAGTCTTATTTTTATTGTTTAATTATAATTATTATTTTAACTATTATTATTTATTTAATTTAGTGCTTTCAGTGCTTATATTTAATCTGCCACTTACATTTTCTACAGTCATTCTGTTTCAACTGCCACGCCACAGCTTTGAGGGCTTAAATTTCATGTCACTTCAACTACAGCTATTTTTACCATTTAGGTTTCCTTCAGTTATTCTGTTTCAACTGCCACTTCAACTTCTTTCAGTGCTTAAATTAGATCTTTCACTTAATTTCTTTTAAAGACGTTCTCTTTCAACTTCAACTACAGCTGTTGCTGCCTCTTCATTTTCCTTCAAACGTTCTATTTCAGCAGCCACTTCAACTTCTTTCAGTGCTTAGATTTCCTGTGACTTAAATCAGCTGTTAATTTGCTGAGTGCGCTGTTCTTATAAGTGCTGGACAACACAGAGTTTTGATGTTGATGTTAAATTCAGTGGATCATCTTCTTCTCCTGGGTTAATCCTTTACAGGCGTCTTCCTCCCCACAGAGGGAAGAAGAAGAGGAGGTGGCAGTAATGAAACACATAATAGAATATTAATGTTTCTTCTCTCTGATCTCTTCAAGTTTCTAAAAACTTTAAATGTTTTACAGTCTGCAGGTCTGTTTACATTCAGGACACGTCGTCATCAAAACACCTGAACACCTGAGAATCATCTTTCTCTAACATTTTACTATCCTTCTGAGGACATTCACTCTAATGCCTGGATGAAACTACACAAGGTCACTGCAGAAATGGTCCAATCCAACAAACATGAGGCGTAACAGGAGTCTGGAATGAAAATGAGCTTCAGGCTGAAAATGTGTCAGAAACTAAGACATTTTGCAAACACCAAAGAAAACAAGTTGGAGATCAGAATATGTTTCCCATCTTTCGTCTAATTTCAGTTTCAAGTTTATTGTCATCATCAGGAATCGTTTAGGAATCTAATGAAAATCCTGTACCGAGGTTTTCTCAATTTATAATACAAAAACTTCAAATTAAAAATATGCAATCTGCAATATGAGATCTGAATACTTCCTCACTGACGATCCATCGTTTCTTCTCCAAAACAACCTGTGAGAGTGAGCAGGTCTTTCATACAGACAGCTTCACGTCATGCTGCGCTGCTGGGATGTGTTGGATATAAAATGATGAAATATGAAACTGTGACATGGCAGAGAGTACAAACACTGATGAAGGATCAGTCTACTCTCTGGGTCGGTCCTCCTCTTCTTCCTCCTCAGATAATTAATCAGAGTGAGACACGAGTTCAAAAATCTTCTAACACAATAATTACCTTTACTTCAGGAAGTGTGTTTGTGTGTGTTCACATCAGTATTCCAGTCTGCTCCCAACTTTCATTAAA
Organism: Siniperca scherzeri; assembly: GCA_027580175.1. NCBI lineage: Eukaryota > Metazoa > Chordata > Actinopteri > Centrarchiformes > Sinipercidae > Siniperca > Siniperca scherzeri. Next base: position 23,698,760 of record CM050854.1, read on the forward strand.
ACCAATAAAAAACAGTGAGAAGCCGATCGATCGAGTTCAGCTGCTGAACTCCTCACGGACACAGAACATATCACTATTTTAAAAAAGGAAAGAAAAGTCTGGCAGACCTCCAGGTGGACTCCAGGATGAATGTTTGTCCTCAGTACAAAAGGAGGCAAAAGCAAAGATAACAAACAGACAAAACACACAGATGTTGAGCTGAAATTAATTATATTTATTTATCTGTTTTATCCAAAGCGACAGCCATGTTATATAAGCCAAACATTACAAGAGTCATGCGAGAACTGGACTTCATCAGATATGCTGAACTGCTCCAACATTTAGAAGTAATAAGAGATGGAGAAAGAGGTTTTGTTATGGGCCAAGGTGCAGTCTGAACAGGTGAGTTTTCAGTCCGAACAGGTGAGTTCTCAGTCTGAACAGGTGAGTTTTCAGTCCGAACAGGTGAGTTTTCAGTCTGAACAGGTGAGTTTTCAGTCCGAACAGGTGAGTTTTCAGTCTGTAGAGTTTGCTGTCCTGATGTCAGTGGGGGGCTCGTTCCATCATTGTGGAACCAGGACAGCAAACAGTGGTGGTTTTGTTGAGCGGTAGCTGGGCCCCCTCGCAGTGACGGAGTAGCAAGCCGGTTGGCAGCAGAGCGTAGCGGGCGGGCTGGTCTGGCCGGGTCCTGGATGTTGGATGGGCCTGAGGCCATTCGCAGCACGGTAGGCGAGTTCCTGTGTGAATTCATCTGTCATGAGCCAGAACCATGAACATGTCTAAGACCCAGTATTACAAAGAGAAATAAAGAACATGTTAAAATCAGCATGTGGTGAGAAAGTTAGCCTGTTAATATATATATATATATATATATATATATATATATATATATATATATATATAAATATATATATATAAATATATATATATATATAAATATATATATATATATATATATATATATATATATATAATTGCTCTTGGAGGCACAAGATAATAACCTGTGCACACAAGAAAGATTTTATTTGGAGCTGAACCAGGACGGCAGCGTCCTGAGTGACAGCAGCAGTCTGGTTTCAGTCAGGATGTGATACAGAGAGTTAGCCTGTCAGCAGGAATCTGCCGCAGCAACACATTAATAAAACCTGACAGGATCCAGACCAGAACCTGATGCTTCACACATCAGAGGCAAAACACAAGAGCTCTGTGTACTGTCGCCATTTTATCTGACTGAAAATGTCTCCACTATGTTGCCCTCACAACACGGGGGCCAGGAGACCAGGAACAAGGAGACCACAAACCGAAATACAGAACCAGAAACAGGTAGACCAGTCTGTGGTTGGCTGAATGCTGTCAGACTAATCGTTTGACCCTGACTGATTATATCTTGCGGTCTTTGGCCTTTGACCTGGTAAGGTGATCTGGTAAGAGTCCTGGACTGTCTCTGGCCAAGACTCCAAGACTTCGACCCAAATGTGATCTTGTCGTCTGTGTTTGTGTTTCGCGTAGTTTGATCCCAGAAGTCATGTGAGTGTTTCCATCTTTACGTTGGAGGAGTGATGATGAAACTCCCGGTAATCTCTTCTCTTCTCTCATTTGTCAGCTGACAGTTTTTACCTGCAGATCAGAGCTCAGGTGACAGATTCCTCTCAGCTCCGAGCTCTGTTTTCTAATTATCTCTCTTTCGTCTTCTTCTCCCCTCTGCCCTCCATCTCTCTGGCCTCCTTTCCCTCCGGCTGGATGACAGAGGGGGGAGGTATCTGGGGGAGGCAGGGAGGGAGGAGGATTAATTAAAAAACTCTCTGCAGCTTCAGGACTCACAGCAGACTCACTGTGATGCTGATCGATGGCGTCCGGTTTTTGTTTATCTGAAGTGACGGCAGGGACGAATGGACGGACTGAACACTGTGGTTCTGTTTAACACACATTCACATCCACACACACACATTTACATCCACACACACATTCACATCCACACACACATTTACATCCACACACACATTTACATCCACACACACACATTCACATCCACACACACACATTCACATCCACACACACACATTCACATCCACACACACACATTCACATCCACACACACATTTACATCCACACACACATTCACATCCACACACACATTTACATCCACACACACATTTACGTCCACACACACATTTACGTCCACACACACATTTACGTCCACACACACACATTTACGTCCACACACACATTTACGTCCACACACACACACACATTCACATCCACACACACATTTACATCCACACACACACACATTTACATCCACACACACACATTCACATCCACACACACACATTCACATCCACACACACATTTACGTCCACACACACACATTCACATCCACACACACATTTACGTCCACACACACATTTACTTCCACACACATTTACGTCCACACACACATTCACATCCACACACACATTTACATCCACACACACACATTCACATCCACACACACACATTTACGTCCACACGCACATTCACATCCACACACACACATTTACGTCCACACACACACATTTACGTCCACACACACACTCTGCAGACAGGAGCTGCTCAGTGTCAGCTGCAGGAGAAAAACTGCATTGATCCAGTTCTGCTCCAGCTGGTGTCTGATTGGCCGCCTCCAGCTGCAGCAGCAGATCGCTGTGACTTGATCACCTGAAGGATTGTGATGCCTGATTAACTGCATGTTATTGGGGCTGTTACATGGAAACTGAAGACATTCATTATTAGACATGAAGCCGGTGCTGATTTATTCGCTCTGTGAAGGGACTTTGATATGTGTTTACCTTTTGCACACAAATTATCTCGTGCATTCAACATCCAGATCTTATTATCTTAGAAATAAGTTCTCTTTTGCCAAATTGAACGGTTTTGTGTGAACAAAATATGAATCATGCACCCACAAGACATGGATCAGCACACACAGTTTAAGGATCTGGCATAACTAAATATGGATCTTGTTTACTCAAATTAAGATATAGATGTAACATAGACGATTTAAGAATCTAAATGTTCATCTGAAATGAAGGATTTTGTGCACTCAAATGAAGGAGCTCCGTTCTTTGCACAGTGGTTAAAATGTTTAAGAGCTCTTTGTTGTATTTAATCCTCTTCTGGGACCATCTGGGGGCCCTGAACCAAGGTTGGGAACCACTGGATTGCATTTGTCTAAGAGAAGAGTGTTTTTCTTCTTTTCTTCATCTTGTGAGCCCTCAGGTTTATCTTGTGGCCGCTGAATGGGGCCCCAGCCCCCAGGGTGGGAGCCGCCTCCCTCCACTGACAGCAGCTGATGTGATGCTGCTGTAGATGGACAGTGATGGTCTCACACACACACACACACACACACACACACACACACACACACAGGAGATTATTCTCCATATGTGGGAGCTGTAAAGATTCAGAGTCTGTCTGTGAAACATCACTTCAGACCTGCTGAGCTCCTGAACATCACGTCCACTCAGTGTTTGGTACTAAAGAGACCGAGGACAGACTGAGAGGAGGAGGAGGAGGAGGAGGAGGAGGAGGAGGAGGCGCAGTCAGTGTCTCCCCTCGGTCATCTATTCAGTATTTGAGGTTAGAGGGAGAAGAGTCCAGCTGCAGGACTCACTCCTGAGGACACACACAGACAAAACAAAGCAAAATATATGATACAAACAAACAAACAATATTAAGAAAGCAAAATGAGCAAAGAACAGAAACTATTTAGAAAAGAATTCATCCCTTTAGATTCTTTCTGCAGCAGAAAACATTTCTTTCCCACTTTGAGTCCATGATGCATCAGACTCCTCGCCACTGCTGCTTTATGTTGCACACCCTCATTTCCAGACAGATGTTACAGATGTTGAGTCTTTGATGCAGCAGCAGGAACTCTGCCACCTCTCTGACCTTCAATCATTCGCCCTGTTTGAGACCGAAAACAACACGTTCTGCGGGTTCTGAGTGGCATCGTGTTGAGCTGCAAACACAAAGAGCCGACGGCGAAACTCACTCGAGCTCCGTGTGAACTTTCCTCTCCAGCAGAAACAATGTTTGCAGCTTCAGTTTGCATCATCTGGCCAGAGGAGAACAGCTCTGTTTGGAGGCGGGTGGCAAAAAGAACTGTAGTCTGGTACTTTACAGCGAAAACAGAATACAACACAACACAGAAAATGACCCAGAATGCAAATCTTTCTGTGTTAAAGCAGATGATTTGTATTTCTTCTAGTCAAGTTAAGCCAAACTATAAGGCCCGCTGGGTTTGGCTTGCTGTACTTTCACATAGTACTCAGAGAATAAAATGCAAATTTGAAAATGTACCAGTCAGAGTGTCGTGATGTTTCCTGATCCCACAAGACGTTCGGTCTTTTTTTAACATTTCACTGTGAGTCTTTCACAGTTTGAAATGTGAGGCCTGCACCAGCCTGGACACTGCAACCTGCTTATTAGACCCTATACCGTTTTAAATAGTCCTATTCTGGATATTATCAATATGTCGCTTTCCATGGGCTCAGCTTTTAAAACTGCCATCATTAAACCGCTGCTTAAAAAAACCTAATATTGATCCGCAAATACTGAACAATTACAGATCAATTTCCAATCTTCCTTTTATGTCGAAATTACTTGAAAGAGCTGTTGCTGATCCACTTACTGCCTACTCATCCAACAGCAGTCTTTTCTATAAATTTCCCATCATCCAACTGAAACCAGAGTAGTCAATAATCTACTACTTACCGCTGATTCTGACTCAACATCATTGTTGCTGCTTCTTGACCGGTTCCGTTGCCTCGCTCTGGTTCTGGTGCCCATTCTGTCCCCCGCCCCGGGCCTGAAAACCTCCTCCTCCCGGCGGTCCAAAGCTCCTGTGCTAGCGGTGTAAACAAACCCCAACACTCCCCCGGTACTCTGAGCTCCCAGTCCCAGCACTAGCTAATGGCAGCTAGTACAGTTAGCAGCAGTGCACCAGTAAGTGACTTCCTGTGTTACAAGAGGAGCAATCCCCTGATAGTTTCGTCCGCTGACAAGGCGCAGCTCCAGAATGCAATGGGAGGGTTTTTTCTCGTGGTCGTCTGAGACTCATGGACTAATGGTTTAGTCGACTATTCGGGGGTAGTTGCCATTTATACAGCTCATAACCCTTTAAAGTTCCTGTCCAGTATGCTGAATGGTGACCAGAGACTTATGACTTACACTTGATATCATATTTAAGGCCGACGCACTTTCTCAAGCGCCTTCTTACTGTCACAAAGACCCTGGGCGGTATGACAGTACCTGTTAGGTCCTCCCTGATTGGCTGACCCTTCCCACCTCAGCTGCTGGGAGTCTATATAACATATGTATATATATAGTTCCAAGATGGCTTCCTCTCTCTCCTGATTATGTTTGGTTTGATTGTGTTGAGTTGTTTGTTCTAGACTGAGTTCTCCTCAATAAATGACTTAATTCATGTGTTGATGTGTGGACCTCCTTTCTGTGCTCAAGCCTGAACGAGCCACACAGGAAATACCTTCAAAAAGAAAACAGCAGCTCCACAGAGGAGCCTGTCATCCATCACAGGAGTCTTCCTCTCCTCTTCCTCTCTCCTGTTTGTTCGTGTGTTTGCTGTTTTCTGATACTGATCTTCAATAATCACAGTAAACGGAGCTCTTCCTGTCAGTGTGATCGTCAGTGACTGTTTCAGAGCTGCGTTCACTAACCAGCTGATGAATAATGCAGCAGGAGCTCACTTCCTGTCTTCTCCGCTGTCCACTGTGGCCAATTAGAGAGCAGGACAGTGATCACACGTGCAGACAGGAAGTCGTACATGCACAGAAACACAGTGTGGGTGTGTGTGTTGCAGTAAAAACAGGTGTATCTGGGTAAAAGTGTGTCAGAGTTTGAAGGTGAGGATCTCGTCCTCTGAGCTGCTGCTTCGGGCCAAAACAGCCTCATAATGACTGTCAGAGTGTGTGTGAGAAATCTTTCTCTGCTGTTGGACAAAGCCCTCCGTGTTCAAGGAAATGTTGATCCCTGAAAGATGCAGCGATGCAACAAAAGAGAGTTGCTTCCTTCCATTTTTGTTAAAGTAAATTTTCTTGCTCTCTGAACGGAAAAAACTTCCGACAAATAATTAGAAAGACCCAGTTAAGCCACCAGTCCTCCCACTGTCTCTGCACTGTGTTCAGTGTTACTGTCCTGGTTTGCTGTGTGGGGATAGTCATGTGATCACAGTGTCAGCAGCTTTCATCATGTCATTGTGTTTTAATAGTAAACAAAGTGGCTTCTGGTGCTCCTGCTTCGTCTGCACCCGTTTTTGTTTTTAAATATCACTGTTACGCAGACGATACACAACTTTACATCTCTGTGTCGCCGGACAACCACAGTTCCTTAAATGCTCTTTCTACCCGCCTCACTGACATTAACACTTGGATGAGTAAAAACTGTCTAAAAAGAAAGGCAGACGTGAGTCAGTGCTTTCTGGCCTCTCCAAGCAAATCAAAACACACGTTGCTGATCTGGGAGCGGTTTTAGATTCTGATCTTAACTTTATCAGCCACTTTAGCAAGGTCACAAAAAGATCATTTTTCTGAGGAACGTTGCCAAGATTAGAACATTTTTAACTCAGAACGATGCTGAAACACTGATACAGGCTTTTATTACTAGTCACTTAGACTACTGCAACTCTCTTACTGGTCTCCCTAAAACGTCTTTTAAATTACAGATTATTCAGAACGCTGCTGCCATTTTGACCATTTTGACCATTTTGACCAATACCTGCTGCCAGGTCGTTTTTCTTCCTCCTGCAGTTTTAAAACCGTGAAAGAAATCCACTTTATTGAATTTAACATCTCAGCCTCACTACCCATAATGCACCTGCGATGGTCCCACTTCTGCTTTTGTTGTGAATTATAAAAATCCACTGGAAGCAGCTACATCATTTATGTTTTATTACATTACAACAGCGGCATAATTGCAGACGTCAGGATGAATTATAGATGAGATTTACTTTCAGAGCTGCTGTTACCTTTAACACACACACACACACACACACACACACACACACACACACACACACACAGATCCAGGGAAGCGACAGTTTGAACAAACTGCTGCTGGAACATTTTGGTGAAGAAGTGGTTAAATCACTCCCGACTTGGCCGTCGCGGTGACCCTAACCCTTCCTCGCGGCGATTTAGGACATTTAGAACATAATGAGCAACGACACAAAAATAAAATAAAATAAAAATAAACTGTAACACAAACAAGGTGTTATGTAATAAATCGAATTGTGACAAAAAGTCTGAAAGTATAATTTATTTGCTGTTTCTGAGCAACAAATGTCCCATGATGCCTCTGGAAAGAGTCTAACGCTGTGGACCTTCAGACCAGAACAACCAGTTTAAAAGAAAAGAAACAAGCAGCGTCGCTCCAACATCTTTAAAAGCTTTAAACTCAAATCTCTGTTTTCTGCTGCTGCTTGAGTTTCTTCTTCTGCAGGGAATGAACTGAACATGGCTGCGATTAATAACCGGGTGATGTTTTCTCTGCTGCATAAAATTTCTCGTTCTTGACCTACAAAACATTTAGTTTATATCGAACAAATCACTCGCAGCCATTTCAAAGTGTTTTATGGAGCGTTTTCTCTTTAATGCAGATTTCATGGTTTTTATTCGAGCCTGTGAGTGTGATGACTCTCTGTCCGCCTGCAGCCGCACTGATGCCTCCTCTGCCCCCCCCCCCAGTCCTCCCAGTCTGCCCAGTCCTTTTATTTGCATCCTGCTGGTCTTCTTCTCTTCCTTTATGACCACATTAGAAAACAATCTTTTTTTCTGTAGAGAGAGAGGAGGTGCTATAAATAGAAAGTGGAGAATAAAGCCGGAGTGATTCTGAGACTCCCTGGAGGAGGGGGAGGGGGAGGAGGGAGGATAATGGGGGAGGGGAGAGAGGAGAGTGAGGAGGATATTAAATGGCCGTACAGTTTCGTACCAGCTGCACAAGGAATGAAACAGAAAAACACAGATATGAAGGACAGGTGAGTTTTTCTGACAAACCATCCGAAACCTTCCTTTCATTTTAATCCAACACATCAACGACGGCTGCATTCCATTTCTGTCCGGTCCTGGTACCGGACGGCTCACTGCCACGGCTTGCTGGGACACTTAATGCTGGTGTGTTGGGGGATGTTTCCTGGTTATATGGGAGGCATCACAGGCTTCCTCTCAGTGAAACTTCCCTGAATAAATAAAGGAGCTGGAATCATCACATGACCTGCATGTTTAACATGGTGGTCGTATATTATAGTAATAATGTGATTTGGTTGTTTGATTTTGTTGCCAAGGAGGAACAACTGTTCAAACACGCCTGTTAAACTCTTCACAAATAATTCCTCCTTCAATATATCTGAATATTTCAAGTCATGAATAAAATATTTGAAAGCAGGTTTTCCGGGGCTTCAGTGAGACGTTAACCGATGTGAAAGTGGAGAATAAACTTGTTTGTTTTCCAGTAAACGTTGAGTTTCATCTCTCACGAGGAACCTCGTTGTCTGAGTCTCAGCAGCTGTTTCTCTGCACTTTGTTCGGTTTGTGAAGCGGCAGAGAGAAAACGTTAAAGAGGACAAAGACAAAGTGAAGCTCCTCCACGTCGATGTGAACAGTTCGTCTGCAGATAAAAAGGCTGAGAGGTCTCTTAGAAACAGCAGCAGTGTGTGTGTGTGTGTGTGTGTGTGAATCACAATATTTCAGCAGCTTTTAAATCATTAAATGAGGTGAATGAACAGCGAATTTAAAAATAACTGAGGTGGCGGTGACAGATGATTCTGCAGCAGTGGTATTTATATGTATGAGAATCCAATCAGACCATTGTATACTGTCAATTACATGTATGTGTGTGTGGTGATAAAGTCAGTGATCTATTTAGTCCTTTGTTTCTATTTTGCCCAATTTTTGAGAAAAAGGTCTTTGGATTCCTTTCAGATGTTTTTCTCGTGTTTATTTACCATCTCTGCTGAAACTCAACCTTTCACAGTAAAATGTTAAATAATAGAGATAATTCAACGTGTGTGTGTGTTTTCTTTCTGAGAGTAAAACAAGATCATGGTCTATTGTGTTAATTGAAACATAAATTATTTTTACATGTGTTTCCTAGTCTATATTTATCAGAGTTGTTTTGTTGTTCTGTTACATCGTATGTCTGGTGGTATGGTGTTGACGAGTTCAGGTGTGGACTGAAGAGGAATCAGATGATGTTTTTGTTCCCCTAACAAACCACATCAATGTTATTTTATTCCTTTTCTTCTTTGAATTTATTTATGAATTTTATTTTTCGACCTTTTGTTGTCTCTGCTTTGAATGTTTTTGTTGGATGTCCAAGGTTTTTTATATCAGAGGGTTTTTGTGATTGAAGTTTCCACACAAGGACACAAACAGAAACCTTGGACAGCTTCAGAGAGAAAAGGACAAAAAGTACAGAGACTCTTCAGCTCTGAGAGGGTTTTATACTGATGCATGACGAGTTTTCATCAGACGAGGAGAGTCTGTAGTTCTATCAGCAGAGGGGTGAATGTCTCCCCACATTCACCAACACACAGCCACATCGTTTGGGGGAAGGTCTGAATAAACTCTGGATCCAGACTGACTTCTTCCCCTCTCAAACAGTAAAGGTGTCAATTTAGATTCTTGCCAGACAAGACCAGAACTTTCCACCCGGAGGACGGACATGTCTTGTCATGCTAATGGCAACAGCAAAATTTAAAGACAATACATTGACTCTCTGGACTAGTTTAACTAAAGGAGGAGGAACTAAAAACAACATCTTCTCCTCCCTTATCTGCCTCACACACACACACGTCACATGCAAACCTACACACTCTTTCTTCTCTCACCCCCTGATGTGGTCTGAGATAATGTTTGCCAGACACCTATCATAAAGTTTGAAAGAACAGTACATCGAAGAGTGAAAGAACTGTGATATTCTTGCTTTGTAACCCAAGTCTGAATTAACGCGAGTAATCCAGCTAACGTTAATCAGCACGTTTCCTTGATGTGAAGCCCAACTGTTATTTTTGTAGGACATGAAATGAGCACGTTATTAAATTCAGAGAGTTAACCTCTTGTTTACCAGGTGACCGCATTGCCACATACTGACTCTCTGTCTCTGCAACCAGCGCCATAATGAATCTGTATAATATTGTAGCTATTATACTGTATTAAGCAAACTGTATTGTTTAAGCTTATGCCACTTATTAGTAGTGTTAAACATGTGTGTTAAAGTTAATGAAAAGCCTCATAACTGGTTAAATGATCTGCTGAAATAGTTGTTGGTTGAATCATTTTTCTCTGAATGTTTTATAACCACTATGCTATTTTTATGTCTCAAATCACGATTGTATGGCCATAGTGATGTTTGAGTATGTGACATTTGCACGTAAAACTTAAATTACATTCACCAGAGTCGGAAGGCACGAAGAGCCGTGCTAAAAGTTTCAAACAAAGGAAGAGAGTTTTCGGCGCAAAAGCCGTCCTCCACATCGTTCTACTTTCTTAATACGTATTTCTTTAAGTTTTCTTTCCTCGCCTAAAGTCCGTTCACAATTTAACCTTTTTCCAAGCAAGTTTGTAATGCCTCAGTATTAAACTGAAGAGTTGTTTCTCTAACTGTTATATTTTGTAACTTTGCCACTAAGCCTCACGATTTTTACAACGTTACTTCCTTTTAAAGTTACTCAAGCCTAGCTGAAGAAGTTAGCGTAGCCAGAGATATTTTACTCGACCAGCCACAACATCACAGACTCTACAGAAGCCGCCCCGAGCCGCTGGAAGCCAGACGACTTTGAAAGGTCAAACTTTCGAAAAGAATTCAATCCTTCTGGCCTGATCAATTTAATGGGCGAATTTGAATTAATTAGTTTTTTTGTTTTACCCCTTAACGAGTATTAAAGTGTACCTATTTGATTAAAGTAGTTGATTCGCCTACAAGTCAGAACGTACAAAGTCAGATTCTTCGTCTCTGATGAAGACTTGAATCTTCCTCTCGTCCTCAACGTGTGTTTTACAGAATCTAATGAAGGAAAATGAATCAGACTGACAGACTGACAAACCCCTTTGAACCCTTTATGACTTTAAATAAAAACCATTACTTTGTTCAGAAAACTACAGTGTTTCCAGCAGCAGTGTGTGCGTAACACATCATGGCAACTGTTTCTCTCTTCTCCATGAGGTGTGGAAATATCCTGTCAATCAAAACTGCTGTGGGCGTGACAGGAACTGATGAGGAAAACAGACTGCACCGAGGTAATTACTGCAATCACATATAAAGTTAAATGTGCATATATTATATATATATTATATATATTAATCCTTTGTTGTTGAGTCATGTCGTTTCCTCGCTGCCCCCTGGGACTGCCCTAGCAACCGCCTAGAGCATCCTAACAACCACTTTTTACCAACCTGGCAACCGAAAAACAGCCCTAGCAACCACGCGTTAATGCCCTACTGACCACTAGAAAGCACACCTCCACCCCTTCAACTGATTTCAAAGCTTGCACTTAAACTGCCATTTCATCTCCTTTCATTGGTTAAACTTAATTTCTCTCATCGTTCCATCCTTTACTAGGTTTCAGAATACTCATCACACTGCTGTTTCTATATTTCACTCCTTTAACTGCCCTCTTACTGGCTTTTCTTACTGTGCAGTTCAGCTCTTCAGCAGTCTGCGATCACACCACATTTTCTTTAGAAATTCACTTTTTGTGACACTGGTGCCTGGGAGTAGAAGAGACGTCACACTGCTGGATGTCTTGGCCTTAAAAATGCCGGTTTACTCTCACAGTCATTCGTCATATTGACATTATCATTTTTTTAAATCGTTGTTCTGTGAAACAAATCTACAGAAAAACTGAACAAGGAACCTGAATAATTGTGTCTGTGGACGTCAGACTGAAGACAGATGTGTCGTCTGTGGGATAACAAGGTAATCATCTGCCGAAGATTCAGTTTCCATGAAGCCATTTTGCACCTAATTAACACGGTTTGGCTCAAATCCAGCTGTTATTGTATATTTGGAACAGCAGGTTGTTATCTGCTGCTGTTGGTGTCAGTGTGAAGAGTAAACCACCTGACATCTGTGTAAGCTGATGAAGAACATGGAGGTTTAATATACAGACACTAAAAGTTCAGCTGGAATGGAAACAGAAATCGAGTGTATTGATTTCAGTATCAGCTGCTTTGATGATCTGCTGCTGCGAGTCTTTATTAAATATTAACGTCTGTTGACGAGCTGGAAGCTGCAGTCTGTCCGAGCGTCTGGTTAGAATAAAAAAGGCTGCATGCACACGCTTCCTGCCTGATCTTTGTGATTTTAAGGTTTATTGTGATGTGGACACGTTCATGTTCAGGAACTGACAGCTGCTGTCTCTGTTTGCTGGACGGTCCGTTTCCTGCAGCTCAGCGATGTTCCGCATCAAATTAAAGATCTCAGCAGGGGTTGGATAATGAGCTCAGTCCCAGCATGCATCAGTGACAGGAAACAGAATTGGCAGGCAGGAGTGACAGGTGGACAGCTGCAGGTGCACCTCAGGGTGGTGGAGCCGAGGCCAGGAGAGAGGACAACACAGGCCACGACAACAAAACCAGAACAGCAAAACCAGAGCAGCAAAACCAGAGCAGCAAAACCAGAACAACAAAACCAGAACAACAAAACCAGAACAACAAAACCAGAGAAACACAGGCAGAAATGATCAGAATCAGAATCAGAAATCCTTTATTGATCCCCGAGGGGAAACTCTTTGTTACAGCAGCTCACCTTTACGTCAGCGCACACAGGAGGAAGTACTAGCAAACAATATAATACACTATAAAACAGGTCAGAAAATAAATGAAGGACCAAGTGGGTTTACTGGTTGATGATAATAATACAGTATAAGGTAATAGCGCATGAACTGTCAAGTTAAGTGCAGCTTATTAAGGTTATAATGAGATGGTGGATATTGCACAGCAGTAATAGAAGTATGAATAAATATCAATAAATAGGGAATTTTAAACTAAATATTTCACAGCAGTATTAACACAGAATATTGCACAATTATTCAAGTATTGCAGAGATGTTAATGATCAATGTCCAGTTTAGTGACTTCGGGTCAGACAGACTGACACTTAGAGGGAGGAGTTAAAGAGTCTGATGGCCACAGGCAGGAGTGACTTCCTGTGGCGCTCTGTGGTGCATTGTGGGGGGATGAGTCTTCCGCTGAAGGTGCTCCTTTGTTTGACCAGCGCGTCATGGAGCGGGTGGGAGACGCTGTCCAAGATGGCGTGTAGTTTACCCAGCATCCTCCTCTCTGACACCACCGCCAGAGAGTCCAGCTCCGCCCCCACGATGCCACCGGCCTTACGGATCAGTTTGTTGAGTCTGTTGGCGTCCGCTACCCTCAGCCTGCTGCCCCAGCATGCAACAGCATACAGGATAGCACTGGCCACCACAGACTCATAAAACAACAGTCAAAACCAGAGAGACACAAGCAGAGCAACACAGGCTCAGAGCAATGCAACAAGAGCTAGACAACCAGGGCAACACATCCACAACAACGTGAGCAACACAACCTCAGAGGACGAAGGTGCACGACCGACTGGACCTCACAGCAGAGGCAGCAACCAGAAAAAACACGACCAAGCAAAGTGACCAGAGGGACAAAACCAGGGCAACACAGGCGCAGCAACATAACCAGAGCAATGCAACCATGGAAGACCAGAGAGACAAAAACCTGTAGGACACAACCAGAGCAACAGAACGAGGATCACCTGAGATCTAAAACCTGCAGAAGGTGAGAATGAACCGTCTCCCAGTCGAACTAAAACATACTGAAACGTCTTCTTCTACCTGCACTGAGAATGACAATAAAGAGACAGAAGGTCTCCGAGATCCACCTTCATGCATCTCTACCAAATATGTGGTACAACATGTGGACCAGCAGGGAAAAGGAGAATAAATACAAACACGTATTCGTCGATCAGAATTATTGATCCCATGTTTAACAGTGTTGTGAGGCCTGTGAGAATCATGAACCTCGTCTTCAGCAGGTTACAGGATGAAGTGGATTCAGACCAGGAACCTGGAAATGTTTCTTATGAATAGAAATCTTTCCTCTGATCTATGTCATGTAAAGATGTCCCATAACTTTTTAAAACTTAGCTCTGTTTGGATTCTTGGCCCTGATCACCAAACAAACATGGTGGTCCTGTCACTGCGAGCATCTGGCTGCAGCGACACGGCGGGATTTTACCTGCTGAGGAAAAACTCAATCAATTCTGTCATTTCGTAACATTATACATGTTTTAAATCCTCCTGCTACTACTCACCAGAACAAAGTGCACATCATACCGAGCGCTAATACTGTTAATCCCACAGAAGCCTTTGCACGGTCTGAAGAGGCTCCTCAGGTGTGTTTGGGATTTCTACCTGTTGCAACAGACGTCCACTGAGCAGCTCGACTGGCTGTCCTTCTTCACACTGAGGATCTGGATGATTCTAGCGATGGCGGGCCGGTCCCTGGACTCTTGTGTCGGCTGATTGGCTGACTGATTGTCTTACTGGGACTACAGGCACCAGGGGCATCGCTGTTAATGAGTCAGCAGGACTGTGTGAGATTACGACGTGTTGAAATGCTTTGAAACCAAATCTGCACCATTTCGAGAACGTTGGTTTTATTGTTTTTAATTACAAACAGCGTCACTTCCTGTCCAGCAAGAGAACAACTTTACAGAAACTACTGTTTCTGGATTTCATGAAGCTGCTGCAGGTTGCATCACTGGTGTTGCAGCAGCGGGCAGTCACAGATGATTAGAGATCACGTGGTCCGGCAGAGTCCAGCAGAGTCCAGCAGAGTCCAAATCAGGTTCAAATCCTGTGTGACTAAACGAAGCTTTCTTGGCTTGGCCTCGGTGAGAAAGCAGCCATTTGGTTACACATTTAAAACTTTCCCACTTGTTGTGGGGACAGAGTTGATCGACTGGCTCTTCACTTCCTGCGGTGGAGGCAGCGGATGAAGACTTTCACGCTGCTTTGCTCGCTTCCACATCTTCATGTCACCGGAGTCGGAGTTAGCAAGTCTATATAATATAATATATATATTGTAACTGGCCTGGAGCAACACACGAACTGTTCCTGGATCCGAGGGAACATAAAAAATATTATGAGGGAAAGAAAAAGTCGTTTCCCACGTGACCCTTCGAGAGCGCTGCAGGTTCACATGAAACCAGGTCGTCATTAAAAGTCACACATTGTGTCAGCTCTCTGACTTTTACCTCTGTAAATAAACGAGTCTAAGGTGTAAAATCCTGTTTGAAGCTGTTGTTTTCTTCCCGGGAGCTTCATTAAATCTGACCTGAGGTCAGTCTCGGTGCTTAAAACAACATTAACGCCACTAAATGATAATAATTCACTATTTAAGGCCATTTATGTTTCAGCAGCAACTTTATTTGATCCTGTTCACAGCAGACTGAGTCCCGTTCAGAAGTGTTCGGTTTTCTGCAGCTGCAGGTGACGTTGCGTTCGAGGTCTGTCCGACGTATCAGACGTGCTTATTGAGGCCGTGGTGAACTTTAATCCTCTGATGATGAAGATGAATGTGAATCAGGCGTCTCGCTGCGTCAGCTGATGGAGGGAAACTGATCCAGACTGCCGGACGACGCCTGCAGGAGACCAATCAGTTTGCATTAATGCAGGACGGCGGCTCGAGCTGTCGGGACTGTTTGAGTTTCTGCAGACGGACGCAGAGACACTGGCGAACAGCTGTCTCTTAAAGATCAGGTGACACACTTTGTTAGCCAAACTTTCCTGCAGCGGTCTGAGCAAAGATTCTGTTCGAGTCGTTTATGGAAGCTGTTGCAGCAGAAACGTCTTCAGACAGAACAGTGTTTTCTGTCTTTCCTGGACTTTGCCCTCTGACAGTCTGTCTAATAGTCGTGGTTGTGTTATTCACTATTACGACAGTTCGGCTCAAAAAGGCCCAACTACACACAATATTGCATTTTTAAACACTCATGTCAAGTCGAATCACAAGTCGTCCTCTCAGGTTCTGTTCACAGATCCGAACTTCACACAAATCTCCAATCACAACCGAGCAGCGTGCGAACCAGGAAGCAAAGACAAGAACATGTAGGTAAAGAAACACCACAGAAGCAGTTAAATTAATTAACAACCTTTTAATTAAGGATTCAGTGTCCTGCACCTTTAAGAGCTCTTCCAAACGGCCGCTGTGTGTTTCCTCTGCTGAGCTCCGGCTCTTCACCTCCTTTATGACCAACCTGTTGTCTCTCCACACATGCACCTGTGTGTGTGTGTGTGTGTGTGTGTGTGTGTGTGATGAGTTATTGGCCCTGTGCTGCAGCTGTAATGAAGCGATCGCTGATCAGCTCATTAGTCCTCGGACTTTAAGATCCACTGAAGATGCTGACCGGTGCAGAGATTCGACCTCAGTCGCGAAACACACAGATTTGAACTTCTGCTGGATTCATCGACGTTCGGGCCTTGAGGCAAAGAAAACTAAGAAAACCCAGTTTTCAAGGAGAAGAATTAGTGTTGTAGTCGAACTTAAACAAAGTTCAAGGTTCGAATCGACTCGACTGATGTTATAAACGTGTTGTGGGACGATGCCGTTCATCATTCTGGGGAATAAATAATCAAATCATCCGTAGTCTTTTAAATCGTTATAACCTGGTGTTCACCAGGCAGGGAGGCTCTAATGGAAACCACTATCCAGTTGCATTATGGGACATGTAGGATCCAGTGTTCTTGGAGTTCGACCCATGCTAGAAACTCAGTGTCTGCATGTCTCCAGCTGCGCTGCACACTGAAGAAGAGAAGTGCCGCAGACTGAAAATCCTTGAATGAGTCCTCACAACCCTTTCCCAGCCAGTCTTCCTTTTCCTCTGTATTCGTGTACAGTGGCGTGTCCCTTGACTTCAGACACATCAGCCTCTATGTGGACGAACAGATTCCCTCTCAGCTGCTGTGAATCTGCTGCCACACGAAACACCGAAGATCCGTTCTTCTGGTTTAAAGGCCCAACAGTGGCTGAGGACTGATGAAGACTTTATATCTACGCATGAACACCTCAGCGTGATCACAGAGACACAAAGCTGAATGAACCTGACACAAGGACGAACCGACAGAGAGACAAAAGCCAGAAGGACTGAGACTGCAGGTGTAATGTCTCCTCAGCTAGGACCAACAATTGTCTTGAAAACGTGAAAAATGTGCTACTGTGCTGTTTTTTATCGCCGTTCAAGCGACAGCTCAGCCCAAAATCCCAAACACAGCGTCCTCGTCTCACCTGTACAGCTGTTTATCAGAATCAGAATCAGAATCAGAAATACACACAGGAGAAAACGATATTATACACTATAAACAGGTCAGAAATAAATTAAGTATCATGTCGGTATAAGTATAAGATAAACTAAGTGTCGAGTACCAAGTGGGTTTACTGGTTGGTGATGAAGTACAGTATAAATACAATGTAACTGATTATGTAATAAATAATATTAATAAGCGGAGGTGCATGTACTGTCGAGAGTAACTGAGGTATATCCATAACAGTAAATAAGAAAAACTAACAAGGGAAAACTAATATTGCACTTGAGGAGTAAACAGAATATTGCACAATTATTATTAATTATTGCAGAGATGTTAATGATCAGTGTCCAGTTTAGTGACTTCGGGTCAGACAGACTGACACTTAGAGGGAGGAGTTAAAGAGTCTGATGGCCACAGGCAGGAGTGACTTCCTGTGGCGCTCTGTGGTGCATTGTGGGGGGATGAGTCTTCCGCTGAAGGCGCTCCTTTGCTTGACCAGCACGTCATGGAGCGGGTGGGAGACGCTGTCCAAGATGGCGTGTAGTTTGGCCAGCATCCTCCTCTCTGACACCACCGCCAGAGAGTCCAGCTCCGCCCCCACGATGTCACTGGCCTTACGGATCAGTTTGTTGAGTCTGATATCGTCTGATAGTCTCGCTGTGAGCTGCAGATTCTGGAGACGTCTGCACGTCTGAGTATAACGGGGCTACATGGCGCTCGGCTCGTGGAGCTCAAAGCGCCAAAATACATTTAAAAACTCAGCGGCGGCGTCTGTTTGCAGACATCCTGACCCGGGTGCTGAGGATCCTCCTCAGGCGTGTGGCGAGCAGCTTTAGCGGGAACTCTCGGTGTGGTTCCGTCCGCCAGGCTCACGAAACTCAGATCAAACTGTCGAAACAGGCGGCGCTCATCAAACACGAATCCAGATCCTGCTGCTGCGTCGCCTGTTTCAGAAACACAGTTCAGCGTCCTGTTCAGCCGTGATCGGAGGAAGTTTGGGCTTCTCTGCCGTTCCTCGTTTGTTTTCTCCTCCGTAAAAAAGGAAAAGCTGTCGCCTGTAATGAATTCATATTCTCACGGCGAAGTAAACAGTCTGATGCCGCCTGAGGCTGCCGACAGGAAGGCAGGAAAATAATCTCTGTGACAGATTCGCTGAGAGGAGTCGGTTAGTTCCCCTCGCACTGCGCCGAGCGATGAAGATGATCAGGTTCAGTCAGCCAATCAGAGTTATGCTGTGTTCACCTGCAGCAGGAAGTCACTTCAGTCTCTTCGGGTTAATCCGTTTATGTGACTTTATAATTCTCTGAGCTGCGGACACATTTCAGAAGGTTCGATGTTTCATCTGTGACCGCTTCAGTTTGTGAACTGTCCTGAACCTGAACCTGAACCTGAACCGGGAGCGGTGGCTGTTTAACCCCGACAGGGAAAGACACAATTGTTGGAAAACTAATGAAATCTAATATGTCATATCATAACATTTCCTTGCTAAGTTGTTGGATCAGTGTAATCCAGGCGGCATCGTGTTTCCTGTCTCACTTCTGATAATGCTCACTGCATGATGTATGCTGCTGTAACGTGCAGCCTCTCAGGTCCAGACCTCTTAACCACTACCAAAACTAGGAAGCGCAGATGTGAAATGAGGCCTTATTCTAATATTTCTCAGCGCAGATTAATTCTGAAACTGATCTTGACTGCGTTTTTTTAAACTAGCTGCATTAGCTAACGACATTCCCATCGGCCTCAGCTGTACGTTAGCTAATATTAGCATGCTAACATGCTAAACGTAGATGGCGAACATGGTAAACATCATACCCGCTAATCATCAACATGTTAGCATTGTCATTGTGAGCATATTAGCATGCTGATGGTAGCATTTAGCTCAGAGCAGCCTCACAGAGCTGCTAGCATGGCTGCAGACCTGAAACAGACATCAGCTGTCTGCGAACACCAGACCAAACCAGCATCGACTGGGAAAAGGTCAAAGGTCATCGTGATCCAAATGACACACTCCCAACCTTCAGGAGAAGCTAGTGAGGAAACCTCGAGTTTAGATTATCACGTCGAGCTTTTCTGCTCGCTGTTTGTAGAAACACAAAGGAACGAGCGGCCACATCTCAGGACGGATCAACCTGAACACGCCTGTCAGTCTCAAAGACGTGGGCCTGGACGCCGCGCTGTTCCAGAGGAAGATGTCTTTATTATGTTTGTCGAAAAGAACACGATCCAGACGGCATTACACATTGGCCGGTTCAAAGGTTCCTCGCGCATAACGTTAAGGAGACAGCGTGGAACAGTCGCAGGAGACAGTTACAGCGACTACACCAACAAAAGGAAGTGAAGTGAAAAGAGCCGGAGCTGCCTCCTTGTCTCATCCTCAAACACCGTCATCCTGAGTGAAAGTCGCAGCAAACAAACACAATCATTTGTCCCGGAGGACACGAGTCAAATCTTTATCTTCCGCAGCACTGATGCTCGCACTTCAAGCTGTGTTGTGGCTTCGCCCAAATCTCTGAAATTAAATTTGGGGATTAAAGGAGGAAATAGGATTATGATGTTATTTCTCAGATAGAGCCCCCCCCCCACACACACACACACAAACAGCCAACAACCCGCCTGTCAATCAGAGCAGGAGGAGAAGCAGCATGACCGGGAGGGAAGTGAACTGACTCAGCGCTGACAGCAAAACAACAGAAGAAGAGTTTCAGAGGTATGAAAGTGAATCAGATCAAACAGGAAGTGACTGTGCAGAGAATGACTGATGTCTGCTTACTCATCCAGGTGAACTGATGTTATTCTGAAGAAATGCAGCAACGTTTCAGTGAGTTCGAATCCTCCAGACTCATTCAGGTGGCCAAGTGAAAGAAAAGATAGCACCTTGTGTAAGCAAGTAAAAAAACTTGTGTGAACAAGATAACTTGAGCACAAGATCATTGCTCCCGTGGACAAGATCATATTTTGTGACATTAACTTGTGTGCAAGATACTAACTGATGGCAGCCGTCTCGTTTGCACAACGTATTCACTTGTGCAAACAAGTTCATATCTTACGTGAACGAGATAATGTAAAATAACAATTTGAGCTGAAAACATCCTTTACTTACCTTCGTGCTCAACAGATTATCTTAGTATCTTGTTCGCATAAGTTCTGGATCGTGTGCGAACAAGATAAAAACACGTCATCTTTGACACGTTCACTGTTCATTTTCCTGTGTCCGATATCTGGACTTACTGATTACATTCAACGTGACTGAAATCTCCACACTGTGAATGGAAAAAAAGCCTTATTTCAAACAGACACAGGACTTTCACCCGGGGGGCCGGGGTTCGTGTCCCGTGTGAAACCACAAGTTTACGATGAGTTACTGAAAGTTACGTCACGTTACAAGTCACGTCATGTGACTTCCTACTACCTAGCCGAGCAGTTTCTGGAGGCGTGACCGAACGTCGGTATTTGAGCGTCGCTTTCAGAAGAGCTTTTCTTCTTTCTTTCATCCCTTCTTTTCTTCAAACTTATCTTCTTTGTTGCGTATTTCTTAGTTCCGCCCTCACTGTCCCATTATTTCTGTCCGTCTTTCTGATCTGAAAGCACGAAAGCCCCTAAAACTGGAGCTCTGCGGTTTTATCTTTGTTGTGAAGCTGCTGATACCTGTTTACATATGAACACATTAAATGTAGGACTGTAAATACTTCACGACTTCGTCTTCCTTCAGTGTGAAACCAGAACACGTTGCTCTCAGCTGACACCGTGAACAACAAACTCATTCGTGTGTCGTGCTGTACATAAAGAGCGGCGGAAGGCGCCTCCCTGTCTAACCCCGCCTTGTCATCGTCCATCGCTCTGCTGCCCGAGGCTTTTACTTTCCCAGGACAGGAAACAAAGCAAAGTCTCTTCCAGGAAAAACCTGATCCCCGAGGATCTCTGAGACCAGAACTGTCAGACGCAGCAGCTGTTGTTTTTTTTCTGTTTGACTTTTCTCGCTCTCTGATTCGCTCTTTTACTCTTACTCTCATGTTTTTGTCCTGCAAGCAGCGAGGCCTAAAGACAAAGATCGGAGGGGATGTAACGAATCCTGCACATCGTACCTGTTGGGACCTCCTGGCTGCTTGAGCCCGTAGCGACGAGGCTTTTAATGTGAAGGGCCGGGTCCATGAGCGACCCGCGGCCCTGAACTGAAATCTGGTTTTTGAGGCTC
>CM050854.1:23725276-23747776 GCA_027580175.1 Siniperca scherzeri
TCTGCGACGGCCGCCCGTGCTCCGTCTGCGTGGTCTGAGCGACACGAAGTAAGGTTTCCCTTCTGCTCGTTCTTCGATTGTTTCTTCGGATAAAGTGGCGGGGTCCGCCGCGCCGTTTAAGTCGCTTCTCGCACGTGACAATTTGCTGCTTTTCTTCATCTTTTGTTCCTGTGGACTTTAGTATTTGGGGGTTTTGGTTTTGTTGGTTGAGCAGCTGAAGACTTCAGTCGTTTCGAGGGCGTTTCCAGTTTTCTGACAGTTTTCAGACTAAATGCTTAATGGAACGGTGGGAAACACTGGCAGAACAGATGTGATAGCTTCAGTTTAATAAATCAGCTGCAGATATTCTTCAGTCACACCTGAAGACGATGAGTCGTGTGTGCGGACGCTTCCTGTTTGTTGAATTTCATCGTCTTTGTGTCCCGCCGGGCTCTTTGGACGCCCACCGTCTCTCCGTCTCCAGAGTCCCCGCTGACAGTGAGACGCTTGAGTCCTCCATCTTAAAGAAAAAGCAGAGATTAAAGGATGAAGAGGAAGCGGCTGGAGATATGATGCACACAGTCTGCGGCCGCCGACTTTCACTTTGTCCCCGGACTGAAGAAAATCTGTGCAACAAACTCTTCGTCTGTTCTGATGTGACGAGTGACGTCGTGCGCCGTCGTCCTCGGACAGAACGACCTGACATCAGACGTGCGGCCGAGTCTCCGCCTCTGCTTCCTGTACGAGTCTCTACATTACAGTGGATCTTCAGAAAGTATACTCGGATATGTTCAGAACTAATCGGGGCTCATTGTTTTTGTTTTCGTACATTAAAAGACATCTGAACATTTGATTAAAAATTATAACTTAAAATTACGCAAACTGGTGAGAAACGTGTTTTCTGACGATCTGCATCTTTTGCACGCTTTTACTTGGTTTTCTTAGACTTCTTGTCCAAGATTAAAAGTTTTCAGCAGTTTCAAACAACAATGTTTTAGTTTATGACATAAAACCAGAAAATCTGCTCAAATCCATCAGCAGTTTGTTAAAAATCTATAAAAACCCAAATGCACTGCAGTTGAAAGGAAACGACTGAACAAACTAGTCGTCTGAAGACGTCACTTTGGACTCTGAACGTTTTCTGAACTCGTGTAAAGCTGCTGTCTGAGTCTCTGCAGGTTCCACTTCCTGCTCCGCTGGATCAACATTTGCAGCCGCGTCGCAGCAGAGATATTAATGAGCTCGGATTAATTCGGACTTTTTTTCCTTACAGACAAGACGAGGAGGAGGAGGAGGAGGAGGAGGGAGTCACGGCTCACGGTCATGGTTAACAGAAAAGATTTGATTAGAACAGATCTGGATTCAGTGTTCAGGTTCCACTGATCCGGATCCTGTTTCCACATGTCGTTCTCCTCCTCAGATCAGCTAAATGTTGTGTTCGTGGATCAGTCGGCGGCTCATTGTGAATTCGTGAAATCATTTTGCGGCCGCGTGTTGAAGATCAGCTGTGACCGCGACACTCATCACACATCTCTTAGCTTCTCCTCTAATGTCTCAGATCCCGAACCAGTCTGACTCCTAGTTTCTGCTCTCAGAGGAGCGCAAGCTTTACAAGAAGAGACTGGCCTCCTCACGGTTATCAATGAAAACATCAGACTGTAACACCTGAGACCGCTGTTCACTTCCTGTTCACTTCCTGTTTCCTACCAACAGGCCGCTGTTCACTTCCTGTTCACTTCCTGTTTCCTACCAACAGGCCGCTGTTCACTTCCTGTTCACTTCCTGTTTCCTACCAACAGGCCGCTGTTCACTTCCTGTTCACTTCCTGTTTCCTACCAACAGGCCGCTGTTCACTTCCTGTTCACTTCCTGTTTCCTACCAACAGGCCGCTGTTCACTTCCTGTTCACTTCCTGTTTCCTACCAACAGGCCGCTGTTCACTTCCTGTTCACTTCCTGTTCACTTCCTGTTTCCTACCAACAGACCGCTGTTCACTTCCTGTTTCCTACCAACAGGCCGCTGTTCACTTCCTGTTCACTTCCTGTTTCCTACCAACAGGCCGCTGTTCACTTCCTGTTCACTTCCTGTTTCCTACCAACAGACCGCTGTTCACTTCCTGTTCACTTCCTGTTTCCTACCAACAGGCCGCTGTTCACTTCCTGTTTTCCGGTTTCTTTTCGTCCTGCTGATGCGGTTCCAAGTCAGACCTGGATTTATAAAAGACTGGCAGTGAAAGCTGTTTCAGCTCGTGATGCTGCAGTCACTTCCTGTTTACTCTGCTGCTTGACTTGACTTCACATTACAGGTTTGTTCAAACTGACAGTAAGTGCACACATGCTGCTTATTGAATGCTGTAATGCTAACTGTCGTCATGCTATTGCTACCCTAGCCAAAAGCGAACCTTAGCTACATGCTAAAGCCAACCACTAACGTTAACGGTGTAGAATCGTGGTGTTCGTTAAGGCGAGCGTTGGCTGAATCGATCGTACAGAATGATATCTCGCTAATGTCGTCGCAGTGAGACGCGTTTGTGTTTTTCAGATGAAGCGGCGGTAAAGTGAGCTGGCGGCTGCAGACCGGCGTGTTTCCTCCTGCGACTCCGGCAGCCCTCGTGTCTCCTGCTGAAGCACTCAAACGCTGCGTTTACACTTTTATATTTCTGCAGATTAATAAACAGCTGTGGAGCTAAATGTGTGTGCAGCGGCTGTTCTTGTGTCTGAAAACAAGTGCACACTGCTGTATGTGTAAAAAGACACGCGACGCTTGTGTTACGATATTCTAATATTACAGCGCTCTGAGGACGCAGCGGCTCTTTAGTTCCCCGTTATACAGCGCTGAGCTCAGGGTTTCTAACAGGTGACAGTGCACAGGTTAAAACAAGCGAAGGTCCTCGTGCTGAAGTGCAGGTGACGAGTGTAACGTGATGACGGGTGTCACTGCGGTGGAAACGCAGACGACGGGCTGAAGGACCTTTTAGTTCCTTGAAAAGTAGTTCCTGGGGATGAAAGCTCCTGGTGCTTCGGGTGGAAACCTTTTGAAACTAGTCAGTAGAAGAGCTGAGGCAGGACTTTCCAGACAGACCTGGGGGGCGTCGGGGGGGCGTCGGGGGCGAACGTGGCTGTGGAGCTGTTCCTCTTGTTGAAACAAACCTGAGCTGGAGGAAGTTTGGCATTTGTCGGAGCTGTTCAGCGTTTTAACAAACAAAAGACAGTTTCCGGTGTAATGTGAGCAGAGGACTGAACTCGATCGGTGTTTGTATCTGAGCGGAATATGAATAAATAAAAACAGAGCGATAAGAAGCTCCCGAGCGGATCTGATACACGCTTCTTTGAATATTCCTCTCTCATTTAAAACATCCCTGGGACCAAATATTAATAAGTTTCTACCTCCGAAAATTAAAGCACTAACTCACCGCCGACCGACAATGTGGATGTTAATTTATTCAGCAGCACAGCGAGCGTCCCGGTTCGCCCGAGCCGCCGAGGCTTCGGCTCGCTCTTTAACGGCCTCGAACTAATAACACTGCTGATGAAAAGTGAAGTGAAGGAGTGTGAAAACGGATGGAAACAAACTTCACATCAGGAGGAGAATCTGCCTCCGACGCTGTGGAAGTGTAAACTGTGAGCGAGCAGCAGCGGGTTTTCATTCCGACAGCTGTGTGTGTGACAGCCTCAGGTCACCTGTCCACTTCTGACACCTGAGCTGGATCACACCGCAGACCGACGCTCTGGGACTGATGTCAGTCAGGTCAGCTGTGCTGATGATTTAACAGAACGTAACCTGATCCAACAGAAACATACGAGAGACAATAAAGAAAGGCGCTGCGTCGAGAAAGCAGCACAACGTAACGTAGAGTAGCAAAGTATGTCCACAAACCTCAAACCGGCACACCGGCTGATCTCACCTGTCTCCAGATCTGCCACCTTTGTGTCAGCGTTTCTTACGTTCAGGCACAAAAACCACTTTCTGAATCGACCTTCTTTTAATGTCTTTGCCTGCTTTTCCTGTCAAATGGAAGGATGGGCTCGTGTTTGGTGTCAGAGTCCGGCTGTGTGCAGCTCTAACTGGACAGAACAGAAATAAAATCAGGATCGTCCGCAGCAGAAGTTAAAGCTGAGAGCAAAGTGAAGCCGAACGTCGAGAGAGGACGAGGAGAGTTGATCTGCTTCTGATCCGAGACCTGCGGCTGGTCGGAGCAGAAGAAAACTTCCCTGCCGAGAGACGAGTAGGACGACCTTCAGAGTTTCCTGCAGCAAAACAAAAAGAGCACCGACAGAAAACTGTGGAAAGATTGTTCATTACGGGCTGCTGCGCGCCAGGTTTCTCCAGGGGAGTCGGTTTGTTCACTTACTGAGTCTTTCATTGCCAAATATGGAAGCTTAAATTGAACTTCGGGGAGAATCAGACCAACAGAACAAACCAGCCGGCCCACAGTAAGAAAATAGCCTGAAATCAAAGTCTCAGTATTAAGCAGAGCTCCCTGACAGCAGGAGGAAGATGAGGGAAACGAAAGGTAGCTCTCACCTGGCTCACCGCCTGTGTGCGGGGTTCGAGCAGAAAAACAAATCAATAAACTGAGGCATAACTACAGTAATTCTGCACAAATAGCTCCCAGTACAAAGACTCAGGGCCGTATTTTCCTGCCAGATAATAGTTTTATCTTGTAAGTTATTAATCTCGTTCGATCCACATTTTCAGATCAACACACTATCACCTTTCAGGACTCCGGGGCTCGGGTTTCAGGTGCTGCTGCTCCACCTGCTCCGACGGCCTCAGAAACACTCGCAGACCTGAATGAGATCAGTGCTGCGGAGATGTCAGCGCTGACGTTCGGCTCGCCCTCTTCCGGATGATTAAATACCTGGAGCGAGCCGCAGGAAGGATTCATACCTCACGTCATCCATCAAGATCACAAAACTGCTGAGGAAAGAAATATTTACCTTTAATGATCACAAGAAAAAGGATTGTTGTTGAGCTTCTCATCAGAAAACAAAATGAAACAGCACTTTCTGAAGTTCAGCGACATCCTGAAGATTCACAGTCTGCGTGGTGGAACGTCTGTCCTGAGGAAAGGGTTCCTCCTCTGGAGAGCAGGAATATCTGCAGCACATTTCAAAGCAGTCTGAGATATTCAAACAGAGAGGACGAAATGACTGCATGTCCTCAGGTGTGAGGGTGAAGCATGAGCGAGATAAATGTGGAGCATAAATCTCTCCGTCCTCAAGCTCAGTGACAGGAAATCAGTCCGGACGAGCAGATGAGACGAGACGGAGGAGATTAATAGAAACAACTCGACATCATAAACAGAGAAATCAGACCAAACAGAGGCGGAAGCTTAATGTATAAAAACGAGTGTGTATGTATTATCCATTTTAATGAAGATCACTGTTTGTAGAAACGTGCAGTATTAATTAAGAGTACAAGTATATAGAAGTATAAGTATATAGAAGTATAAGTATATAGAAGTCTAAGTATATAAAAGTATAAGTATATAGAAGTATAAGTTTATAGAAGTATAAGTATATAGAAGTATAAGTATATAGAAGTATACGTATATAAAAGTATAAGTTTATAGAAGTATAAGTATATAAAAGTATAAGTATATAGAAATATAAGTTTATAGAAGTATAAGTATATAGAAGTGTAAGTATATAAAAGTATAAGTATATAGAAGTGTAAGTATATAAAAGTATAAGTATATAGAAGTGTAAGTATATAAGTATAAGTATATAAAAGTATAAGTATATAGAAGTATAAGTTTATAGAAGTATAAGTATATAGAAGTGTAAGTATATAAAAGTATAAGTATATAAAAGTATAAGTATATAGAAGTATAAGTATATAGAAGTGTAAGTATATAAAAGTATAAGTTTATAGAAGTATAAGTATATAGAAGTATACGTATATAAAAGTATAAGTTTATAGAAGTCTAAGTATATAAAAGTATAAGTATATAGAAATATAAGTTTATAGAAGTATAAGTATATAAAAGTATAAGTATATAAAAGTATAAGTATATAGAAGTATAAGTATATAGAAGTGTAAGTATATAAAAGTATAAGTATATAGAAGTATAAGTATATAGAAGTATAAGTATATAAAAGTGTAAGTGCTCACACACCCACTAACATAATAACAAATCAAAACAAGTACAATGACTCAAAGGTTAATTATTATATATAATAACTACAGAACACAATGGCTAAATATAAAGTGCATCATTGAGATATCTAATCTATGATTCACACTTTTAATTTTGGATTTTTGAAATTTCTGAATTTTACTTGACTTTTAAAAATATAAAACGTGTTTTCTAAATGTGCCTGTTTTGCTGAAAAGCAGTAAACTTTCACAGTCAAACAGTCAGACACATCCTGTACCGAGTGTAACACTCAGCCCTTCTTTGTCTTGCTCATCTTCCCTGCAACCTTTTTTCCACGGTCACATGACCTGAACATCTGAGCCGATGATCAAAAATAGCTCCTGGTTCACTGGAACTAATTATTTCATGTTCCCGTCGCCTCTCTTCTTCATCTTTTAAAACAGAAATGATTCAGCGTGGAGAAGCGAAGCTCGTCACGTGACATCACAGCTGTTACGGGTTACTGTGTTTACGATTATGGGATGTGTCGCTCATTTGTTTACATTTGGTAAATGACTTTAACTTAGTGGAACACCTGAACGCACCGTGACATTACAGTGAAGCCTCTGCAGACTGACTCCTGGGGGAGGGGGATCATTAACCTTCAGGCCTCCGAAGGGCGGACGTGACGGCGGACACGCCTTTAGAGGACGAGTCCTTTGCAGGAGAGACAAAGCGTGAGCGTGTAGTGTGCATTCAGATGTGTGTCTTTTGTTTCCCGTTACAGTCCAATAACGTGATGATCAGGCAGCGTGAAGGAGGTGTCGGTGTGGTGGTGTCCGTCCACACAGACCCAAATGCACTATATGGCCAAAAGTATGTGGACACCCCTCTCCAGATCGAGACGAGTCTGAAACAAGACCAACTCAAAACCTACTGGACTAAGACAGGTCCGAGTTAAGACTAAGACACGTCCACGAGACAAATCTGAGACACTAGAGACAAGTCCTAGTAGAAACAGCCACGAGACAAAGGTAAGTCTGAGTCAACACCTGCCAGCCTGAGGCAAACACGAATCAAAAAACCCACAAAAACGAGACAAAGATAATAGATAAAAACACCAGATGAAACACAAATTATGTTAATTTCATACATGATGATTTCCCTGCTTTATTCTAAAATGTGGTGGAAGACTGGAGGCTGTTGTAGCAGCACATTACTGGACATGGTGTCACAATCACATGTTACGCTGTCACATACGGAGCAAATGCTCTGCTGTCCACATACTTTTGGCCATTTAGAGTAGCTTGAATATTCACTTGCAGTTAATAGAAGGTAATTCCAGCTGCGTGGTCAGCAGCTGTATTGATTTTCTCTTTGTGCGTTTGTTAAAAAGAACAAAAGCTGACAATAACCACGACGACGTCTTCATCCTGTCACTGACAGACGTGCTGAGGCGGAAGAATTGTATTCCACTCATTCTTCTTCCTCCACAGATATGCAGGCAGCACAAGCAGAAAGTGAGTTATAGTGGGTTATAAGCAGAAATCTATAAGCTGCAGCCGCGCTGACAAATGATCCCAGTTTGATTTCCTCGGGGGGGCGGGGGGGGAGCCAAGTCTGAGCGAGCTTGTCTGAACTGAATGTGTTTAAATTTTTATCACATAACCAGCTTTTATTCGCCCGGAGTGAGGAAGATGATAAAAGCACCAAGTGGCTGATGGGACGTGAAGCCCCGAGGCTGAGAGCTGACCAATCGCAGCGAGCGAGTTTACATCAAAATTGTCAACATGTAAAACATCCTCAGAATCTGTCAAATATAACTGTTTTCTTCTACTCTCTGTGAATACATAACGCTGTGGGTTTATGATAGAGTACAATTTGACTGATGGGTGGATGCAGGGGTGTAGTGGTGCCTGGAGAAGTGGGTATACTCTAATTTATGCCCCAAATGTTTTTTAAAGCGGCCCATCCAGCAAAAGGATACGCGCCATGTGGTATAAACAGTGACATGTAAGACTACTCATACATATTTAGTTCACCCAAAAATGGGCCAGTAGTACTTATCAAGTTCTGCGCCGAGACAGGGCAACAGGGAAAAATTAGGGATTGGACCCAATTGCAGACACAGAGGCAAAGCTGGTGAATTTCAAAGATTTGATGATAAATCAAGGCTTACAGGGATGTTCAGGCAGGCAGAGACCCAAAACCAGGGAAGTCAGTGCAAACAAATCCGTAAGAGAGCAGGCAGAAAGTCCAAAGTCCATAAATCAGGCAGAGAGTCCAAAACACTGAGGTAGGAAGTCCAAACACGAGAAACTCTGGGGGGGGGAGTACGCAAACCACAGAAACCAAGACGAAGGGACAAAAGCTGCTTTTCCACTAAATCCTTCAGCCCGTTGCTGTGTACGTTTCCACCGCGGTCTAAAGGCCCGGGAAGATTAGACCCATCACACAGCTGCATCACTGTTGTTTTAACTCATCACCTGCAGTTCAGCACGAGGACCTTTGCTTGTTTTAACCTGTGCACTGTCACCTGTTTGAAACCCTGAGCTCAGCGCTGTATAACGGGGAACTAAAGAGCCGCTGCGTCCTCAGAGCGCCGCGTGTCTTTCTACACATACAGCAGTGTGCACTTGTTTTCAGACACAAGAACAGCCGCTGCACACACATTTAGCTCCACAGCTGTTTATTAATCTGCAGAAATATAAAAGTGTAAACGCAGCGTTTGAGTGCTTCAGCAGGAGACACGAGGGCTGCCGGTGTCGCAGGAGGAAACATGCCGGTCTGCAGCCGCCAGCTCACTTTACCGCCGCTTCATCTGAAAAACACAAACGCGTCTCACTGCGACGACATTAACGAGATATCATTCTGTACGATCGATTCAGCCAACGCTCGCCTTAACAAACACCACGATTCTACATCGTTAACGTTAGCGGTTGGCAGGCCGGCACGAGACCTTTTGGGAGGTAAAAAATGTCCCCAGTACTTAATTTAGACCCCGGTCCCTGCGGTGGAAACAAGTTCCTCCAAAGGTTCCTAGTCCCTGGGGAAAGTTCCTGCCGTCGAAACGCAGCTAAAGAAACAAGCGAAGCACACAGACTATATGCACAGGTGAGGGCAGGGCAACTTGACACAGGTGACACTAATTAGGGCGGGGCAAACAATCAAAACTGGAGGGGAAAGCAAACAGAGACAGGAAGTAAAACTGCACAAGACACATGAGGCAGCGCACTACAAAATAAAACAGGAAATAACAAACTCAAGATCCAAAACCAGAACAGTATTTGCACATTGTCACTTCACTTAATTTTGATTAATGAGAGAAATTAAAATTTACTGTTATTTGCTGACATCACACTTCTAGAGGAGAGAACACAAGTTTCCCTGATCGTTGTTCTCTGTTTCTCTTTTCGTGACCAGAAGAAAACATTATGTTACATTATGTTATTACATGTTTCACGATATATGTTTTGTTTTGCAACGTTAAGATACGTTATCTTATCTTATGTTACGGTACATTACGTCATGTAACATTTTGTTACGTTTAGTTATGTTACATTATATTACGTGTGTTATGCCATGTATCGTTACGTTTTGTCACATCTTCTTACATTTTGCTTCGTTCTGTTAAGTTGTGTTTTGTTTCGTTAGGCTACATTACCTTGTGTTGCTATGCTGCATTATGTCACGATAAGTTACGCTTCATTTTGTTTCGTAGTGCCATGTCACATTACGTTGCATTTTGTATCAGTACTTTTCATTTCGTTCCTGCAGTGGAAAAGAGCTTTTTTTTTTTTTTTTACTTTTTGGAGAATCCAAGCATGCAACCTGCAGATGATTCTCCGGTTTCTTATCTGAAAAAACAAAAGGTAGCCAGTATTCTGTTGGAAGCAGCAGAAAGTGTTTCAGCGTTTCAACCTGCAGCCAAAAGAAAGACAAAAGGCCCTCTGCAGTGACTGTAAGCAGCAGTGTGAACAGAGCTGAGCAGATTACAGAAGAAAAAACAAAAACCAGTTAATAAGATGAGAATGTGTTTATTTGTCACAGTGTACAGCTCTGTGCTCCCAGAGGGTCACAGAGCTGAAACCAATATGTGGTTATAGGAACGCATGAGGCTGGATGTGACTCTGTGGCTGAACTCATGAATACTCGCTATATAAATGCATTCAGTCTCCTGCTTCTGTTCAGAGACTGTAGACCAGCAGAGTCTGCACAGATCTGTAGTCCAGCAGGATGTGACCTCAGCGGCTTCAACACATTTGTTCTCATGGATCTCTGTGATAAACGAGCTGCATGTGATTAATGAGAGAAATTAAAAGGTTTGCAGTGGAATCTAAAACTTCTACAAGCTGCCTGCACATTTACTAATGAGTTAAAACACACTTTAGATTGATTTCAGCTTACTGACATCATTCAAACCTATTTATTAAATACAACTTTAGGGATTACTGATTATTTAGGGCTATATGGATAAAGTTCGTGACTTAATTCGTCTTTGTGCCTGGACCCTGAAATGCAGGGTGGCTCTGCTAAAAAAGTGTGCGTTAAAGAATAATTATAAGAATAACAGTAAAAATAAGAATTGGAAAAAGTAAAGTATGCTTGAAGATGCTGTTTAGGAATGCGATGTAGCAGCCGCAGTTTATCCTTTGGTCGTGAAAGCTGGAGGTTTCCAAGCTTCATTAATTAAAGGCTTGTTGCTCTGATGGCACCAGTATACAGATATTTATCTCAACCAGTCTGACAGCATTTATAGCAGCAAAGCTTTGGACCAACACTTTATTTCAACGGAATCACTGCAATCAGTGGATTTGCTCACAGAGGAGGAGGAAATCTGCACAGGACTTTTGTTTAGAGTAATAAGTTATTTACGCTTTGGACCAACAGCAAACCATCTTGGCAGAGCTGCTAACACATTAGCTGTGTCAAAGCATCTACAAAACGTTCAGTAAACTGTATTAACTTCTTCTCTGGTTAGCGACAAAGCTAGCTAGCTTACTGGCTATCGTGGCAGGCTAATGACAGCATGTTTCCAGCTAGCATGTTACAGGTTAGCTCGCCGGACACAGCAGCTAGCCAAGTAGCCTCATTTGAGGCTTGAGCACTCTGTGCGTTACTGGTCGCCCAGGGAAAAGGTCGAAAAGACTTCCAGCAGCCGGTTGTATTTTCTCACAGATGTCTACGCGGATCTCTGCCCGACGCGAAACCAAAGTTTAAATCCAATAAACCAGAGTGAGAGCGGCACAGCCCGAGGAAATATTGAATTTTAATGCTAGTTTTGTCCTGGGCTAGGGGTTAAGGTACCCACCATGAACTGCGACACCTCCCGTTGTGTCTACTGTCTGAATCTCTAATAAAAGCATAAAATTCCCCAAATAATAGTTTCCATCACCACTCATTTTGTGAAGACGCATAAATACATTTCTCTCTCTCGAATTTTTTACATTTTAAAAAGTTTAAAGATTTTAAAAGGTTAATCGGGTTCCGTCTAAATCGCCACAATAAAACCATGAAACCATGTTTATGTCATGCAGCAATTTCAAAGCTACTGTAGCAAAAACTCAACAAGCATCATTTTCAATTATCATTTCGTGTTCAAATGTACCATTTCTATGAAAACCCTTAAAATAACATCGTCAGACTCACAACCACTGGTGGTTTAGAAGATACCAGACTAACAGCTCACACAGCCGAAGGTCAGCTAGCAGTAAACATGCTAATAGGTTAGCTTGCTAGCACTAGCGCTAGCGCAGCGACTCCCTCGGTCACGGGAACCTCGTCTCGCGTGTTGCAGCAGTTACACTAGCTGCAGCTAGAGGGCGCTACTCGCGTGATCGTTACACTCAGCCTCTTTTTCTTTTAAGACGCGTTTTGTTTCCTTTTGAGCTTCTTGTCTTGTGAACCTCCGTCTGGCCTCCTCCTCCTCTCTAACCTTTTCCTCTCCGTTAAAATCCTCCTGAGCGCTCAGGGGGAAATAAATTCCTGTGCAGGTAATTACCTGCTGTAAGACTAGTTGGAGCTGTAATTGGCTGAATTACCCAGAGTGCCCCTGGTTGTTTGTAGGGATGGAGGGGGAGGAGGGGGAGTGTTGCACACTGCTGGACTGTTTTATTAACCCAACATTAAACTACAGAGGAGGCTGCTGTTTATGTGATATTTCTGTGTACAGTAATACATCTGTTCAGAGAGGCTGACACAGAGGCATGATGGGAAACTGAGGCTTTAACAAAGACATAAACTGAGTCCCTTACGTCTCTGCTTTGACTTTGGATGCAGTTGCTCTAGAATTCACTTTGTCGTCAGTGTGAACACAAACTGTCTGTACAATCAGGTCTAAGACGGTAAAACGCAGCGTGTGTGAACGCTGCAGGAAAGGATCACTTCCTGCTTGTCTTCACTCGTGTCACCGGACTTTACCTCCGCTCTGTGAAATGAAGAGAGGCCTTTAACCATCAGGGACCGCAGAGTCCGACTGACGTGAACTGACGTGAACTGACGTGAACTGAGCACCGGGGGACAAACTGAAAGTGCTCTTCAACCTCCCGCAGAGACGTTCAAACCTGGAACACTCAGAGGCTCTCCTCCCTCTCAGCCAATCAGACGACAGAGGAGTGAAGGGGTTAATATGTGACTGAACCGATCAACAGTGTGAGCTCAGCATGTATGCGTGTGTGTAACAGCTGTAGGCAGTTAAACAGAGACAGGAAGAGTCCGAGCTGCTTCCTGCGACACTGCGAATAAAACAGAACTGAAGAAGATTAGTGTTGTGCTGAGGAGTCATTTTAATACCGTTACACTTATTATTTACAGCAGCAACGCTCCATAATAATCTTCAGCACTGTGTGTTTCACTAGTGAGTCATTTGCACCATAAGTTCGTTTAGTCTGCACACATTTCTTACTACACACAGTCCTGTCCTGCAGAACAGGTCTGAGGTACTTTATGCTGCTTTATACTTCCGCTGCACTACACGTATCTGATAGCTTTAGTTACTTTTCAGATTCAGGTTAATAATTCAAAATGTATTCAACAAATAAATTATGATGTTATTATAAGATAAAACTTTATTGATCCTCAGTTCACGAGCTGCCCAGCAGAATATAAAGTCATTAAAACGAGCTCCACCTTCAGCAGCTGCAGCGTTACACTGATCGACACAGTAATGCATCAGTAATATAATCAGTATTATTCTGCATAACCAGCACTTTACTTTGGGTGCTTTAAGTATATTTTGATGCTGATACTTTTGCACTTTTACTAATTCAGAACGCAGGACTTCTACTATATCTCTGCACTGTAGTACTACTACTTTTCCTTAAGTCAATAATCAGAGTAATAATAAAATATGGAAATCTAAACAAATATCTGGAAACTGTGTGAGGTGTGAACCAGCAACAGATGAAACAGTAGAAAGTTCGTGCTGTCGTTAGCGGCTTGGCGAAGGTCTGCGAGGCTCGGCGAAGGTCTGCGAGGCTGGAGAACCTGCATGTAGTCTGCAGACGGTGTGTTCAGGGTCCCTGTGGTTTACAGGACAGTGTTTGTGAACAGGAAATCATAGATACAGACACGTTTCAGAAACAGGTTTGCTTTGGTGTCCGTGTCCCTCTGACATCCTACCATTACACACAGATTTCAATATATATATATATATATATATATATATATATATATATATATATATATATATATATATTGGACTCTAATATCTTAAAATTCATTATTTCTTATTAAATTAAAATCGAAATGTATTCTCCACCAGACTGTCTTTCCAACACACCTGACAGTGTACATTTTCAGAATATCATTTAAACAGTGAAAGCTATTTTTTTAAATACTCAGAAAAGTGTACAGAGTTTGGTTGGTGGGGGGCTGTACGGGGCTGCAGAAGGCTGTCTGGATGTGAAGTGACGTCCTGACTCTGAAGAATAAACATAATAAATAATACATCTGATTGAGCGTAAAGTAAAAATCCTCTTCTCTGTTCGGGATTCTGCAGTGTCGAGTTGTTCTGTTAGAATCTCTTCAGGGCCAGACGGCAGCATCCTCGCAGTTCACAGGAGCTGCTGCAGAGCCCGGGGGCTGATGGGAAGGGGGGGGTCACTTTATAAAAGTCAACCTGCGGCCTCGACTGTAGCTCGGCGTTCTTCCCGTTCAGGTTTTTCTCCGTCAGCGGCAGAGAGACGAAGCTGTCGGGGGATTCAGAAGAAGCCGCCGCCTCCTCTCTGGATCTCCTCTCTGCCTGTGTGAAGATGTGTCCCACGGCCTTCTGGGAAAAAAAAACTTTATTCATTGTGTGAGCTCAGAGCGGAGCGACGTCAAACCCGGCGTCCCTGAGCTGATCTGAATGCAGCTGCAGAACAAAGCGTCAGCAGGAGGAGAGCGACGCTCCAGTCGAGGAAACCGTTACTGTATGATAAAATGCTCATGTCTTACTGCTAGAGCTCTTCACCTAATGGTTACAGCCATAATAATTAGAACAGTTCTGTTGTTTTGCTGATTCACGCATGCTTATTGGTTCTAACTCAGGTTTTTGGTTTAGTCTCATTAAATTTTTTAGTTCATTCCTATTTGTGTCCAGTTTTAATGACAATGACTGCTGTTGAACTGAAGGTTGCTGGATAAGCTAATGATAAGGACATTATCAGCTGTTGATTTTCTTCCTCTGATGCTTGAGGTTTTCCCCACTTGTCTGGTTGTTTGATTTTTTTCCTTTCCTACTTAACGTTTGTTCTTAATTATTTTGATTAGCATTTATTCTAAGATGATTTTCTGCTAAAAAGGGAGCAACTGTAATGGCAAGAACAAACAGACTCTCTGATATAATAACATACAGATGTTATTATAACTGTTTGGCGTCAATACTTGATCAGTGTGTGACTGTTTGGACTGCGAGATGAGAACAGCACACTGATAATGATGACATGGAACTACAAAACATCCTAGTGACTGTTCTGTCCAGACTTCAGGGACGCTGGTCTCCCCGGGCCGAGGAGCCCGACCCTGAAGATAAATAACTGACGCTCTTCTTCCTCTGGACTCATTCAGAGCAGATTATACTGATGATGTTTCGCTGCCGTGAGTCCGTCTGCAGACGCTTGAAGTAAACCTGCAGAACGACGAGCGGTTGCCTCGAGTGTTTCTTTATTCCGAAGGAATTGCCACTACACAACACACAAAGCTGCACTGAGATGAATCGTTACAATCACAGTAAAACTTCATTTGTAGAGCAGGTCCTGTTTCTCCGCCCTCTCCGGCCATTCAAATACCATCAAGTCCATGAATAGAGAGGACACGTGAGTATGTAGAAGACGTGTTTTTAAAAAGCCGTGGGAAGCTCACACAGAAAGTCAACAGAAAGATTATGAACTGCTATATTTCTAATCTTTGCTCCCGTCGTCAGTACGGGTTTTCAGAAATAGAAACAAACATCATCTGCGGAGAAAAGTACATTTTTCCTGATGTGGAAAAGAACTGAATTTACTCAAGTACTGTACTCAACTACAGTTTTGAGGTACTTGAACTTCCAAACGTGTGCTGCCCTCACAGGTGTTTTCAGGTATGTTGCCAATTAGACCAATCAGGTTAAAGCTCTGCTGGGATTTCCGTGAGGTCATCATGTACTTGTACTACATGTAGAACTACCAGGAGTCATCTTTTACTTCGATGCTTTAAGTACATTTTACGGTAATGCTCGTACTTTTACTCGAGTAGTGTTTTGAGTGTTTCTGCACTGCGGTGCTGTTAGTGTGCTGTGCAGCGGCAGATAATTGGCTCCCATGTGAGCACAAACTACAAAGCAGTTAAAGGTACAAATTTATACCAGTTGGTGAAATAATCATTACAGACGTGTCTGAAATAATAATTTAGAACTGAACAACCGGCGGTTCTCTCCTCTGTAACTGCGTCGGGCTTCATCCTCCTTCTTCCTTCTCGCTGAGCTACAGAAGAAGACGCGCACTTACATGTTTTATATATTATTTTATATGTTTTAGGAATGATACAGTGAGATAGTAAATGTTTCATTTAAGAACTAATTTGATCTGACGAGTTTGTGTCTTCATGCCTTCGCCTCTGTGTCATCCTTCACGGTCATGGGAGGTGCGACTCGTCAGAAGCTCTCCTGCGAGTCCGATGATGGACTCGCAGGAGAGCAGATGTGTAGCTATTGATCCACTATAAGGACTTAAAAGCACCAGGGACACGTCTCCAGAAACACTTACCTCAGTATTCAGTGAACTCTGTGCAGACTGGACGATTCTGCTCCTCAGTGCAGGAAGCAGAGTTTCCTTCATGTGCAGCAGGACAGCGGGGGTGTGGGGGTCGAGCTGGACGGACACTCACACTCCAGGGTCCAAAGTCATCTCCTCGTCCTCCCTCAGCTCTACAGAAACATCTTCATCCAGCTCCAGGAGATCTTCTTCACTTTCATGCAGAGTGTGTGTGTGTGAAGCTGTATTAAGGATTCATATAAATGATCAGGCTGATGAAACATGATGAAGATGGAAACTGATAAAGATTTTTATGTCCAAAGGTAACACCTCTGCAGCTCACCGATGAACCGCTGTGTAAAAACAACAATTTGCCGTTTTTACGCTTCAGTTTTTGTGCAAATGAAACAAACGGATATGTGACTCAGCGAGCTTTACAGGAGCTGGTAGGGGCCTTTTCTTACGTTGGCACAGAGCTAGGCTAGCTGTTTCCCCCTGTTTCCAGTCTTTATGCTAAGCTAAGCCAACATGTTGAACTATTCCTTTAATGATGGATTTTGTATCTGGAGCCGTGTCGCTGTACTTTACACATTACAACCGGTACATTTAATTATGATTAAAGACTTTTCTTCCCCAGCGTCTGCAGGTCTGCCCCAACATGCAAGCCTGAGAGGCCAAACCCAGGGCAGAATATGTCCACAAAGCACTCTCTGCTGCAAAATGGGATTTTTTAAAGTGAGGGGGAAACTGAAAGGGGTTTTTTAAGGTTCCTTCAGTCTCACAGTGATCCAGAGACAGCTGTCTGTCCGTCCACGGGTCCACTGCAGACAGGAGCTTCACTGACTCCATGGCAACATTATACTTCCTGTTTACGTCCCCCAAAGCATTATGGGAAGTGTCGTTCCAAAGCTGAGACAGCTGCTGTTAACGGGACAGTCTGAGCGCATGTGAACACACACAGGCTGACGTTGTGTCTTACTTTGAAAAGCACTGTCCGACTCAGAGCAAGTGAGACTCCGTCCCACGTGTTTTCTCAGTATGAACCTTCCTCTCAGTAAAACGAGAGAGCAGCTAACGAGAGTCCAGTGTCAGTCTGAATAACGGAGTGAAAACAAAATGGCCTCTCAGCGTGAGCGTCTCTCTGGGGAAACAAACAGCCGAAGAGGTCGGTCGATACTCTGTGTTTGTGTCAGAGAGGTGTGAACGTTCCCGGTCTGTCTCCCGAGAGGCTGAATGTGCCAGAGAAGAAGAATACAGAGCAGAGGAAGAAGAGGGTCCATATTGATGAGGACATTTACATTGATGTGGGAGGAAGAGGAAGTGTGAGGCCTTCTGGGTAAAAACCTTCAGAGGAGAAAGTGGAGATTTAAAGAGACGCTGCAACAATGCTGAGTGACTGCTAATCAGACACATCGACCACAGAGACCACGACAGGAGGAAAAATACTGTCCTCGACACTGTATTTAAAATGAAATCCACTCCCTGTTTTCAGCCTTTCTTCACTCACACCTCTCTGTCTTGTCTTTTTACACAAAGCTGCTGCTGCTCCACGTCTGTCTGATCACACGTTGTATCATCTTTATTGAGCAGATGTATAAATATAATATATGGATGTCAGTTTCATCTCTGCGTGTCCGGTACAGAGAGAGGTCCAGGATGTGTTTAGCCTAGCTTAGCACAAAGACTGGTGTAGCCACAAAAAGCTAGCATAGTCAGTGGTATTTTATGTTAAGAGTTATGGCCAGTTGATATTATTGTACAAACACCATCATAATGCTAGCTAGCCTTTGATATGGTAGATACACACAGCTAACATATCTGATATAATGGTAACTGTTTTTAGCTAACTGCTAAATCAGACGATTGCTAAAGTTATTAATTCATCATGAATGTCATGGACATGGACCTCGATGCCGCGGCTCCGACCGCGATCGCTACCGCGCAGACTCTGGCTCCAGATAACGCCACCAGCCACGATGGCGGCTCCCGTATCCGGATATTTTGGCCTCATTTTTGTACAGTGTGAGGAAGAGGAGACGCGGCGGCCATCTTTATGTACAGTCTGCGGTTGGACTCTACATTAAAGCTCTGCGTGGACTTCGCCTCCACGAGGAAATTTGCTTTTCGAAGCGATTGTATTTAAATGAACTGAAACATCAGTTTCAGAGTAAAAAAGCAAAGACTTCTTTTTAAATCAATCTGTTCACTGACATGAAAAAATACATTTTCTCTGCTTCGTTTCTCAGTTTGCTAATTTTGTGTCTAATCTGGAGATCTGACATTTCAGAGGCAATGAAAGCATCGATGTTTGCAGTAAAAAGAGTCTTTGAGTCCAAAGTGAAGCTCTTTCTCTTCCGTTCTCTCTCTTTGTCTCCTCGCTCAGCTTTCAGCTCCACGTTGCTCTTCTGACTTCATATGAAAGCTGCCAAATAGAAAACAAAAGGCCTTTTGGGAGGTGGTGACTTTGAAACTCAGAAAGTAGCCTGAGATGAAGGATGTGAGGCTTTTCATCAGGATCTGTTCGAAGGTCACTGAGCTGAAGGACGAGTCTGTTTGGATTGTAAAAAGACTGGAGAAGGATTCCTGTGTGTTGTTATGAATATTTTAATTTAAATTCCTTTCACTGACAGAATGCGAGTGTTCAAACGGATCATAAATCCTCACTCGTCACTGCGGATTTCATGTTAATGAATGAGGAAAACAGATGTGACGAGAGGAGCTGTTCATATTAAATCTGTGTTGCTGCAGTGAGTCAGCGACGCCTCCGGCTGATCTGCGCGTTACTTTGATGTACGCATCGTGTTTGTGGTTTGACCTCCATCACGTTTCATTCCTCACGTTGATGCAACTGAGGGGGGAGAAATCCTTTTTTGGTAGTTTTTCATTTGGACAGTTTGGAAAGTTGTGAAATGATGATATTGAATGATGAAGGCTGCAAATCTTTACGTTTCCTTTCTGTTATGTGCAGAACAGTGTGAAGCTTAAGAGCAGCTTTAATGTGAACGTCTTCAGGAGGCTTTTTAACACTTTCACTCTAAATCCTGCTGGTTGAGGCCGATATGGACGTTAACGAAGGGACAAAAGTAATAATAATAATAAAGTAATAATATTATTCTTTAAGCCAGCTACACGCACGTAAACATAGAGCTGAATAACAACAAAGACCTGAACTGAAGAAGTGCAGGATCATGACACACTGGAAAAAGCAAAGCACAAAATCTCAATAATGAACTTAAAAGGAGAGAACGGCTGAATCGATGATTTCAGACTCAGACTTCTAAATGTTATCGGAACGGATGGATCAAATTCTGATTAAACAAATGATCATTTCAGAGCAATGATTTGGTGTAAGGGGTTTTACCTCTTAAAACAAAGTTCACCAAAATGTAAGAAGGTGCCCTTTTAAGATTTTCATGCGTTTTTCAGTTGAGGTGAAAATTCAGTGGTGGTACATTTTCAGGTGTTTTTAACCCTTAAAAACCCATTTTAAAATATATTCCAGTGCATTCTGGGGAATCCAGGTTGATCTCTGTCAGAACTCAAACCAGCTGACGACAGGATGGACTGTTAGCTAACAAGGTGGACCTACAGCGTCTCACTGAAGCTGTTGGAAGGTCGATTTGTTTCTCTTTTGTTGGAACGAGGCTAACAGTTTCCCCTTGCTTCCAGTCATTGTGCTAAGCTAGGCTAAACGCATCCTGGTCCTGATATCCAGCTGATTTTAATGTCACACAATAAAACTAGATGAGATCATGTAAGATGAAGATGTAACAGTTATGTGTGGTCAGGTAGAGTCAGGTGTGTCTCAGGTGTTCAGGTAGAGTCAGGCGTGTCTCAGGTGTTCAGGTAGAGTCAGGCGTGTCTCAGGTGTTCAGGTAGAGTCAGGTGTGTCTCAGGTGTTCAGGTAGAGTCAGGCGTGTCTCAGGTGTTCAGGTAGAGTCAGGCGTGTCTCAGGTAGAGTCAGGCATGTCTCAGGTGTTCAGGTAGAGTCAGGTGTGTCTCAGGTAGAGTCAGGCATGTCTCAGGTGTTCAGGTAGAGTCAGGTGTGTCTCAGGTAGAGTCAGGCATGTCTCAGGTGTTCAGGTAGAGTCAGGTGTGTCTCAGGTGTTCAGGTAGAGTCAGGCATGTCTCAGGTGTTCAGGTAGAGTCAGGTGTGTCTCAGGTAGAGTCAGGCATGTCTCAGGTGTTCAGGTAGAGTCAGGTGTGTCTCAGGTGTTGCAGCTGATTAAACAGTTCAAACTGAATGTGAATGCTGCGTTTGAGTCTGCAGGTCTGCTGGCAGGATGAACATTACTGAGAGATTAATGCACTTTAATTACTTCTGCACACCACACCCCCTCTGGTACCTGTGTGTGTGTGTGTGTGTGTGTGTGTGTGTCTGTGTGTGTGTGTGTGTGTATGTGTGTGTGTGTGTGTGTGTGTGTGTCTGTGTGTGTTAATTCCCAGCTGCCGTCAGTCCTAATTGATATGAGACTAATGAGCTGTAATTGTACCTGTAGGGAAAAGCTGTTATTTGAAAAGATCCATTAAATCCTGTCGTCTCACTGCCCTGATGTTTAATGTGCAGACTGCAGACGTGTGACAGTGTCTGTTCAGTAGAAGACTGTATTCACTAAGGTTTTCTTATATTTATGACTTGGCCTTAGTGACAGGAGCTGTATAATAATCATGAGAAAGGAGAGTTGCGAGAAGTATCTCACATTAATGAGAATGTTGCAGGCCATTACTGGTATCCAGAGTCTCCGCTACAAGAAATACATGCAAGTATAAAAACACAAGTCGTTTTAAAATGCTGAAGTATGCAAAAATCCTCCACAATAATATCCGAATGCTAATTTCCGTTAGCCTGTCTATGGGAAAGCCTATTATGTATTAGCATCGAGCTATTATGCTAGCCATTAGTTGCCTGTCAGGAGGTTGTCGTAGATTCACTTCCTGTTTCCTACAACAGTCAGCCTTGACCACCATCGTTCGCTGACCTTAACCAGGCAGTTTTTGTGACCGAACTCAGGAGGGGAAGAAATGAACGGACTCGTTGCGTGTAACAGGTGATGATCACAGGTGAATCAGAAACAAACACCTGCGAG
This sequence comes from Siniperca scherzeri, assembly GCA_027580175.1. Classification (NCBI taxonomy): domain Eukaryota; kingdom Metazoa; phylum Chordata; class Actinopteri; order Centrarchiformes; family Sinipercidae; genus Siniperca; species Siniperca scherzeri. The sequence continues at coordinate 23,746,635 of CM050854.1, forward strand.
GAAGCTCAGCCTGAATAAACTGAACTCACTTCCTGATCCTGAAAACAGCTCAGGCGGCAGATTCAGACGGATAGAAAATGTCTTCGTTTCATGTTCAGTCTCTATTTTTCCATATTTCCTTCTTTCGGTCTCTGATAAAACATGTTTATGATGATCATATTTTATATTTTCTCTCCGTCTGTCTGCGGCTCTCTCCTCCTCCTCCTCCTCCTCCTCGTCTTTCTGTCTCTCAGACAGACTGTCTTCAGCTGTTTGGCCGGAGGAAGTGTTTCTGGAGAACATTGTCTGGTAACAGAGAGATAAGAGAGAAACGAGTGTAACGCAGGAAACACAATCACATGTGGCAGCCGTGTAAATCTCACATGTGACTCCATCTTCCTCTTCGTCACTCTGCTTCTGTTTGTCTCTCTGCTCCACTCGTCTCTCTGGCTCTCGTCTTTAAAACAACTGATCAAAAAATACGATTGTCTTCATTTACATGGAGGTGAATAATAAACACTCCTAAACCCCGATGAAATACCAGTGAGCACAGGAAAGAGACGGCAGCAGAATAAAACACTGAGAAGAAAAAGAGAAGGTCAGTTTTCGTTTCAGAGTGGGAGAAAAACATCATTTTAAAAAGAGACGTTCTGAAGGAACATTTCCAGTTACAGTTTTGGGGTCGAGAGCTGCCGTCTGTAAAGCAGGACGCCGTGTGGAGCTGCTGTACTGAGACCATTACAGACCAGACGCCTGGCAATGTATTGATTATATGTGCTGTGTATGTGGGGGGGGGGTTGGACCTGAATTGGTCTTTTTTCTTCAACGAAGGAAAGCTCGAGTGTCCCCAGAGGATGAACCTTAAAGGGCCGTTTCACGATTTTTCAAGCCAGTTTTAAAACAGCAGTCAGGTGTCCATCGTTACAGATTCTCACCTGTTTGAGGAAATACGTCCTTCGAAAGGAGTCCGTCCACTGATGCTGCTGGACTCGTGGAGAGTGAGCGTTCGGCACGTTAAAGGACAGCGCCACTCTTTTTCACGTCTGTCCTAAAACAGCAGTCAGGCGTCCACATGTACAGTGAGACTCTCTGGAATCGTTCCTGGCCTTTGACATTAGAAAGAACTGAATGTACCCGTCACATCGTCCCGATCTCCTCCCTGC
>CM050854.1:23752776-23787776 GCA_027580175.1 Siniperca scherzeri
TGCTCGTGGCGCCGAGCCGCTACAAGTTCGTGAAGAGCGTCATGAGCGTCATCGACGTGGTGGCCATCATGCCGTACTACATCGGCCTCGTCATGACGGACAACGAGGACGTGAGCGGCGCCTTCGTTACCCTGCGCGTCTTCAGGGTCTTTCGGATTTTCAAATTCTCGCGGCACTCTGCGGGACTTCGCATCCTGGGCTACACTCTGAAGAGCTGCGCGTCGGAGCTGGGCTTCCTGCTCTTCTCCCTCACCATGGCCATCATCATCTTCGCCACCGTCATGTTCTACGCCGAGAAGGGATCCACCGCCAGCAAGTTCACCAGCATCCCGGCCGCCTTCTGGTACACCATCGTCACCATGACAACGCTGGGGTAGGTGATGCTGGCTGGGTGTGTGTGTGTGTGTGTGTGTGTGTGTGTGTTGGGGGGTTAAAGTCAGCTGGATGCTGATTCTGTGGTGGGGCGAGCTTCTTTCAGCTCGGAGGGTGGATCCTCGGATTCAGGATCCACCCTCGTCCAGCCGCCGTGACCCGCAGGAAGCTCTCCAGGCTTCGTTAGTTCCCGCAGAGAGTCCTGTGACGCCCGTCCCGTCCCCGCTGCACTGGCTCCCTGTCCAGTCCCCGACATCGCACCTTCCTCTCTGTAGAGATCTTGAGCCCTCAGCGACCCGGCAGAGCTCTGCGATCTGCTGGAGGCCCCCCGGTCCCGGTCCCGGGGCAGGCAGTGGGGCCGGTCCGAAACTCTGAACTCCCTGCCCGCTGACTTACGTCCATCGCTGAGCTGCCTTTAAACTTAAAACCCGCTCATTTAGAAGCTTTAACACGTAGCGGCCCTGCGACACTGCTGACCTGTTGTACTGTGATCATCTCGTTTGTAATGTCGCGCAGCTCTTTGGTTCAGTCTCCGCTGTCCCCGAGCTTTCATTCTCATACACAGACTTTCTTTAACTGAAGCCGTAGCGGCTGCAGAGGACAGGGTGTTCTGCCTCCAGATGTTGCTGCAGGTGTGAACAGCTGTTTGTGCTTTTGGACAAACTGAACTCACGCTTCCGAACGTCCGCTCGTCCGTGTTCGTGTTGGACCCGAGGTCCTGCTGGACCTGTTCCTCAGGTTCCGCTTCGTCGCGGCGGCGCTGTGAAACGGTGACTGCGAGGAAGCGGAGGAAACATGGCCGCTGAGTCGGCTGATGTCATGTGTGATGTCACGGTTAATGAGTGATGTCACCTGGGAATGCAGCCCTTTGGTCGTTGTAAACCATGAAGTAACAGTAAAAGCAGCCGTTCTGTGACGCTGTTTGTGTCGTGCAGCAACAGACCTCGGCGTCCTGAGGAAGAGGAAGAGGAGGGTGAAGGTCGAGTCCTCTGACACTTCATCACACTTTGAAGAGTTTTATAGGTTTGGAAATCTCCAACTTCCTGTCAGTCTTTTCATTCGATTGGAGAAAATCAAATTTAGTTTTGAAGGTTTATCCCCCCCCCCTTTTACTGTCCTACATCACTTCACAGCGTGACTCTCTGACTCGGACTCCTGCTTGTCCTGGAAAAAGACTTCAGTCTGTAAATCTGTGTGTGTGTGTGTGTGTGTGTGTGTGTGTGTGCGTTAACCTCTCTGTAACCTCCGTCTGCACTGAGCGCGCTCAGTAGAGTAAATCTCTTCAGTTGTAGTTTGATTCAGTTTGAGGATCAAACCTGCGTCTATCAGAGGAACATAAAACCACAGCGTCTCCTCTTCCTGCTCCTCCTGCTCCTCCTCCTCCTCCTGCTCCTCTTCCTCCTCCTCTTCCTGCTCCTGCTCCTCCTCCTCCTGCTCCTCTTCCTGCTCCTCTTCCTCCTGCTCCTCCTCTTCCTGCTCCTCCTCCTCCTCCTCCTCTCCTCTTCCTCCTCCTCCTCCTCCTCCTCCTCCTCTCTGCCTTCAACAACACTTCCTGTCAGCTCGTTACAGCTCAGATATCGACTGTTTTCTCTTTTCCTTCGTCGCGTCGCGTCTCTGTCCGCGGTGCTGAAACACAAGCAAGCTGCAAGTAACGATTCGTTTGATTCTCCACAGACAGTAAAGTTCATAAAATGTCCACAACCCAGAGAGATTAAAACCCAGAGAACCCGAGCCGTCAGAGAATCGAGTTGTTTCTTAATCGGCGATTTACTGGTTTCGCTGCTCGTTAAAGCTCAGATCTGATCTGTCTGTGGTGCTGAACCGCAGCCGGACTCCAGCGGTCTTCTCTGGAAGATGAACAGACTTTTTATTGCTTTTAAACTTTGCATTTCTTTAGTTTATGAAACAGCGAAGAAGAAGTCTCAGAAGTCTGGTAGAAAGGTGTCAGTTTAAAGAGGCAGCGGGAGAGTTCCTGATCCTGGGGGGTTTAACAGGAGAGTGTATGACGATGATCCGATTCGCCTCAGTAACGATAAAATCTCCGGAGGAGAGAAGGTCGGAGTCTCGTTCAGCCGCAGTAACGAGCTTAACGGGCAGCAGGTTCGTTCACCCCGGGTTTGGCCTCTCAGGCTACGTACAGTCGGTGGAGGTTGTTGGGGCCGATGGAGCCTGAAGGGAAAACCTGCAGACACGACCCAGGGCAGAAAAGTACCTTCTCTGCATGTTTTTCAGATAAAAAAAGTCGATTGAATCAGTGTTTTTAGTTCCAATCAAACGTCGGCCAGTGCCGCTCAGAGCTCCTTAATTAACACATTCTGATTTGCTGTTAAGCTGCAGTGATTATCATAAAGAGCGTTTCGGATGTTTCCTCATTAACAAAAGAAAGCGTTTAGTTCCTGCCGACTCGTCAGTTTGAGACGCCGACGACACGAACGCGAAACGTTTCGGATCTTTAGAGTTTCCTCTTTTCATAACGAGCGTCCGCGTCCATCGCAGTGACGGCGACGTGGCGGCCGGAAGTCCCAACACGAGTCCATCGACCCAAACAAGAACGTACAGCTGCTCATTTGTACGTTTTGTGCTACCCGAATGATTTTTATATATATACTGTATATTCTGTATGATCAGAGCAACATCTCTGGTTTTGAAACCTCAGTGATCACATGAGCGGCACAGACAGAACAGCATTCAGCCAGTTTGTGTTCAGATGTTTCTTTTGTTGCGGTGGATTCAAACGACGAAGCGGACCGGTGTTCTGCTTGCCGATTGGCTGGCCTGCAGGCTGTGGTGGTCTCTCTTCTCGTTTGGACAGAAAGAAACGAGCCGACGTCCTCTTGTGTTCCTGCAGGTCCGACGTGTGTTCAGTGACAGTAAATCAGTCTTTGTTACACAGTGTAAACACACACACACACACACACACACACACACACCTGCTGCCGCCTGGCTTTAATCAAACAGCCTGTCAGGTGATATAACCGCGAGGAGATAACGTCACGTCAGAGAGACGGGACTAAAGATCACTCTGATGTTGTGACTCTGTCTCACTTCATGGAGACAAAACTCATCAATATTTTATTATCTGACCCATTTCTCTTCAAACATGATGGAAAATGTTCCAATGAGACTGAAGTGCAATTAAAGCCCGAACAAACTCCGTTCACACAAGCGGAACAACAACATGCTGGACTCGTCTGTCCAAACCAAACGCCGCGCCGCAGCTGTGTGAACGGCTGCTTATCAGCTTAAGTACACAAACACCCTGAAAGATCCGCCGGCGATATGTCACGGCAACAAAGCCTCCTCCAGCCAATCGTACGGCAGCCCTTTAGCAGCAGACAGCCCGCTTCCCAAGCTGGCTCCGCCGGTTGGTGGAGTTAAACACACTGTTAAAGCCTCGTTTGGCCCACCTGGAACAGTCGCAAACACCAGCAATTAGACAGGTCCCATAAAACAAGCAGCGAGGCTCTCAGAGAAACACCTCCTCCTCCTCTAATTGGCTCATTAGTCGGTTTATTCGGAGCGAGCGGCGAAGATTAAACTCCCTGCTCCTGTGATTGGTCTGTTGACGGTCACCCAGCTGCAGCAGCCGCCACGTCCAGACACACTGAGGATCATTTACATGCTGATCTGAGCTCTGCTGCTTTTACCATCAAATCAGTCAGAACTGCGAGATCTGGCAGTTACACCAACATGCTAAAAGCTAACATGCTAAAAGCTAACATGCTAAAAGTTTAGAGTCGGTTCTGTGGCGTCTGGACGCCATGCCTACATCTGCAGCTGAAACGATGAAATGAATCTGCAGCTATTTTGATAACTGATTAATAGTTTGAGTGTTAATCACGTCCGCTGGTTCCCTGCAGCGGGGAGGGGGGGTCGAGTCACGGAGATTATAGATCTGTCTGTTGTCTCGACGTCATGAAGATAAATTCAGTGTTGACCTCAGCTGTTCACAGGAAAAGCGACGAGCTGAGAGAGAAGTTTGAGGAATATGTGGAGATATTTCAGTTTGGTCAGTGTACAACGTGTTGACAGACCTGAAAACATAATCAGCAGTATGTAACAATAAATGTTTCCGTCGCTTTATTATCTGCAGACCTTTTAATATCTGTGAGGAGGTGATAAATTAATGAAGAGATCAGATGACATGAACGGGAAGTTTAACCTCAGCAGCTTTTCTCTTGAATGCTTGTACAGATATTAGTTATACAAGACCTGCAGAGACTCTTCTATTATCAGATTATACTTTTCTGAAGTGTAATTCCAACTCAGCAAGAGAATGTTTGTACCGAACGTATCTGCAAACTGTTTCCTGTCGACATATTTCTTTTGTTTTCTCACAAACAATGTTTTCTGCTCTCACAAACTCGAGCTTGATGGACGGCCCGAAGCTCTTGGTTTCGGCTCAGGAAAGACGGTGGTGTTTTACTGTGAAGAACTGCTGCTGCCTGCTGGTTCGGTTGTGTTTGAACACCGACCTGTTGACTTTTTTAATATTTAACCAAACCCGACATCTTTCCAGAATCTTAACCAAAGTGTTTCAGTATCTGAATGGATGGATGGATGGATGGATGGATGGATGGATGGAAACCAGCGGTCTGGTGGTGTCTTGGTTGGTGGATATACTGTGGCTCGTCCGTTCTGCCCCCAACCCAACTGCATCCTTAGCTATGTAACAGTTAGCGTTTTCAGGCAGAAGTTTGAATGGCACTGGTCAACACTTGTAAGCCTCCGCAGGACCCACAACCAACGTTACATCTGTTCGTTGTCTTCTTCTGGGGATGCTTCTCCCACTAACACTGATCGTCATTGACTGGGAGTGCTTTGGTGTGTTTGCTTCACATTAGCAGTTGTGCGTGCATGATTAGCCACTAGTGTTTTAACTATAGTCATCCATTTTATAGGAGCTCCCAGGTTATGAATTAACAGCAAGGGAAGGTACTTTTGTTCCCCGAGTTCATCCTTCAGACAGCTCTTCTCTCCAGGTTTGGTGTAGTTTTCGGGCGACACTTGGCGGACGTGCTGCCCTCAAGACTAAAGACAGGGAACTAAAGTCTCGTTTGTGCATTAAACACCACAGATTACACAAAAGGTTGTAACCTGATTGGCTGGAGTCTTGCTCCTCAACATAGACACTGATACGTATCACTGGATATTTTTAGTTTGGTGTCACTTTACTTTAATGAGCACATGATGAGAGTTGGTGGATTTTGTTCTCAGTGCAGCGTCGTATCAAGGCTCCGGTCACAGTCAGCAGCACTGTATATGCTAAATCCACCTGGTCAGAGGAGGATATGCACTACTTTGCCTCGACTTAAGAACACATGGGAAGCAGGACACGTTCTGAGTTGTAAAATGTTCCCAGTGAACGTAAACCAGGCAGCAATTACATTTCTAAAATGCAAAGCAAATTAGTAGAATACAAACATATTTAGTAGGAGAGATAAACTAAAATCACTGGGTCAAAGTTAAACATAGCACCAATGCAACAATGGGTTAACTAGGTTAACTTTATCCAGTACCCATGGGTAGAAAACCATCTAAGACAAGGGGTTATTTTGATTCAATAACCCAACAGTAATATAAAAATAACACTGAGTCAAACTGGTGTAAACAGGAAGTAGATTTACTCCCCTGAGCCACTTTTTTAGTCCTGGGTGCAGCTCCAGAACAAGTACCGACACAACCGAACCAGCAGGAAGTCAGGACGAGTTCACACTGGGACTTCCTCCCTGAACGTCACTAAGTCGAATCAACACTTTGATTCAAAAAGCTCCCGATTTAAACATCATGTTAGACAAAACATGTCAGACAAATTATAGCCATCTTTTAGCTGCGTAATTGTACAAAAAATAACGTAGGATAACCGCACGACAGGCACGTTAATAAAAAATATAAAATAAAATAAAAAGATTAAAAATACTTGTAGATAAGAAAATGGAACCACAAGCACATGACAAATTAAAATACAGAAGTCGAGTGGAACAGTCGACCAGCACCACCTGAACTAAACATTTCCGTCACTGATCTGCAGAGAATACATCGAGACAACTGACAAAAGTTCAATTTTAGCTTTTACAGAATTAACGTTAATTGGCCACAGCTGATCTGATCTGCCACCGGAGAGGTTTGTCATTTCAACCGGTAAAAGTGACGTTCAACGGCGGCTAAAAATGAGAAGCTGCTACCTGAATGTTTTGCATAATGATCTTTGCTAATAAGAAAGAGAGAGGAGGTTATTAATAAGAGATTCATTAGCCTCGGAGCTTAACGAATCCAGGAATTTTATCAAGCGGGAACCAGATCTGAAATGGAAGCTTATTGTTTTTTTAGTATTTAACCAAAGAACATCACTTTCAACGAACCTTAACCACGTGTTTTAGTAGCCCTTATCTAACAGCGCATGTCAGCAGCTCCAGCAGGCAGCAGGAAGTCCGGGTTAGTTCAGAACGGACCAGCAGGCAGCAGCACATCTTCAGGGTAAATCACCTCGAGGGGCTTTTATTTTGCTTCCCACTTCAAGTCAACAGGAAGTGATAAATGAACGTGATTTTCTCTGTGACTTTCAGGCTGTTGTTATTCAGAGCTGCAGTTCACCGAGGTGATTTCAAAGCCTCGCAGGGCAGTAAATCCATCACAGATAACGGACCCTGATGCAGATTTGAACCTGAGATCTGGTGCTGCTGGTATTGACTTTGCATTGAAACATTTCATACTCTTCATGGCCGTTTCTAGTGTTGCAGTTTCCTCTCCTGCTCTCCAGTTTCCTTCCTGACTGTCTTTTCTTCTTCTCTCTCTGTGGGATGATACGCTGTTAATGCTGCTAATTAAATTAATGCATTAGCTGCTCAGAACACACATGCAGACTCTCTCTGCGCGTCTAAGTGATTATTTTTAATGGGCTCTGTAATGAAGCCACCTTGGAGGAGCAGCCGAGCAGAAAAGATGGTTAGTGTTGTCAGAAAAGAGTTCGACTCGTCCCAAAACGCTGCTCCTGTTTAATTTGGAAATGACCATTTTAATGACACTCGGAGCGACTCAGTGCCAGAGTCGGGGTGATGTTTGGACGGCAGACAATTAGAGGAGAGAAGAAGAGGAGGCTGATAAAGAGTCTTATTAGGTGAAGTAGGAGTATTTACATATTTGCAAAGTGATGAGGCTTTCCCCAAAACTCTGAGACTGAGGAAGATGACTGAAGTTGAAACATATTTTATTGAGGTACTTCAGTGTTTCCAGAGACTCATATTAAGATATTATTAGTCACTGACAGCATATTTGGGGTGAATATTAAAGATTAGCATTTTTTCTGTAGCAAAGAGTTTGTTTATGTTGTTTATATCCTCCAGTTCTGCCCAGCTTTAACACCTTGACGTCTTTTCACCTGAAAATCACCACATCAGTCTCTGACACGAGGAGCGAAACCAGAGAAACTCTCTCCTCTGACTGTTCATCAAAATGTTAAAATCATCTGGACTTTGCCTCGGAGGCAACATACCAGCTGCCCTACCTTCCTGGGGGGGGGGGCTGTGTGCAGCTTGTGAGGAAGCCTGCAGACATTACTCAGGGCATAAAATAGCCCATATGCTACATTTTTGGGGTATTGCATTAAGAATCAGAGATAACAGACAGAACTCTGTGTAGGAAATAACACTTTATTTGTCCAGTTTAATTGTCCGTTGTTGACATTGTGAGCAGCAGCCTGAATGTATTTTTATATAACATAAAAAGGTCTCAGGTCTGTATCAAACGATGTATTATAATGCTAATTAGTAATGTGGCTTTTGTTTTCTTTACTAACATTATTCTGGAAATTGAATCCTAATTTATTGTTTGGTAGACGATATAAATGTAAATACATGAAGAAGTAACATTTATATTACGACCCGAACGTGCGCCAGTGTGTGTCCTGCACTTTATCATTCAGGTTCGGGGCCTTCGGGGCTTTGTATGTGTGAATCAGTGCAAAACAGTGCTGTTGGGTATTTTTGGGTGTGCACTAATATTCACCAGAGTTGTGTGCACCGGGCGTTTGGGATGGGACCACGTGAAGAGATGAGGAGCTTTCATAAACGGATCAATGAGTCGCTTTGTTTTCTAACTCCGCGTTTGGTCTTTTTTAAGTGTTTAGATTTATGATGCGAAGCATCAGGGGCTCTGTGGTCTCTCCTCTTCCTCCTCCATCTCTCGGCCTCTCTTAACCCCCCCTACCCCCCGCCCCCCCGCGACGAGTCAGCCGAAACCGACTGGAAAACAGTTGAGCCGAGTCGTGGCTTCGTCTTTACCAGAAATGAAATAATAGGCAGAGTGTCGGGGCTCATTGATCCGGAGCTGGCTGTGAATATCAATGACAGACATAAATACACTGCTGCACAGCTGCAGCTCACACACACACACTTACACACTAACACACACACTCATTCAGCTGCAGGAAAAAGACCTCCTTTTATTTAAAGAAACACAGCAGGTTGACTGAGCTGCTGCTTCATTTCTCTCAGATCAGATCAGCTGGCGTCAGCAGAGCGACGTGTTTGATCACCTGTAAACAGCTGACAGGTGAAGACGGAGACAAACGATTTCCTGATCATCAAAGCTGCTGCAGATTTTCTCTCGAACTTTCACCTTTTATCTAAACGTCACTTTTCAGAGACGATTTCTGCATCAAACATGTTTGACTGATCGTCCAACATAGTGCAGATTCGGAGTATTATTATTATTGCAGATGTATCAGACGTGCAAAGGTGGATTTGAGCTGGAGTCTCACGCAGTGACAGGCTGTGACTCATCAGGACCATAAAACCAGTCAGACCAGTGTGAGCAGCAGCGTGTTCCCAGTCTCCATCAGCTGACTCATCAGTGTGTTTAACAGCCTCTGCAGGATGTTAAACTGATCCCAGATCAGTTCAGACTGAATATAAACAGAGGGAGGGAGAGTTTATTACAGCTCTTTAAACACATTCAGCTCCTCTGAGAACAAATCCTTCTTCTTCTGTGGTGGCTGACCGCGTGTCTCTCTGCGGCCGCCGGGTCGAGGAAGAGGAGACGAACTGAAGGTTTGTTTCTGCGAATTCAGAGTCAGATTTACGGATCGACACGTCTTCCTCAGCTCTGATCTGCTGACTCGGACTAAAGAGAGAAATTCTTCCAGTTGGTGTCGAGGGGAAAAGCTACTTCTGTTTTCAATCAGCTGCAGATAAACAGACTGAAACTCTGCTGTTTGTTGTTTTGCAGCGTGGGAGCAGTGGGGGGTAACCGGGGGCCGAGCAGGTTCATCCGTTCACGATGAGAACCCTAAAATGAAGGATTCTTGATTTAAAAACATTTATTCCAGTTCAACAGCTTGTTGTCGTTTTGCAGTTAATTCCAGTAAAGCTGCAACAACTATTCAATTAATCAATTACAGGTTTGATAACTGAATAATCGTGTGATTAATCTTTAAGCTAAAATGACAAAACTTCCCTTTCACACAGAGAATATTCTCCGTTTGTCATCTACAATATGAAACTGTTGGTCAAACAAAACATTTGATGATCAACTTGGACTTTTGGACATTTTTCACCAAAACAGTTAATCGGTTAAAAATGATCATAGGAACTTTTAAAGCTGACTTCTCCCGTGACGAATGATGTTAAATATGTTGGAAATCACAGTGTGTGAATGAAAACACAGGTGTGTTGACCGGCGTCACTCAAACCCAACTGTCAGACCTTTACAGTGGACTCAACTCATCAAGTTGGGAAGAAGTTGAGGGATTTATACTAAGGATTTTAAGTAAACTTTGATTATAAATGAGCTTTTGTGATGAGTTTGTGTTTTAGCGACAGTTTTAGTATCTGAGGCTTTTTTGTTTTCTGGAGGCCATTTTTGGGCTAGAAAACAGTAGCAGATATGACTTCATTTTTCAGCCTTCATACAAACTGTCACGTGTCGTTGCACCTTTCAAGGAACTGGGGCCCCTGGGGGCCTCACCTGCTGCTGTAAGCTGCTCTGTCTCTTATGATCTCTGTCTGCGTGTCAGACCAGGACCAGGATCAGGTTTCCTCCTCTCTACATGCTCACTGTGTGACTTGATCTCTGGTCAGTCGACAACAAGAGGATCCAGTGGCTCCACAGATCAGCTGTCTGTACCTGCAGGACATGTGACCTGTGGCCACGCCCCCAAGTCACACCTGTATGTGTGGAGGAGCAACAGGCTGCTGCTGCAACACTCTGCTGCTGCTGCAACACTCTGCTGCTGCTGCAACACTCTGCTGCTGCTGCAACTCTGCTGCTGCTGCAACACTCTGCTGCTGCTGCAACACTCTGCTGCTGCTGCTGCAACACTCGGCTGCTGCTGCAACAGGCAGCTGCTGCTGCTGCAACACTCGGCTGCTGCTGCAACAGGCAGCTGCTGCTGCAACAGGCAGCTGCTGCTGCAACACTCTGCTGCTGCTGCAACAGGCAGCTGCTGCTGCTGCAACACTCGGCTGCTGCTGCAACACTCTGCTGCTGCAACACTCTGCTGCTGCTGCTGCTGCAACAGGCAGCTGCTGCAACACTCTGCTGCTGCTGCAACACTCTGCTGCTGCTGCAACACTCTGCTGCTGCTGCTGCAACACTCGGCTGCTGCTGCAGCTGCTGCAACACGCTGCTGCAACACGCTGCTGCTGCTGCTGCAACAGCTGCTGCTGCACTCTGCTGCTGCTGCGGCAGGCGGCTGCTGCAACGCTGCTGCTGCAACACGCTGCTGCAACGCTGCTGCAACACGCTGCTGCTGCAGCTGCTGCAACAGCTGCTGCAACGCTGCTGCTGCTGCTGCAACGCTGCTGCAACACGCTGCTGCTGCTGCAACAGCTGCTGCAACGCTGCTGCAACTGCTGCTGCAACAGGCTGCTGCTGCACACTCTGCTGCTGCAACAGGCGGCTGCTGCTGCTGCAACGCTGCTGCTGCTGCACTCTGCTGCAACAGCTGCTGCAACAGGCTGCTGCTGCTGCAACACTGCTGCTGCAACACACTGCTGCTGCAACGCTGCTGCTGCAACAGGCGGCTGCTGCTGCACTCTGCTGCTGCTGCAACACTCGGCTGCTGCTGCAACACTGCTGCTGCTGCAACAGCTGCTGCAACGCTGCTGCAACACACTGCTGCTGCTGCAACACACTGCTGCTGCAACAGGCGGCTGCTGCAACGCTGCTGCAACACTCTGCTGCTGCTGCTGCTGCAACACACTGCTGCTGCAACTGCTGCTGCTCTGCTGCTGCAACACTCTGCTGCTGCTGCAACAGGCTGCTGCTGCAGCTCTGCTGCTGCAACTGCTGCTGCACTCTGCTGCTGCAACGCTGCTGCTGCTGCAACACACTGCTGCTGCTGCAACACACTGCTGCTGCAACAGGCGGCTGCTGCAACGCTGCTGCAACACTCTGCTGCTGCTGCTGCTGCAACACACTGCTGCTGCAACTGCTGCTGCTCTGCTGCTGCAACACTCTGCTGCTGCTGCAACAGGCTGCTGCTGCAGCTCTGCTGCTGCAACTGCTGCTGCACTCTGCTGCTGCAACGCTGCTGCTGCTGCTGCAACACTCTGCTGCTGCTGCTGCTGCAACAGGCTGCTGCTGCAACACTCTGCTGCTGCTGCAACACTCTGCTGCTGCTGCTGCAACAGGCAGCTGCTGCAACACTCTGCTGCTGCTGCAACACTGCTGCTGCTGCTGCAACACTCTGCTGCTGCTGCAGCTCTTTGCTGCTGCAACACTCTGCTGCTGCTGCAACACTCTGCTGCTGCTGCTGCAACACTGCTGCTGCTGCAACACTCTGCTGCTGCTGCAACGCTGCTGCTGCTGCAACACTCTGCTGCTGCTGCAACACTCTGCTGCTGCAACACTCTGCTGCAACAGGCAGCTGCTGCAACAGGCAGCTGCTGCAACACTCTGCTGCTGCTGCAACACTCTGCTGCTGCAACACTCTGCTGCTGCAACACTCTGCTGCTGCTGCAACACTCTGCTGCTGCTGCAACAGGCAGCTGCTGCAACACTCTGCTGCTGCTGCAACACTGCTGCTGCAACACTCTGCTGCTGCAACACTCTGCTGCTGCTGCTGCAACACTCTGCTGCTGCTGCAACACTCTGCTGCTGCAACACTCTGCTGCTGCAACACTCTGCTGCTGCTGCAACACTCTGCTGCTGCAACACTCTAGTTTCAGGCTGTTTTTGATTCTTCTTCTTCTCGTACGGCTGCATGTGTTTACTTTGGATTCTTTTGGTATCAGAACCAAAACTCTGGTATCGTATCGGCAGAAGAACTGGAACATTTCAACTTAAAAGAGAAAGTTGTATTTCAAACACTCAAACTAAATGCAACTCTGAACCAAGACAGGGAGAGTTTTTATAACTTAAAGTGATGGATCTCTGTGCTCTGCTACCTGTCTTTAGGAAGTTTCAGTCTAAACACTGATAGAGATTTTAATTGACAGAAGGACAGTAATGCTCCCTTCATGTCCTCCCTGGTAAAGTCTCTCTGATGTCCAGAGAGGGACTAAATAACTTGCTCACTATGTGGGAACCACAAACTACTGTCAGATATAAACTCTGACTGATGGCCTTGAAAAAGTTCCAGCAGGAGAATAAAAAGCTGAGAGGACAGTTTGAGAGTCTGGAGACAGACGAGCGTTGACACCAAGCAGACGAGAGGAGGAAGAAAAAGCTTTCAGAGGACAAGGAGGGACAAATGTGACATGAGAGGAGAAAGTTGGCAAAAAAGAGGACAAACAGATGCTGTGATGGACAGAAACACGCCGTCCTCCTGCAGCTGTTCCTCCTCCTCCTCCTCCTCTTCCTCCTCCTCCTCCTCCTCCTCCTCCTCAGCCCACTGAGGGCTAAATAACCTTTAACCCAAAGAACTTACGGTACCGAACACATACTGCAGACAAGCTACAAAATCTGACAAAATGATCTTAACTGAACTTTTTCTAGCTTTTTCTGGACCTGGACAATTAAGTGTGTGTGTGTGCGTGTGTGTGTGTGTGTGTGTATATATATATATATATATATATATACAACAACAGATAGTAAATAACAAATTATAATAAAATTGGTTGTAAAACTAGATACTTTCACACTTTGTATTACTGTCTTATCTTTGTTCAACTCTAGCGTCTTTTTAGCCTGAGAGGCGAAACTCAGGGCTCTGTGCTGCTCGTTAAGCTCTTTGCTTTGAGCTCGTGTTAATAACTGAAGGAGTGAATCGACATTTCTATCAGCTCAGATCTTCTCTCTTCTGCACTGAGGTGTTTGAACAGTCAGAGGACGACTAGTAAAAAATCAAACCACAAAAGCGAAGAAGAATTAACTGTAACTGAGTTACAATGTGCTTAAAAAAGATAAATGAATACAATTATACACAATTTAACAAATTCAATTTAAGATACAAACAGAGACAGGATGAAGTTTAAAATCGTGTGTTTTTAGGAGAGATTTGCCTCCTCTGACAAGACAATGTCCATAAATATGAGATACAGTACAAATACTGCAGTAACATTGATGGAAATTATGCTTTTATTTCCAAAGGACTGGTCTGATTTTAGAGTTTGATCAAAATCACAAAGACTTCTGTTTCAAAAATGATGTTTTATTAAAGATTCCCTCCAGGTATGTTTCAAAACAGATTAAAAAACTCTGCTTTGAATAATAATTTGTATCTTTTCACAAAAGAGTTCAATTCGCTCATTAAAAATACTGATGTCACAAAGTCCTGCAGGTACGTCCAGGTGTTGAACTGAGACGTCGGGTGAGCGCGCGCACATTAAGACCTCTGATTGGTCTGCTGCAGTAGAGCTCAGGTGTTGATGCTCCACAGGTAAAGCTCACCTGTTGCTCAGACATTTGATCTGTTGGTTTTTGTTGACAAAGTTTCTCACGTGTGGAAACAGAATCGTGTTCAGACTCACATGTGAAGACGCAGTATGATCACATGACCTCTGTGGTGTTTGTCCACACACACACACACACACGAGCAGGTGTGACTGTTGCATCATTAATCCATCACGTGTAAACATCATCAGCTGTGAAATCTCCATCATTATTAAACATCAGAAAGACGAGCAGTTAGCGCTCATGTTGAAACGAAGCGCTGCACAGTTCAGGATCAAACGAAAAGATGCTCAACGGGGAAATAACGGCTCCAACCTAAATAAAATAATAAAAATCATAAATCCTTAATATTTAACCATCATCTCACCTGCAGATACCTGCAGTAAACGGTGTACGCTGGTCTGAGGTCAGTGGGACACATTCTTCCTTTATCAATACCAGTTTAATGGTGGACGCAGGTTTCTGTGCGTACACAAAGACTCTTTGACTCAAACCTGAGTTCATTTCCACACATTGCTGCCGTTATCGAGTGAGTCTGAGTTTCAGCAGCTGAAGCTGCAGCAGCGACTGTTTGTTTCCCGGAGATCAAAAACAGCCTCGGCGTCTCCCAGAGGGCCGAGAAACACGAGGAAACACAGTAACAGTCGTTTTAAGAGAAATTCCAGCTTTGATTGATGTTCTCGGAGAACACAATCAGCATGTTTTCACTTCTTTATGAGGCTTTTCTCATTAGAACAGAAACTCCCCCGACACACAAACACAGAAGTGTAAATCCATTAACACCGTCACTGCAGCTCAGAGATACAGGAAGCACATTAACTGCTAATATGCTAACGCTGCTATAAATCTAAAACACAATAATAACTCTAAACAGGAAACTAATGACGCACAGTAACAACTCCAGCCGGCTGTGTTCTTCTGTTAGTAGGTTTCTCCTCTTCTGTCTGAGCTGCTGCTGCTCATTTTAAATTGGACAGTTTTACATCTTCATCTCTTTATTTGCCTTTGTTGCAAAATGAGTTAATTGTGAATTTCTTCAAGAGAAATCTACATCTGTGCAGGAAGTAAAACTACCTCTGAATCTGAAGCCAGTTCTACATGTTGGTCTCATGTCTGAACAAAAGCCTGTAACACTTCAACACAGTCAAGTCTGAACTGAATGTTGTCGGCTTAACGCTGCCTATAATGTTAAAACGACTATTTGCTGTGTAAAGATACGGTGGAGTAATGGCGTCCTGAGCAGAGGATGACGGCTGTTTCTTTTCTCATCCAACTCGGTGAATTAAGGATTGATTTCATCCGAACCAGAGTTGGTGCCTGTTGGAACAGTGGAAAGACTAACAAAGAGTTTGTTTCTGTCCAGTTTGAATGAAGTGTGTTTTAAGACAATCTGCGAGGTAAAATTACTGCTTTTCTCAATGGAGTCTGGTGGGCCGTAGCGCCCATTTGTTTTGGTCTGAGATGCTGCTGCTCTAGTGTGACTTTTAGTGGCAGCATCTCTTGCCCTAAGTTCTGGCCCTACACTTCCCATGAGGCTTTGTGGGCTGTTAACAGGAAGTGAAATGTTGGCATGGCGTCAGTGAGTCAGCTGTGGCCTCCCCCGTTTATTTAATCGATCTAATCACATTGTCCCCATTAACAGCAGCAGTCAGCAGCTCCTGTCTGCAGTGGACCCGTGGACGGACAGACAGCCGTCTCTGGATCACTGTGAGACTGAAGGAGACTTAGAAACAGCAGGATTCTCAGGCAGCTTCTGCAGCAGCTTTCTTCTCTGGCGTCTCAGCTGGTTTCTGAGGTTTATTCTGGACGGACGTCAGAGACGACGACGTCCTCTGGACGTGTGAGTCGCGCTGAACGACTCGATGAGAGTTCAGGTCTGACAGAGTGACGACTCTGAGAAGGAGGAGGTTTCTGACTCAGATTCACCTCCAGCAGTATCGTTGCCCCCCCTTCGGCTCTCCGGTGCCCCCCCTACTTAATCCTTCAATTCATTCATAATCACCAAATTTGGAGATACATGGTTTTGACTGGACAGGAAGGGGATGAAAAACTGTAATCTGCAAAGATCCTAAAGCTGCAGTAAGAAGTCCAACATTTCCCTCTGAGATGTGGAAGCAGAAAGTGGCATGAAATGGAAATACTCGAATACTAAAGTACAAGTACCTCGTAAACGTACTGAAGTGCAGTGCACCACTGATAAAAGTACAACGAACAGCGATGCCCACAAATGATCAATAATCTGTTAGAATCTGATCACACGGCACTTTTATTATTATTATTATTATTATTATTCTCTTGAATCAGCTGTGAGCAGCTGACACACGATGTCACATCTGAAGTGTAAACCAGAGACTGTGTGTGTGTGTGTGTGAACATCAGCAGCAGGTGAAACAGCCGCAGAGACACAGACGCATTCAGGCCAAAGGTAAATTGGTTGCCATGGTGACGGCAGGGATCTGGCCGGCCAATTGGCCCTAAGCTTGTTAAGTCTGATAAAAGATGAAATTAAACGTCTCTACAACAGTGTGTGTGTGTGTGTGTGTGTGCTGCTGCTTCGGTTTCATCCTTCACGTTTTCCTTTTCTTCTCCGTCCCTTTGGCTCCTTCACACAGACGATACGAGGTTTTTCCTTCAGGATCGCAGAATAAAGAATTTCGAAGACATGACAGGAGTCGTGGTCTCTGTTTGTTCGTCTGTTAACTGTAAGCAGCGACTCAGCGATGGTTTGGGATCATCGTTTCTTTCTTTAAATCCCTGTTAGCTTGTTAGCGGGGCTCTGGCCCGGCACGAGTCCGGCATCAGTCCGGCACGCAGACCGGAAGGGGGGCGCTAGAGGAAAAGGTAGACGGGTTACCAGCACAATGAGGATTCATCCTGTGGAGAGCAGAAATATTCAGACTGCACGCAGCACTTCTGTTGTCTTAATGTCGTTTTCATTTGAACACATTTCATTTTCGGAATAAAATGTAGAAATCACTTTCAACACATAAAGCAACGGGCACCTTTAAGACAGAAGACTGAAGCTGACTTTGGTATCTTGTGATAACGAGATCCACATGAAATTAAGACAATGACTTACGAGATACAGAATCTGAATTCGACGCACTTCAGTAGGAATCAGTTTTGTTTGCTGCAGCTGCCAAGAAAAGAAAACAGCAACAAATACAGAAACTGCAGGTTTCTACTCCAACATAATAAATATGTAAAACCTAGTCGCTTTGAAAGGATCCTCGAAGTGAAGATGAACCGATGGATGTGATGCAGGAGGAAACCTCGGGGTCCTTGAAGGACTTCCAGGAGTCGATGATGAGGTCCTTGAGTCCTCGTGTGCATGTTTGGTTTCTGGTCATGTTTCAAGTGTTTGCAGGAGTGCGAGCAGATGCTTTACTGACACATTCAGTGAAGATGGAAAAAAATCTACATCTTACAAAGTAATTTCTGTCCAAAATGAGACTTTAAAGTCTTAATTTACTGAGAACAAGTAAATAAATCTGCCAGCGACGTGACTTCAGTCACAAACATTTGATGTGAAATTGGAAACAGGTTGAAGTGATCCTCCTGCACTGGCAGATTCTTTTAGGACTAAATAATAGAAGTCATTCAGTGCAGAGAAATGTGGGAAACTGAACTACAGGCGTCACTCAGGAGTCACTCGAGCGTCACTCGGTCGTCACTCGGACGTCACTCGGGCGTCACTCGGGAGTCACTCGGACGTCACTCGGGAGTCACTCGGGCGTCACTCGGCGTCACTCGGTCGTCACTCGGACGTCACTCGGGAGTCACTCGAGCGTCACTCGGACGTCACTCGGACGTCACTCGGTCGTCACTCGGACGTCACTCGGGCGTCACTCGGGCGTCACTCGAGTCACTCGGCGTCACTCGGGCGTCACTCGGGCGTCACTCGGTCGTCACTCGGGCGTCACTCGAGCGTCACTCGGACGTCACTCGGCCGTCACTCGGACGTCACTCGGGCGTCACTCGAGTCACTCGGACGTCACTCGGCGTCACTCGAGTCACTCGGACGTCACTCGGTCGTCACTCGGTCGTCACTCGGACGTCACTCGGACGTCACTCGGTCGTCACTCGGACGTCACTCGGTCGTCACTCGGTCGTCACTCGGGCGTCACTCGGGCGTCACTCGGGCGTCACTCGGACGTCACTCAGGAGTCACTCGGCGTCACTCGGGAGTCACTCAGGCTGTTTCCACGGTTACATCCCCCAAGGCATGATGGGAACTGCAGTTCCAAATCCCAAATAGAAATTAGAAAAAGACAAACAGGGTTTCTTATTTTACATCAATATATTTGCTCAGAATGTGTCTTAACCCAACTCTCCTCTGTGCATCCACACACACACGTTTACTGTGTGACGGAAACCTGCCGGCGTTAAGGCGCACACACACACACGTTCAAACCGGTCGGAGCTTTAACGGTAACGTGCAGCTCGGCTGTAAAATAACAGCATGCGACACGTTCAAACACATTTTACTACTGTTAATATGAAAATAGTTCTCCTCTATTACTACTGCTGTTTACAGTATTTATATGCAGATTCAAACACACACACTGACGTGTTTCCATCACTTCAGAGGACACTCCGCTGACTTACAGTCCTTTCCTGCAGCCTGACGCTGAGCACAGTGCCTGCTTATTTTGATACCTGCGTTAACAATTTCATTTTACGTTACTCCTGTAGACCGCATTCTTTTAAACCTGAACCTAACCTTAAACCAAGTCTTCACCCTAAAATGTTATCACAGTGTGACTGTGTGAACAGATTTATGTCCCCACAACATGAGTAATTCATGTCAGGCTGGACACACAGGTACGGACCGCAGGCGGAGGAGGATGTAGTTTGTGCTGCTGTTGAACTGTGTTCCTAATAAACTGGAGTGTTAACACATGACACGCTTCACTGCACGTGATTGGCTGAGTCAGAGAGAGTTTTCTTATGAAGTTCCAGACTACGAGTCTGATCAGCTGCAGGTTCCGGTCCGGTTGCTGAACTCTAACACGTGTGTTAAATTAGCCAGTTTTTCTATGGAACACTGGCTCGTGCTGGAAAACAGCGAGAACAGATTTCAGCTTTGATGAGGATTGTTGTGTTTGAACGATCACAATCAGGAAATCAGAGAGAAACTGTCAGAAAAATTCAAGCTTGAATTAGCTTCATTGTTAAACTTGTGCAGAGAATCCGTTCTCTTCGTCTTTTCATCGCCTTTATTTCTTCTCTCCTTCATCCCTTTTACCATCTTTCTGTGTTCTTTTCTTCTGTGACTGTGTCTGAAGTAGTGAGGCGGTCAGAGGTCAAAGGTCAGAGGGCGGACAGGAAGTTCAGTCGTTAAAGACTCAGTTTGATGAGACTCTCGTGTAGTTTCATCTCAGACTGAAGTTTTACTGATGACGCGAATCTGATGGAGACAGTCGGACATGAAAGGAGAAACACATCAAAACTGTCTCCCAGAAAGATTACGTTCATATTTTACTCAAAACGTTTTGTTTTGTTGAGAAAAACCAGTTGTTCTGCTGCCCGAGTGAAACAGAAACTTCTCTGTTCACACGCTTAACTTTTAACACAGTTCAGTTTTTATTAAGAGAGGCTCCGTCAGGAACTACAGTACAAACGTATAATTTAGTTTCAGGTTGGTGACTAATTAATGCTCAGCTGTTCCACGCGGAGCTGCTGGTGACCGACTCAGAGACAAAACGTGTCCATCCATAAATAATGATTTCAGAAACAAAAGAGCTTAAAACCTCTTTCAGATCAAAGAGGAGCCAAACTGACAAACTGCACCCGCAGCTGGAAGTGCAAATAATAATAATAATATTATAATACAGTATATTACAGTATATTACAGTATTACAGTATAATACAGTATATTACAGTATATTACAGTATTACAGTATATTACAGTATTACAGTATTACAGTATATTACAGTATTACAGTATATTACAGTATATTACAGTATATTACAGTATTACAGTATATTACAGTATATTACAGTATTACAGTATATTACAGTATATTACAGTATATTACAGTATATTACAGTATATTACAGTATATTACAGTATTACAGTATATTACAGTATATTACAGTATTACAGTATATTACAGTATATTACAGTATATTACAGTATTACAGTATAATACAGTATATTACAGTATTACAGTATATTACAGTATATTACAGTATTACAGTATATACAGTATATTACAGTATTACAGTATAATACAGTATATTACAGTATTACAGTATATTACAGTATATTACAGTATTACAGTATATTACAGTATTACAGTATTACAGTATATTACAGTATATTACAGTATTACAGTATATTACAGTATATTACAGTATTACAGTATATTACAGTATTATAGTATATTACAGTATTACAGTATATTACAGTATATTACAGTATTACAGTATATTACAGTATATTACAGTATTACAGTATATTACAGTATACTACAGTATTACAGTATATTACAGTATTACAGTATATTACAGTATACTACAGTATTACAGTATATTACAGTATACTACAGTATTACAGTATATTACAGTATATTACAGTATATTACAGTATTACAGTATATTTCAGTATATTTCAGTATATTACAGTATTACAGTATATTACAGTGTATTACAGTATTATAGTATATTACAGTATATTACAGTATTACAGTATATTTCAGTATATTTCAGTATATTACAGTATTACAGTATATTACAGTATATTACAGTGTATTACAGTATTACAGTATATTACAGTATTACAGTATATTACAGTATATTACAGTATTACAGTATTATAGTATATTACAGTATATTACAGTATTACAGTATATTACAGTATACTACAGTATTACAGTATATTACAGTATTATAGTATATTACAGTATATTACAGTATTACAGTATATTACAGTATATTACAGTATATTACAGTATATTACAGTATATTACAGTATATTACAGTATTACAGTATATTACAGTATTACAGTATATTACAGTATACTACAGTATTACAGTATATTACAGTATTACAGTATACTACAGTATTACAGTATATTACAGTATATTTCAGTATATTACAGTATATTACAGTATTACAGTATATTTCAGTATATTTCAGTATATTACAGTATTACAGTATATTACAGTGTATTACAGTATTATAGTATATTACAGTATATTACAGTATTACAGTATATTACAGTATTACAGTATATTACAGTATACTACAGTATTACAGTATATTACAGTATATTTCAGTATATTACAGTATATTACAGTATTACAGTATATTTCAGTATATTTCAGTATATTACAGTATTACAGTATTACAGTATTACAGTATATTACAGTATATTACAGTATATTACAGTATTACAGTATATTTCAGTATATTTCAGTATATTACAGTATTACAGTATATTACAGTATATTACAGTATTACAGTATAACAGTATATTACAGTATATTACAGTATTACAGTATATTACAGTATATTACAGTGTATTACAGTATTACAGTATAACAGTATATTACAGTATATTACAGTGTATTAAATATAATACAGTATATTACAGTATTACAGTATATTACAGTATATTACAGTATATTTCAGTTTATTACAGTATATTACAGTATATTACAGTATATTACAGTATTACAGTATATTACAGTATATTACAGTGTATTACAGTATTACAGTATAACAGTATATTACAGTATATTACAGTGTATTAAATATAATACAGTATATTACAGTATTACAGTATATTACAGTATATTACAGTATAATACAGTATATTACAGTATATTTCAGTTTATTACAGTATATTACAGTATATTACAGTATAATACAGTATATTACAGTATAATACAGTATATTTCAGTATATAAGCTCTTGCATTTTGTGCGTCTCCTTCAGATCTGCTGTTGGTAAAAAGGAAATAAAAAGCTTCAGCAGCAGCTGCTCTTGTATTTTTAGTCTCATTCAGACTGTGGCGCCTCTTCAGATAAACATCGCACACACAGATTACATCCTGCCGGCCGCTCGGTAAACACACTCCCCCCTGCAGATGGAAACCTCCTCAGTCACATCATCTGTTGCTGCTCTCAGTGGAAATGAACAAAAATAATCTGGTTTCTTATTGAGATTTCAGTTTTACGGCAAAATAAGGAAAATGACCAACTAGAAGTAGAAACAAAGTCACAACAAAGCAAAGAGAAGACCAGTAGATCACAGGAAGTTTATTATGGTGTGGTGTTTTCCAGATGTTGCGGTCCAGTGTGCTGTCTGGTGGATTTACTCATCCGGTTTCTGCTCCACTCGACTGTCAAACACTAAAACATCTTTGTGCTGGTTTGTGCAGTTTTGGCAGGTTTCAGCTCGTCTTCAGCTTTGTCCCAAACTTATACGGGAACTCGTGATGTCAGTATTAAAAACCCCGAAGTGACTCGCCCTCTTTACTCTCTGGAAATGATTTTAATCTGTGCTGGTTTTATTACAGTCGACAATCATCTCAGTCATCTGGCATTCAGGGTGAAACTTCAGAGTGGTTTAAATTGTATCTGCTGATCGATCAGTTGATATTCATATTTCACTCGGTGTGTTTTTATAACGTCTCGTTAACTTGATAAAACCTTCTGTTGTGTTTCAGTTTGTGTTGATTTTCCCTCCGGATTAATTTAAACCTGAAACCTTGACCTCATCGACCATCGGCGTTAACAGGTCATTACATCACCCTGCCGCCTGTGTGTGTGTGTGTGTGTGTGTGTGTGTGTGTGTGTGTGTGTGTGTGTGTGTGTGTGTGTGTGTGTGTGTGTGTGCACCTGAGGGTAATTACAGTAGCAGGTGTGGAGCTGAGAGAAGAAACTCACCTTGTTTCTGCGTAACACCAGGATAGAGTGACACACACACACACACACACACACCGGACTGTTGTTTAAAACAACAATAACTCCTGACAGCTGTTACCTGTCAACACCTGTCGAACGCTTTTTGTTTCCTGTCGACTGACACATTTAATGTTTCATCAGTTTCTCTGGAAACGACTGAAGCCAAAGTGACTCATTAAACGTCCTGTGCTCATACTGGAAAAGAAGACCAGTAGATCACAGGAAGTTTATTATGGTGTGGTGTTTTCCAGATGTTGCGGTCCAGTGTGCTGTCTGGTGGATTTACTCATCCGGTTTCTGCTCCACTCGACTGTCAAACACTAAAACATCTTTGTGCTGGTTTTATTACAGTATATTTCAGTATATAAGCTCTTGCATTTTGTGCGTCTCCTTCAGATCTGCTGTTGGTAAAAGGAAATAAAAAGCTTCAGCAGCAGCTGCTCTTGTATTTTTAGTCTCATTCAGACTGTGGCGCCTCTTCAGATAAACATCGCACACACAGATTACATCCTGCCGGCCGCTCGGTAAACACACTCCCCCCTGCAGATGGAAACCTCCTCAGTCACATCATCTGTTGCTGCTCTCAGTGGAAATGAACAAAAATAATCTGGTTTCTTATTGAGATTTCAGTTTTACGGCAAAATAAGGAAAATGACCAACTAGAAGTAGAAACAAAGTCACAACAAAGCAAAGAGAAGACCAGTAGATCACAGGAAGTTTATTATGGTGTGGTGTTTTCCAGATGTTGCGGTCCAGTGTGCTGTCTGGTGGATTTACTCATCCGGTTTCTGCTCCACTCGACTGTCAAACACTAAAACATCTTTGTGCTGGTTTGTGCAGTTTTGGCAGGTTTCAGCTCGTCTTCAGCTTTGTCCCAAACTTATACGGGAACTCGTGATGTCAGTATTAAAAACCCCGAAGTGACTCGCCCTCTTTACTCTCTGGAAATGATTTTAATCTGTGCTGGTTTTATTACAGTCGACAATCATCTCAGTCATCTGGCATTCAGGGTGAAACTTCAGAGTGGTTTAAATTGTATCTGCTGATCGATCAGTTGATATTCATATTTCACTCGGTGTGTTTTTATAACGTCTCGTTAACTTGATAAAACCTTCTGTTGTGTTTCAGTTTGTGTTGATTTTCCCTCCGGATTAATTTAAACCTGAAACCTTCGACCTCATCGGCCATCGACGTTAACAGGTCATTACATCACCCTGCCGCCTGTGTGTGTGTGTGTGTGTGTGTGTGTGTGTGTGTGTGTGTGTGTGTGTGTGTGTGTGTGTGTGTGTGCACCTGAGGGTAATTACAGTAGCAGGTGTGGAGCTGAGAGAAGAAACTCACCTTGTTTCTGCGTAACACCAGGATAGAGTGACACACACACACACACACACACACCGGACTGTTGTTTAAAACAACAATAACTCCTGACAGCTGTTACCTGTCAACACCTGTCGAACGCTTTTTGTTTCCTGTCGACTGACACATTTAATGTTTCATCAGTTTCTCTGGAAACGACTGAAGCCAAAGTGACTCATTAAACGTCCTGTGCTCATACTGGAAAAGCACGTTCGGTGGTTCCACGGGTCCTTAAAGGTGGCTCTGGTGCTCGTTACGGAGGTTCTGGAGGTCCTGGAGGTGGTTCTTGTCAGCGTTTAGGTGGTGGAGGGGTCCTGTGGGTGGTCCTAGTGAACCTGTTGGAGTTTCTAGTGTCATTGAGGAGCTTTAGATGACGTCCAGCTGGATCTTACAGTTCTTCGTGTGGTCGCAGTGGTCTTACAGCTAGCTCTAATGCTCGTTGAGGAGGTTCTAGGTGTCCTGTAGATCGTTCTAGACATCTTTTATCATCACACACACACACACACGACAAAAACAAAGTATATAACATTAGTAAAATCTACAATGAATGAAAACAAAGTAAGATTGATGTAGTTCAGTGTGAATCAACAGTCTCGACGCTGATGATCTGCCACGTTCTCGTGTTTTGGTTGATGTAACTCTCTTTATTGAAGAGCGGCTTGATTTCACACAGAGCCATCAGCGAGATCAAGCTGTTATCTTTCTTATTATTATGTTAATACAAACAGCTCAGCAGAACAATATGCGAGCGTTTGCTCGCTCTCCTCTGTGTTTGCTGGTTTAATGTATATTAATGTAGTTCTGCTGTGAAGTGGGACCGTGATGAACGATGTGCTCTGTTCCGCTGTTTGTTTTTCATTGTTTCTGTGGGATTTCTATTGATCCCTCTCCTGTAATGTACCGATCTGTTTAATGTGCTGCAGGAGGGACATCGACCGTTTGTTTCTACGGCAACAAACGAGACGGTGGTTCGAGTCCCACAGTGACACTCTGTACGTGTGTAATCAGTTCTTTATGCTGCAGAAATATAGTTCTATAGCTGTGGAGGGCGTTGCTCATGATTTATATATTTTCTATGTATTTCCATCAGCTGAATCCCTTAATTCTTTACCTTACCATGTCTTTAGTTAAGGGATTTTTTATTGCATTATAAGAGGATAGTAGTCGATAAAGTAATAGTTATATTAAGGTATTTTTAATGGATTATCTGCAGGGTTTAAGGGTTTTTTAAAGAGCAAAAGCCCCTTAAAATGAACCAAATAACATGGACGACATCCTGTAACGGATCCCTTTAAACAGCCTTAATCGTTCCATTAGGGTGAAAAGGTGGGATGAGGTTTTTTTACCTCTTAAAACCCTGAAGATAATTTTACATTACATTTATTCAGCTGATGCTTTTATCCAAAGCGAATCATGCAAGTACATCGACTTCATCGGATATGCTGAACTGCTCCAACATTTAGAAGTAATAAGAGATGGAGAAAGAGGTTTTGTTATGGGCCAAGGTGCAGTCTGAACAGGTGAGTTTTCAGTCTGAACAGGTGAGTTTTCAGTCCGAACAGGTGAGTTTTCAGTCCGAACAGGTGAGTTTTCAGTCTGTAGAGTTTCTGCTGTCCTGATGTCAGTGGTGGTTTTGTTGAGCGGTAGCTGGGCCCCCTCGCAGTGACGGAGTAGCGAGCCGGTTGGCAGCAGAGCGTAGCGGCGGCTGGTCTGGCCGGGTCCTGGATGTTGGATGGGTCCGGGCCATGCGCAGCACGGTAGAGTTCCAGTGTCTTGAATCGGATTGGAGCGGCGTGAGCGTGCGGAGAGCAGCCGGGCTGCTGCATTGGTCCGCTGATCACAGGGTCGGTTCGACCCCCGGCTCCTCCCGTCCACATGTGGACGTGACACTGAACCCCAACCCGCTCCCGACGGTCAGGGTGAATGGCCCGGCCGTCGGTGTGCGAATGGGTGAATAAGAAGCAAAAAAAAATAGTGCTTTGGATAAAAACCGTTATATAAATGCAGCTGAAAGTGTTTCAGAACCAAAATCCTCAAAATCTGGCTTTTCTCCGTGGATCAATGAGTTTTAAAGTTCAGCTTTTAAGGATAAAAACCCCTTAAAATGTACAAAATAACATAATTGTCCCTTTTAACTTTAAGTACTTTGATTTTTCAATAAGGATGCAAATTCAGGCGTTCACCCCTGAATTAATGATTCTTAAAAGGCAAAAAACTAAACCTCTCTTCATTTCAAAACTCCGTAATTAACAAAGTAAGTCGATTTTTAGGGGCACATGACTTGTCTCCATAGCAACTCCTGCTCTTCAAGCTGCTGCTTGTGACTTTCTGATTCTTTCACTCCGTTTGCAGCGATGATAAGAGGAAGTGCAACATAAAATTGTTAGAAGCGTTGATCAGATACAACTTGGTACAAGATGATTAGATCAAATGGATTTCCACTGCAGAGGAGTTCATGTTATCTTCTGCAAAATAAGTTTTTATAAAAACTTTATTTAACAAAAGGATCTCTTATACTGAGATAAACCTTTTCTAATGTTTGTCGCTGACATCGTGGGTCTGAAGCATGGATGTATTAATAGATGCATTAGTTAAGAAACGCCACTGAGCATGTGCAGTGGGTCGCACAATGTAAACCCGGATCATCCAGCATCCAAGCCAACATCATCGACATAGTGATTTAATAAATACTCTTTATATTCTCGAGCTGCTGCTGATTAAATCATTATTTAATGAGAATAAACAGAAGGTCACCACAGGTTTCAGTAATATTAACAGCAAATCACTGCAGTTACTGAGATATCGGACGGTTGGTGTAGTGGAGTCTCTGCAGCGTTAAATACATTTACTCTGGACTCTGGTGGATTAGTTGATGCTATCAGGGAGGAAAATGTAGCGCTGACATTCACCTTGGAGAGAACATTATCACGGAGATAAAGACACGAGTGTCCTCCGCCCTCCCCCTCCGCCCTCCCCTCCACCCGCAGGACAGCGTCACCGCCAAACAGCGAGATGATGAAATTAAAGCTCTCTGGGAAAAAAGTGGAGGTGAGAATTGAAGGACTGAGGAGTTTTAGAGGAGCCGTGAGAGCGAGAGGAACGGCGCGAGGAAACGAGGACGGAGTCTGATTGGGCGACGCGGTCACGTGATAAAAGTGAATCTGGAGGACCAGGTCGTCCTGAGCTCCGGCCTCCTCCTCAGCCTCGTGTCAAATCCTCGACTAATCAGAGCTTTGAAGTATCAGAGATCAAAGCTGCTCAGCAGGATGTGAGAGGTCTCTCTCACAGGTACAACACTCACCTGCTGCAGGTCACATGACACATCAGGAAACACAGTTAGGACTCTTTTCTCAGGAAAACCAGGGCTTTAAACAGAAAGCTGTCGATAATCAAAAGATATTTCTTCTCCTTTTCTGATGCAGTTCTTTCATATTTATTAGATTGTGACGCCATGAAACCGAATGTAACTGAGATGATATTTTTATGGGATTATTAATGGATAAATGAATGGATGGTAATAAAGGTATTTGAAATGGTTACCTTACTCTGCTTGAGGTCTTTTTAAGAGATGACATGAAAGTCCTCCCCTAATTTACACGTCTGAAGCTGCCTCACAGTGACGGTGAAAGTTCAGGGAAGACTCACTGTATTTGGTAACTTTTAAGCATTTTTTACACCTTTAAATCGTGCAGATAATACAGTAAAAATCCCTCAATATATTATAATCCTTTCCTTTATAACCCATCAGTTATTTCCAAATATGGGGTGAACCCCTGAATTTGCACCTAAATTGAAAAATGTGTGTGTTGAGTATCTGCAGTATGTTAATCAGTCCTGTTATCCTGGTGATGCGTTCACTGTTCACTGTTTCTGTGCAGGTTTGCAGGACTGAAGCTGCTGCCCCGTCACACACACTAAATACAGTACATACCGATATATATATATATATATATATATGTGTGTGTGTGTGTGACAGCAGCAGCTCTGGATTTTACTCTTATTTTTCTCCACACCTTTGTGTGTTTCTTGGCTGCCGTCGCTGTGAGCGCTCACAGAGGCTCGAGTCAGCAGTTTAAAATGTCACAGAAGAAGAAGAGAAGGATATTTCTGTCTTTTAGTTTCAGTTTGAGTGTAAAATCTGACAGCAGACAGGAGCTGGACACAAACTGAGTTTCTAATCATTTAAAGGACTGGCCCAATGATTTTACACATGAAGCTCAGTTTACTGGTCCTGGTTCAGCCTCTGTTACTGTTCCTTTTTTGTTGTTAGATTTGGTGTGAAAACATTAAATTAGATTTTTAGACTTTCATGAAAATGATCCACCAGCTGTCAGTCTGTAAATCTCTGCTGCTGCTGCTCTGGAGGACTCGTTGTTGACTTGCTGCCGACTTGTTGTTGACTTGATGCCGATTTGTTGCCGACTCGTTGTCAACTCGTTGACTTGTTGTTGACTTGTTGCCAACTTGTTGACATGCTGCCGACTGGTTGCCGACTTGTTGTTGACTTGTTCCCAACTTGTTGCCAACTTGTCTGTAAATCTCTGCTGCTGCTGCTGATACAGTTTGTTTTTACTGCTGCTGCTCTGGAGGACTCGTTGTTGACTTGCTGCCGACTCGTTGTTGACTTGTTGTTGACTTGATGCCGATTTGTTGCCAACTTGTTGTTGACTTGTTGCCAACTTGTTGACTTGCTGCCAACCTGTTAACTTGCTGCCTACTTGTTGCCGACTTGTTGTTGACTTGATGCCGATTTGTTGCCAACTTGTTGTTGACTTGTTGCCAACTTGTTGACTTGCTGCCAACTTGTTGTTGACTTGTTGCCGACTTGTTGACTTGCTGCCGACTTGTTGTTGACTTGTTGCTGACTTGTTGTTGACTTGTTGCTGACTTGTTGCCAACTTGTTGTTAACTTGTTGCCAACTTGTTGACTTGTTGACTTGATGCCGACTTGTTGTTGACTTGATGCCGATTTGTTGCCAACTTGTTGTTGACTTGTTGCCAACTTGTTGACTTGCTGCCAACTTGTTGTTGACTTGTTGCCGACTTGTTGACTTGCTGCCGACTTGTTGTTGACTTGTTGCTGACTTGTTGCTGACTTGTTGTTAACTTGTTGCCAACCTGTTAACTTGCTGCCTACTTGTTGCCGACTTGTTGTTGACTTGATGCCGATTTGTTGCCAACTTGTTGTTGACTTGTTGCCGACTTGTTGACTTGCTGCCGACTTGTTGTTGACTTGTTGCTGACTTGTTGCCAACTTGTTGTTAACTTGTTGCCAACCTGTTAACTTGCTGCCTACTTGTTGCCGACTTGTTGTTGACTTGATGCCGACTTGTTGTTGACTTGATGCCGATTTGTTGCCAACTTGTTGTTGACTTGTTGCCAACTTGTTGACTTGTTGCCAACTTGTTGTTGACTTGTTGCCGACTTGTTGACTTGACTTGTTGTTGTTGACTTGTTGCTGACTTGTTGTTAACTTGTTGCCAACCTGTTAACTTGCTGCCTACTTGTTGCCGACTTGTTGTTGACTTGATGCCGATTTGTTGCCAACTTGTTGTTGACTTGTTGCCGACTTGTTGACTTGCTGCCGACTTGTTGTTGACTTGTTGCTGACTTGTTGCCAACTTGTTGTTAACTTGTTGCCAACCTGTTAACTTGCTGCCTACTTGTTGCCGACTTGTTGTTGACTTGATGCCGACTTGTTGTTGACTTGATGCCGATTTGTTGCCAACTTGTTGTTGACTTGTTGCCAACTTGTTGACTTGTTGCCAACTTGTTGTTGACTTGTTGCCGACTTGTTGACTTGCTGCCGACTTGTTGTTGACTTGTTGCTGACTTGTTGTTAACTTGTTGCCAACCTGTTAACTAGCTGCCTACTTGTTGCCGACTTGTTGTTGACTTGATGCCGATTTGTTGCCAACTTGTTGTTGACTTGTTGCCGACTTGTTGTTGACTTGTTGACTTGCTGCCGACTTGTTGACTTGTTGCCAACTTGTTGTTGACTTGTTGACTTGCTGCCGACTTGTTGTTGACTTGTTGCTGACTTGTTGCCAACTTGTTGACTTGCTGCCTACTTGTTGCCGACTTGTTGTTGACTTGTTGCCAACTTGTTGACTTACTTGCTGCCAACTTGTTGACTTGACTTGTTGTTGACTTGTTGACTTGTTGACTTGCTGCCGACTTGTTGTTGACTTGTTGCCAACTTGTTGTTGACTTGTTGACTTGCTGCCAACTTGTTGTTAACTTGTTGCCGACTTGTTGTTGACTTGTTGCCGACTTGTTGTTGACTTGTTGACTTGTTGACTTACTGCCGACTTGTTGTTGACTTGTTGCCAACTTGTTGTTGACTTGTTGCCAACTTGTTGTTGACTTGTTGCCGACTTGTTGACTTGCTGCCGACTTGTTGTTGACTTGCTGCCGACTTGTTGACTTGCTGCCGACTTGTTGTTGACTTGCTGCCGACTTGTTGACTTGCTGCCGACTTGTTGTTGACTTGTTGACTTGTTGACTTGCTGCCGACTTGTTGTTAACTTGTTGCCGACTTGTTGACTTGCTGCCAACTTGTTGTTGACTTGTTGCCGACTTGTTGACTTGCTGCCGACTTGTTGTTGACTTGCTGCCGACTTGTTGACTTGCTGCCGACATGTTTCCAGGTAGACGTTGTGGCTCATATCCAGTTTCTTTGAGTTGCCGTGTGTTAAACCAGTTAAGGACTTGATGTAAAATTATTTTAAAACTCAGTGGAATTAAAATGTCTGAAGACGACTTGTGTCTGTTGACATGTTAAGCCCATTGTCTGACGACCTCGGCGGAGCTCAGTGTGAACTACAGTAACAACTGTTTCCATGGCGACGTGGTCTGTCAGCCTGTAGACCTCCAGCTGTTTGACGAGCTGGTAGAAGATTATCTCATTTTCCAACATACATTGATTGAGTAGATAGAGCTGACTTTTAACGAGATAATCCTTCAGTCCAAGAAATGGCAGCAGATTTAAAGTGACCTTTGAACCAGAGCTCCAGCCAGAATAGGAAGGGATGACCTTTCGAATCATGTTCCTTTCTAGCTAAACATTTTATTCTTTGAGTCATCTCAGCAATAACTTTTAAGACAGATATTGAACCAATTCACATCCCAAACACAAAAGACTGTTCTCATTGGTAATTACAGATTCCCCGGCTGAAATGGTCGACTTTGAAAATCTCTTAGTTTCCTATTAGATCTAAAAAGTATAACTTCAGTCTTCCCAATCAAATACTCACATTCACATGACACTTAATGAGAAATTGTTTGACTAGTTTTGTCGTTATGAGACACTAATAAATCACAATCTGCATATAAAAACACGTCACTACAGCAGGCTAACTTTAAATCATTTATATACAATGAAAAGAAAAGAGGACCCAACATGCTTCCCTGAGGAACTCCACGCTGCAACCCGCTCTCACTCCCAACTCGTCAAATACAGCCGCTTGGCACATGCAATAATAAGTATGCAACATCCTTTATTTAGACTTTCAAAATAAAGCTTGCTGAGAAACATTTCGTCACACATGGATAACGTTGTGAAACGGTTGCAGTTTGGTTAAGTTTAGGCACCAAAACTACTTGGTTAGGTTTAGGAAAAGTCAACGTTGATTATTGGTTTCACACGGGAAACGAACAGCGGTCTCCTGGGTGAATGTCCTGTGTTCGACCCATCCAACCCCCCCGACCTCTTCCCTGTGCAGACTTTTCTTGCTCTTTACGTCACCTGACTTCGACAGAACATAAAGACTTGGGGCGCGTCCAGAAACAACGCTAAGGGCTACCTTCAAGCCCTTAATCAACATTGTAGTTTGACGCTTTCCGTCACTGACAAAGCGGTTGTATTTGATGATGTCCTGTTTACATCAAACACTTGTGTGTGATTTGATAGATAAGATTGAATCCATGTCCTCACTTTCCAAAATGTCCTGACTCTCAAAGTCTGTAATTGGTCCTCATAAAGATAGTACAACAGCTTGCGCGCACACAGTAACACTGCATTTTAATCCCATGACCTCCTGGACTGAATCATTTACACCTGGACGTCCACATGAGACTCAGCTGCTGCTTGTAGAAGTTCAGTTTGATTTGAATCAGAATGAATCGCTGTAAAAGTTGTAGATTAGTTTGCACAATAACAAATAAGACGTGGATTTATTCTGGGTTTCCTTTGTGTTTAAATCGTTGAGTTTGGATGATGATGATGATGATGGACGACTCTGATATTACACTTATTCTCAGGATGTTATTGGACTTTTATGGATTATGTGACACGATTCTGTTTGATTTGTGTAATTTGTCTCCCATCTGCAGCTCCGTCCCGTCTGGTGAGGGAGGATCTAGTGTGTCCCACTTTCTGAAGAGCTCAGGGGGTTTCAGGGGGTTTTGGGAGTTTCTTTGGACAGTGTGGAGCAGTTGTGGGCCTGATAATGGTCTGCACTCTACAAACTGGACTAGCTGATATTCTGCTTGCTTGTTGGACTGTTCTGATATGTTGTTATATAAAGAAAGAGAGAGAGTCATATGTTTTGGAGTGATATTACTGCAAGTAGATTAAACGTCTAAATCACACCTGACTGCTGGACTCACCTGCACCAGAATGACCGAACATGCCGGCTTCTCTGGATCTGTGTCGAAGCAGATGCAACCGAAACACTTTAAAATGAGATAAATGATGTTAAACTCTTGTTAAACTCAGTCTCTGGTGGTCGGATGGTTTGTCTTTATTTTAATTAAAGTGTTTCCATGTACGACAGAATCACAGAGCAGATCACAGGTGGATTTCTTCAACATATGTAAAACAGGACTGACGTCTATATTTAGTTTTGGTTTCCACGGCGATCACATCTGGATGTTTCATCCATCATCTGTAAGCGCTCATCACGTTTTCACTCAGCTGACAGAGGCGAGGAGGTGGGGGGAGGGGGGAGCATCTAGCATCTAGTGGCTGGATGTTATCAATGTAATCAATAGCACCTTTAATTGAAATTATTTTTATAATTTAAAATTTAAAAATACGAAAATTAAAATCTGTGTAATTAAGAAATTAACAAAGATTTTTTAAAATATATATTGTTGCTTTAAATCTTTCACGAAAGTAAATTCATGTAAAAATTTAAAATGTACCTATTTAGCAATTATTAAACAGACTAAATCATTTTATTATGAAATACATAAAATAATAAAAAGTAAATTACTAATAGTTTTGTAAGTTTTGTGAGTTTTTAATACTTTTAAATCTCATTATTAATAAAGTCATTATTGTTATTATTTAATTCTTGTTTTATGTCTTTTAAAATAATTAGTTAAAATAATTTAAAGTCGATTCTCCTCCTGCTGTTTGTGTCGCAGCTTCAAAGCTCCACAAAGAGCAGAAATTGAAACTAAATCTCAGCAGCAGATGAAGTTTCCTCTCGTCCTGTAATAACTCCTGTTTTTGTTTATTTCCTGTTTTATTTCCCCTGCTCCTGCAGCAGAAACCAAATTAGCTGCTGCAGATTCACACGAACACAAAGAGAAGAAGAAGAGACGGGTTGTATGTTTTTGTTCTCTGTTTCTAAATTATAATCCGAGTCTCTAATGTCAGCGTGTTTCTGATGAGTCCGACAAACCAGAAGAAGAAGAAGAAGAAGAAGAAGAAGAAGAAGAAGAAGAAGAAGAAGAAGAGCTCTTTTGTTCTGGTTTGTAGGATTTAAAATAACAACAGAGGAGAAAATAAAATGACAACAACAGTTTCATGATACAGTCAGAGCTCTATGGAGACCGTTTAAAAAACGAACCGTAATAAAGCTGCTCAGTCAAAACGTCGAGGCTTTATGAGACAGTAAATCAAAATGACGACTTTTAGTCGCCCTCTGACCTCTAACTTCCGCCCTCTGACCTCCGCCCTCTGACCTCTAACTTCCGCCCACTGACCTCTGACCTCAGACCGCCGCTCTCTAAACTCTGCCCTCTGACCTCTAACTTCCGCCCACTGACCTCTGCCCTCTGACCTCTGCTCTCCAACCTTCGCCCTCTGCCCTCTGACCTCCGCCCTCTGACCTCCGCCCTCAGACCGCCGCTCTCTAACCTCTGCCCTCTGACCTCCGCCCTCTGACCTCTAACTTCCGCCCACTGACCTCCAACCTCTGCCCTCTGACCTCCGCCCTCTGACCTCTAACTTCCGCCCACTGACCTCCAACCTCTGCCCACTGACCTCTGCCCTCTGACCTCTGCTCTCCAACCTTTGCCCTCTGACCTCCGCCCTCTGACCTCTAACTTCCGCCCACTGACCTCTGCCCTCTGACCTCTGCTCTCCAACCTTTGCCCTCTGCCCTCTGACCTCTAACTTCCGCCCACTGACCTCCGACCTCCGCCCTCTGACCTCCGCCCTCAGACCGCCGCTCTCTAACCTCTGCCCTCTGACCTCTGCTCTCCAACCTCTGCCCTCTGACCTCCGCTCTCCAACCTTTGCCCTCTGACCTCCGCCCTCTGACCTCCGCCCTCTGACCTCTGCTCTCCAA
>CM050854.1:23792776-23797776 GCA_027580175.1 Siniperca scherzeri
TCCTCTTCTTCTTCTTCCTCTTCTTCTTCTTTCCTCTTCCTCTTCTTCTTCTTCTTCCTCTTCTTCTTCTTTCCTCTTCCTCTTCTTCTTCTTCTTTCCTTTTCTTCTTCTTTCCTCTTCTTCTTCTTCTTCTTCTTTCCTCTTCTTCTTCTTTCCTCTTCCTCTTTTCTTCTTCTTTCCTCTTCCTTTTCTTCTTCTTTCCTCTTCTTCTTTCCTCTTCTTCTTTCCTCTTCTTCCTCTTCCTCTTCCTCTTCCTCTTCGCCTTCTTGTGTGTCTTGGATTCAGTGTTGGTGTCAGGCTGATGAACTGTGTGAATGAATGAACTGGAACACAGAACACTGCACTGCAGCCATTACATCCATTAAAATCAGCGAGGATGAAGAACACAATGAAGCCCGAAG
The DNA here is from genome assembly GCA_027580175.1 of Siniperca scherzeri. Lineage (NCBI taxonomy): Eukaryota > Metazoa > Chordata > Actinopteri > Centrarchiformes > Sinipercidae > Siniperca > Siniperca scherzeri. The sequence goes on from CM050854.1 coordinate 23,793,178, forward strand.
GATAACACTTAACGCACCGCGAGATAACAACAAGACAGCCAGCGAAGACAATGCCGTCAGCATAGCAGGCGGCGGGGTTGCTATGGCAACGCGCTCGTGTTTTCTTTCAAAGAAGGTTCGAATTACAGCTGAATGTGCTACATGGTACTTTGTAACCATTTCTTTAAGGCCACTTTAATCAACACTCACGAAAACACCCACACACACACACACACACACACACACACACACACACACACACACACACACACACACACACACACACACACACACCCTGATAATAAAGAGGAAGATGAAGACGAGATAAATGAAGTGGGTCAGTGAGCCGCAGCAGACGGAGATAAAAACCAAACAAACAGCAAGGAGCAGGGATTCTTCTTCTGTGGTTCCTCCTGAGCGCTCGTTAGGCGGACGGACAGATTGTAAAAGTCTTAAACCGAGCACACACATCTTCCCGCCGGATTTCTCTCAGGTGTACAAATGCGTCTGTTTCCCGTCGCAGCAGCTTTTATTGCGTCCTGACTGCAGGGAGGTCTCACTCTGATGAACAAACACGACCGAATGAAGTCAAACGATTAGAAAACCTCCTCGCAGCAGCGGGTGGGAGGGGGTTTCCACGGCGACAGCAGCCACCCTCGGGCTCACCGTGGTGATTACCCCACAATACAATCAGCCTCCTCTTCCTCTGCCCAGATTAGGAAGCAAATGCAGTTAAAGAATGTAGAACACAAAGAGGAAGACAGAGAGTGATTAGAAAGCTGCAGATCCGTTTCCTGTCCGTCTCCCGGCAGCAGCTTTTACAGCCGGACGCTGATCTGAGGACAGTTCATCTGCCCGCCGTCCTGCCGACATGATGGCAATACAATACACAGCGGTCCTTGAGGATGCTGTATAGCTCACTGAGTTGGTTCCACAGGCCCTTGGGAGGTTTGAGGGGCCTTTGGGGAGGTTTGAGGGGCCTTTGGGGAGGTTTGAGGGGCCCTTGGGGAGGTTTGACGGGCCTTTGGGGAGGTTTGAGGGGCCTTTGGGGAGGTTTGAGGGGCCCTTGGGAGGTTTGAGGGGCCTTTGGGGAGGTTTGAGGGGCCCTTGGGAGGTTTGAGGGGCCTTTGGGGAGGTTTGAGGGGCCCTTGGGAGGTTTGAGGGGCCTTTGGGGAGGTTTGAGGGGCCTTTGGGGAGGTTTGAGGGGCCTTTGGGGAGGTTTGAGGGGCCCTTGGGAGGTTTGAGGGGCCTTTGGGGAGGTTTGAGGGGCCTTTGGGGAGGTTTGAGGGGCCCTTGGGAGGTTTGAGGGGCCTTTGGGGAGGTTTGAGGGGCCCTTGGGAGGTTTCAGATTGAACTTGAACAGATAGCAGGGATCACTAAAGATCGTCTACAGCTCGTTAAAGATGTTTTAGAAGTCCTTGAAAAGGTTATAGAGGTTGTTTGTGTAACTCTGGTGTCTTCCTCTTCCTCTTCCTCTTCCTCCGTCTGTAAGCCTGTTAATGACTCTTCGATTTTACGTGTTGTTTTGTTGTCGGCTCGTTAATTTTAAACAGTTTTTTTGCTCCTCGTTTGTTCTTTTGAATAAATCAGATCTGAACGTAATTAGTTTCTCTGCAGAGAAATCACCTGAACTTTAAAACACCTCCATCAGTTTTTCTACAGAAAGATCCGCCCATTAGTGAGGACAGCAGCTGATTGGCTCTCACTTGTTTAAACATGAATTAACAAACTGATTAATGAGCCGATCAATCATCAGCTCAGACTGAGGGAAACTGTTCCAGGATCAGCTCTGATGCTTTAAATGTTCTGTCTGTGTTACTGAGCTCCTCAGAGTTTACGACAAACAACATTTCACAAGTTCAGCACAGGAAGTAGGAACACAAACAGGAAGTAGGAACACAAACAAGAAGTAGGAACACAAACAGGAAGTAGGAACACAAACAGGAAGTAGGAACACAAACAAGAAGTAGGAACACAAACAGGAAGTAGGCAGACAAACAGGAAGTAGGAACACAAACAAGAAGTAGGAACACAAACAGGAAGTAGGAACACAAACAGGAAGTAGGAACACAAACAAGAAGTAGGAACACAAACAGGAAGTAGGAACACAAACAAGAAGTAGGAACACAAACAGGAAGTAGGAACACAAACAGGAAGTAGGAACACAAACAGGAAGTAGACAGACAAACAGGAAGTAGGCAGACAAACAGGAAGTAGGAACACAAACAGGAAGTAGGCAGACAAACAGGAAGTAGGAACACAAACAGGAAGTAGGAACACAAACAGGAAGTAGACAGACAAACAGGAAGTAGGCAGACAAACAGGAAGTAGGAACACAAACAGGAAGTAGGAACACAAACAGGAAGTAGGAACACAAACAGGAAGTAGACAGACAAACAGGAAGTAGGCAGACAAACAGGAAGTAGGCAGACAAACAGGAAGTAAAAGCTGTGAGCGTTGCCGCTCTGACTTCCTGTTTACGGTGAGAAGATAACGAGCCTGAAACACGTCAACTCGCAGCATTAAACATGTTCATGCTGTGATGTAGCTAACACACGCCGCAGATACTCCTGAAACCACGAACACCTGGACAGGTGAGGTGTTCGCGGTTTCAGGAGTAACACGCCGACAGTCTTATATCGGCTCTATTTGCCGTTTCTCTGTCCAGCTCAGATCATTGTTCATGTCTTTAGTTCTGTCTCGGGACATTATTGCAGATAGAAACGATGCACAAAATGTGAGCAGCGGTGGAATAAAGTGGAATTATTCTTGACGAATAAAGACAAAGCAGAGTTTTGGGCAGGAAGCAGTTAAAGCTGCAGCATTACAGTCTGTTCAGGCTCCTGCTGCTTTCAGCTCGCAGCTTATTGTTCATGTCAAACTGTCACATTCATGCTGAGAAAACCCTGCATGTGGTCTGTGTCTGCCCCCCAGGACTGCTTCAGACCCCTGATCACCTGACAGGTTGGACTACTGGATCACACCTCCGGCATCAGTCCTGTTTCACACTTCTCTTCTTCAGGCGTCTCTTCGCTGCTCAGGAGCTCAGAGACTCTGAAACACAAACTCACAGAAACAGTTTCAACTCTCAGTCAAAATAAAAATAAATCATAAATGAGCAGTGGTTGGAAATGTTGCTGATCAACATCAGTTCCTTTCTGAGCTTTCTGGCCCCGGCTCTGTGTATTTGCTGGAGACAGTTCACTCTCTAAGGCCCCTGAACTGACCACTGGCTCTGTGTATTTAATGAAAACACTCAATTCTCCAGTGTCCCCAAATCTGCAACCCCCCGGCTCTGGGTAATTGTTGGAATTGCTCTGTGTATTTAGTGGAAACAATCGATTCTCCAGTGGTCCCAAAACTAGACTGTGGCTCTTTGTATTTCCTGGAAACACTCCCCTCTCCCATGCCCCCTGAACTACACACTGGTGTTGTGTGTAAAACAATGAACTGAACTCCTGTTTCTGGATATTTCTTGGCTTTCTTTTGCTTCCAAAACTACCCACGGGCTCAGTGTATTCAATGGAAGCGCTCCATTCTACTGGGACTCTAATACTAAACTACACTGTGGCTCAAACAGATCCCAAAACTACCTGCTGGCTCTGAGTATTTACTGGAAAATATACAATATACTCTGAACTACCCACCAGGCCCCCAAAGACTGCGACGTGTTTTCTCACCCTGCTAAGATCCAGAAACATGTTCATGTTCATCACCAGGGAGAAACTCGCTCAGACTTGTTTTCTGTCCGACACTTTCAGGAAGTGTTGTGTTTTCACTGCAGGTAAATTACCCAGCATGCCGTGTTGTTGTGTGAGCGTTGCCGCTCTGACTTCCTTCTGACTTCATGCTGTGATGTAGCTAGCACGCGCCGACATGCTAACCCTGACACACGCCGCAGATACGCGAACGGCCACACGCACAGCTAGAAATAAAACACAAAGTGATGATTTTCAGATTCAAACCGAGCTGCTTCCTGTCGTCACGTCAGCTTCAGACAAAAACACTGACCGTTACACGCAGTGACGAACTGATCCAAAACCTCTGCAGGTCTGCTTCCACATCCGAACAAAGATGTTAATGACACGATGTCGTACCTCTTTACTGCGTGAACCAACACTGAACGTCATCTCGTCTATATTAATGTTATTTTGTTGATGCTGCAGCCGATCGGTTTTGATCCGGTCGGTTCGAAGAGCCTTTGAGGATTCAGGAAGTGATGTTGAAACGCTTTAAGATCAGAAAAGCGTTGGCTGAGTCCTGTGACGACGGACGAAATCCGAACTCGCTGCTGTGTTCCGACATGTTGGTGGAGAGCAGCTGACCCGGAATCAGATCTGAGTCAGAGCTGTAGCTGAACTTCCTGAGCTGTCGGTGCTGCTGCCGAACTCTTCGCGTCCGAAGCTTTTGTCGCGTGAATATCCAGTTCTTCATATTAAAGTCACCGTATTGCAGTTTGCACTCCTGTTTATTGTTCCACTGAAACACTGACCTGATGAGGTGGAGTTTTCATAAAAAGCATAGTTTTAGACTAGAATCACGAGTGCTGCTGTGTGTAGAGCCGCACAGCTGGGTGGTGCCCAGGCTTGTAGCCACCGACGCCGTTAACGCTCTCCAGGC
>CM050854.1:23807776-23902776 GCA_027580175.1 Siniperca scherzeri
AAAAAGTTTTTACTCAAATTTTATGATGCCGGCTTGTAAAGTTTTTAGCGATTAGTACATCAATGTTGTTTTATGTTGCAATTTTCACTTGATTTTAAATTTTTTAAATAGGCAAAGAAAAGAAACAGAGATAAATACTCAAAAATATATATGTTTTAATTACAGCAAGACTCCAAATTTGAACTGTGTTCAGTTTACCAACCAGTTCCAGCAAACAGAAGCATAACTCCTGGTTTAAGATTCAAGAGAGTTTTCATGTCAACAAAACTGCAGTGGCCTCTGCAGTCAGGTGCCGAGGCATCAGGAGAAAACACTGCGAACATTACCAGAGTACCAGATACAAAATCACATTTAACACAAGAGAAAGCCGTTAAATGAAAAGAGAGGAAAACCACTGACTTCAATTATCTAAACTTTTACTACATAAAAATGCTGAGTTGTGAAAAGTGTTTAGTTGCCGTCAGACGTCTGTCACCTCAGTTCACCTCTGACACAGACAGCCAATCATTTCACTTCCCTGTATTTATGATAAATGTGCTGTCAGCTGATCTCTGACCTCATAAAGGTCTTTGTAAGAGAAACGGTAAAGAGAGATGAAGAGTTATGACTGAGCAGTAAAGCGATGCCATTATTCTTTGTTTATGATAATTAAAGTAATAATGAAAAACATTTACAGTAAATGTCTGTTTTGTTTATCGTCCTGCTTTGACGCTGGAGAAGAAGAATAAAGAGTAAAGTCGTGGTGCATTGTGGGAGTTGGCAGCGTTTCAGTCCCTCTCGTGTGCTTTTAAGTTGTTCTGTCCTTGTGAGACCCAGTTTTAGTTTCAGACTAAAACACTTTTAAACTTCAGAAACTTTGCCCAGTTGGCACAAATATTAAGGAGCGTTCTGTTTTTACAACCTGGATCTTATTTTCAAACAGTAGTTTTGGCTGTTATCCTGACAGTTATGATGTAAAGTGCACAAAATTCACATTTAGGCTTCAGCTCTGACAGCCCTGTGAGGCTACTGGGCTAATCAAGAGAAGTGTATCCGCAGGTCCTCGCAAGGTAAACATGACCTGACTTTACACTACGTTGTGGGGACTGTCCTCCCATCTGGGGAGAAACAGTGTTGTTGCTAATCTGATACATGCTAACATGCTAATACCAACATATAGGCCTATTTGAGAACAAATATGACAAAATAAACAATTAAAGCCATCAGGAGAGCAAGGCCCCGTAAAAGCTCATCAGGTGTGCTGCTGTATTGTCAGCTACAGGTAGATACTGATATTCTGTTTTCATCCTATAGTTGTTCACATGCAGTCAGACTGTCCCGTCAGAGCAGCCGAACCAGCAGTCAGCAGCTCCTGTCTGCAGTGGACCCGTGGACGGACAGACAGCCGTCTCTGGATCACTGCGAGACTGAAGGAAACTTAGAAACAGCAGGATTCTCAGGCAGGTTCTGCAGCTTTCTTCTCTGGCGTCTCAGCTGGTTTCTGGAGGTTTATTCTGGACGGACGTCAGAGACGATGACGTCCTCTGGAAGTGTGAGTCGCACTGAACGATTCAACATGAGTTTCATGTCTGAGAGTTCAGACCTGACGGAGTTACGACTCTGAGAAGGAGGGAGGTTTCTGACTTAAATCCACCTCCTGCAGTATCTTTGCCTCCCCTTCGGCTCTCCGGCGCCCCCCTGAGGAGGCTTCGGTCTTTCTCTTGTGTCTTTGTCCTGCTGAATGTCTGTTAAAGACCAGATCCTGACATTTCACCGGTATTAAAATGTCGTCCTCGATGAGTTAAATTACGGACGAGAACAGCGAAGGTTTAATTCCTGATGTTCATCCTGACTGAATGAACTATTGTACTTAGAGATCTTTATTTTATTTTATTAGTTTTATTCCTATTTGGCTTATTTCTTTATCACTAGAAGCTTTCTGAACTGTCCTCACCACCAGTTTCTTATTGCAGCAGGGACGTTTTGGTGCTTTGGGAACAACAGAAAACCATTTTAATCAGACGTACTTTAAAAGCAGCTATTTTTGAATGAAAACTGTGAAACTGTAGTTGGTTTCTTCCGGAGTGAATGAGCTGGTAGATTCAGAGGCTGAAAGGATCTTTGGACCTCGCTGCAGGGACTGAAAGCTGATCTGCCTCCATGACAGCGACAGTTTAAAACCCGTTTACAGTAATTAGTGAGCAATGGGAGAGTGAGCTCTTACATTTACAGCAGTTGAGCTCATTAGGGAGATTTTCACGGCTTGAAACCCGGCGGCCGCTTGCCGGGGTCAGAGGTCAGCGCTGCAGCACAGGGCCGACACATAATCTGGCTTTTCAATTAGTCACGATAGAAGTGTTTCAGAGCCTCGCAGGGACGAAACAGAAAATTAGATTTATTTTCTCGTCCTCCAGGATGAGACAGAACTCCACACTTCTTCTTCTTCTTTCTTCCCCCCAGGACTCCATTTATTTTGTGTTATCTTCGCCCCATCTCCTCCTCCTCCTCCTCCTCTGACAGGAGGATGAGTCAGAGTTTGGATGGAGCAGCAGTCGACAGATTAATGAAGAATTAAAACAGCTCCAATATTTTCAGACGCTGCCTCTCTACCAGTCTCTGCCAGCTTTAATAAACCCCCTCTGGTCCAGGAACACATCCTGGCACAGGTGGGACAAACATTATTGTTTTGCAAGTCACAAAAAGGTCTCAGGTCTCCAGTCAGCGTTCGGCTGACTGTACTGCCGGACAGATAGCTAACGTGACACTCTGCAGGTCATTTATTGATTTTAAAAGACAATATCTAGATTGTAACCACGCTGACTGTGCTGAGGTTCAAAAAGTTCAAAAAAGTTACAGTATCTGCCCACTCAGTCATGTCTCCCAGAGAGCTTTACATCCGAGTTTTGACAACTACAGTATGCTAATAGCCAAACAGACGAAAACGTCATCAGGGTGTCTGAGGCTGTTTCCAATGAGACCAATAAATCACCATAGATACCTTATATACAAAACATCACAATCAGTCTTTTCTTCTAAAATAACATTACATTTATTCTTTAGCAACTACACTTTTTCATCTTTACCCGGCATCGGACGAAAAGGTCGAATATCCATTTTTCAATATGACGACTAAACTCACTAACTTTGGTTCAGGTTCAGGAAAGATGGTGGTTTTTCGGTTCAGTACAGAAAAGGTCAACACATCCTGTCTCGTGCTGTTTGAACCGCGAAGACCTCCGTCTGTCCTGAACCTGAACCAGGAGCTGCGAGGATCTAAACATAACCAGAGAAACCGTTTAATCAGGATTTAGTAGCTTAGTATTGTAAGAAAACAAATGAAATAAAGTGACAGTGAACATTTTAGTTTAGTTAAGTCTTTGTTTTTATCTTTGGATTTTGTCTTTTATCTGGATTTCTGTGAAAAGGATTGTGGATCTTCCTGCTCCCCAGAGGATGCATCCTGATGATTTTGGCGACGGTCTCGTTTCTCTTCCAGCGACCCCATCAGGTCAGGACCTTCACTTAATAAAACTCTACAGTTTCCTGACCCCGATCCTGCTCCCCAGAGGATGAATCTGCAGATTTAATGACTTTTCTTCTTGTAGAGTCAGTAGATATCTTCTAATGAGCACATGAACTCTTTTCTGTCCGACTGAGTTTTGCTGCAGCACATCCACACCTCGTATCGGGATGAAGATCCGACGCCGTCAGCTGTGATTACGACTCGTCCTGTCGGCGGGGTTCGATTGGTCGGCTCTAAACTGAGTCACAGCGGATGATCCAGAGTCGTTGCTCTGTCAGCTGACTGGCTCCTCGCTGTCACCTGGTGCCGACGTGACGACGGAGGACACAACGCTTGTGTCATTATCGTGGATGTTACCTGAGACCGCGTTGTTGCTTTCAACATATTCAGTCAACAGAAGCTCTGTCAAAGCATCATGGGAGGTGTAGTCCTTTCAGTTCAACAATAATTAGTTTTGTGCGCAGCCGCCAACGTGCATGCTGCCTGCTGCCGTTGCTCCGTCTCGTTTTTATACTTTAGATCCACTTTTGTACTTAATTTATCTTAGCTGTATTCTAATTATTCTATTTTGATTTGCACATCTCTTATTTCTTACTAGAAATAACTGTCTCGTTATTATTATTTCTATTTCTATTCTATTAGTGCTTCTGTTCCCGTGTGCGCTGACGTGACAGCGAGCAGCTGGAACGAAAGAGTTTCCCCTCGGGGATCAATGAAGCGTTTCTGATCCTGATCCTGATCCATTAGTAAACCTCATGTATATTAAAGCACAGACAGAAACATCCTGTGTCATCTTCATCGTCAGCGGTTGTGTATTAAACGCATTCATTTAGGAATATTAAAGCACAACAATGAATGAAAGAAGGTGTTAAACTAGATGTTTAACCCTTTTCAGGACAGAACTTGAAGTTCAGGATCAGGATCCACCTCCCGCCCCTCCTCATGTCGGTTTAGTGCTGCAGATTCCCAAATTAACCTTCAGGTGAAGTTCACATTAAAACAAAGCAGCTGCCACTGTAAGTCTCCATGTTTACCGACTGCAGTGCGGTGGTTTGTGTAAATATTCCTATAATATTTCTGTATCTGTGACCGTAACGTGCTGCAGCTCCTCCACAGTGAGCTTCTATTTTTCTCACATGATATCAGTATTACTTTATAGTCCAGAGTCTCGAGATAACAGGCGAGCTCTTACAGCCGCTTCATCACCATGAAACTAGAGACCTGCGGTGGAAAGCCCTGCTAGCGCCCCCTACAGGCGGTAGTTTTCATTACAGTCACAGTATCAGAATCAGAAATGCTTTATTATAAGAACAAACGTGCTGATAATGTAGTTGTTGTTACAGTCACAGCAGCAGTAAAGACGTGTTCCTCTGCACCGACGTGTTTCAGCTACTTTGGTTCATATTTCACATTTTAATACAAAGTCAGCGTCGCAGTACAACACACAGCAGCGTTGACCTCCTGCAGCTGCAGTGGAAACATTTTATGCATTTATGTTTAAACAAGTTATTTTTTCAGTCCGTAATGAAACCTCTGAACCATTTTTCAGCCCGTTGATGCGAAATCCGACATCATTATCTTCTTCCACAAAAACTCTTCAGTCCTCATTTATCACAATAATTTCCTCATCGGCAGAAAACTTTTCTGCTTCCAGACAGCGTGGAAACTTTTTTGCAATACGGAGGGAAAGATTCTTCTTCTGATATTAAATCTCAGGGTTTCCATTCAGCTTTTCTAAATTCATATCAATTCAAAAAAGAAAGATAAATCCAGCTGCTGTTTGTGTTTCTGCTTCTGACCAGTTTCACTGAGCGCAGCCTGAAATCAGAGCTGCAGGTGTGTGTGTGTGTGTGTGTGTGTGTGTGTGTGTGTGTGTGTGTGTGTGTGTGTGTGTGTGTGTGCATGTGTGTGTGTGTGTGTGTGCATGTGTGTGTGTGTGTGTGTGTGCGTGTGTGTGGAGGTCGCATTAAAGCCTGTCAATCACTGAAATCAGAGCTGCAGGTGTGTGTGTGTGTGTGTGTGTGTGTGTGTGTGTGTGTGTGTGTGTGTGTGTGTGGAGGTCGCATTAAAGCCTGTCAATCACTGATATCAGAGCTGCAGGTGTGTGTGTGTGTGTGTGTGTGTGTGCGTGCGTGCGTGCGTGCGTGCGTGCGTGCGTGTGTGTGTGTGTGTGTGTGTGTGTGTGTGTGTGTGTGTGTGTGGAGGTCGCATTAAAGCCTGTCAATCACTGATATCAGTGCGGACAGTACAGAGCGAGACATTTAAATCAACAGGATCCCGTTTGTTTGAATGTGTTTAAATGAATCTTTCTTCTCTGTGAGCTGAAACCTTTAATAAGCTTTAATCCAATTAATGTAAAACTCAACTGCCGCCCACTAACGCACACACACACACACACACACACATAGACACACTAATACCTCACACAGTCACATGACCAGCGAAATCCCGGAGCAGCAGAGCCGTCGGAGCTCATCAGCTTTTCCACCAAGACCCACACTGAGATACTGAGTGAAACGGTTCCCGTGCAGCAGGAGCAGCTTTCAGAGCGTCTCGGGCTACATCCTGAAAGGGGGGACGTCAGGGCCAAATGCAGCCTGACAGGAAGACCTGCGGAGGTTCGGGGAAAGACTGATTCCTCGCGATCCTTATGCACGAATAGTTTTCAGCCAATAAAACCACAGCAAAATGCCAGGTGGAGTAAACAGACCAACAGAGACTGACTAGAACTACACCTGCCAGCTAGCGTGTTAGCGGTTAGCTCACGAGCTGCAGCAGTTCACTAATATATATAAAACTAATATAAATAAGCAAATATTCTGCAAAGATTAATTCCACTGTTGCACTTCCACTGATGTTACACTGTACTGTACCAACTGACCTGGAGTCAGACTCCTCAACTGACCTGCACAAACTAAATCTCAAGGAACACAAACGAAATGAACCTGCGATGCGTTCAGTGGAGTCGGCTGTGAAATAAAACATTCAGCGAAGCCGAACATCAAAGCAGCGTTTACTGAAAACTGAATCTGATTCTGCAACTGAGGGAAAGAAGTGATGAAATATGTTAAAAATGAAAAATCCCTCATAAAACTCCCTCGTACCGCAGATATCTCGTGTGTGTGTGTGTGTGTGTGTGTGTGTGTGTGTGTGTGTGTGTCGAGCTGGATTATCATGTATTGTGTTGGCTGCAGGTTTAGAGGATCAGACATGGTGATTAAACTGCCTCTGAAGGCCTTTTGGTTCTTTAATCTGTTGAACAGAAACCAAACTGAACAAACAGCCAAAACACACACACACGCACACACACACACACACACACACACACACACACACACACACACACACGAATGACTCACGTTCAGATGAATGAAGTTAATCGTCTGTTTTATCTCAAAGTGTCAGCAAATGAATTTTCAGCAGAGTGAGACGTCAGATCAGAGATTAAATGATGTTCACTGTTAGTGTGTGTGTGTGTGTGTGTGTGTGTGTGTGTGTGTGTGTGTTAAACAGACGTCTTTATAACGTAAAAATATCTCGTTATGACAAGAAAGTTGTCTTGTTGTATTTAGAAACTGAGAAAATGTAGTTTGGTGAAGATGGCGGCAATATGTTGCCATAACTCATCGTGATGTAATGATCTCTGCAGCCTGTGGGGGCGCTGTCACTCACACTGACGTTAATCTGCCTGATATTTCTCATAAGAAGAAGTGTGATGAACGAGAGACGGTTAAAAGTAAAAACTGAAATAAAACGCGTGTTTCTTTGCTTAATAATACTATTATATGTGTTGTTATTTAACCGGGGAGAGTCGACCACGCAGACAGGAAGTGTATTCCATCTCGTACCAATGGCGCTGCCTGTAACGCGCTGTCTTTGTTGAAGAGTATCTGTGGAGGAGCGCTTACATCGTTCTTCACCCAAACACTCGTCTGTTGTCGCGACGCTGCCGGCTGATCGCTACATTAAACAAGCACTCGATCGCTGACCGCGGCGGCCATTTTGTGTCCAGTTTCAGTGTCAGTGTGATCTTCGATCACAGCTGCAGCTCCGGCCCGGATATTGGCTGTGAGGAGTCCAGTTAGCTCAGATCAGTAGATCAATAAGAGCTCCACCTGTGATGTCATTGATCATCTGGTGGAGACCAATCAGAGGTTAAAGCTGCAGGCTCGGCGCGAACAGATTAGTTCTCTGTTTCTTTAAATGACCGCAGATTTCAGTTCACTCAGTTTCAGAGTGATAGTGTTAGCATAGCCTGGGACCTGTTAGCTTTAGCCTCGGCCCATTAGCGTGATACCGTGACCTGGGACCAGTTAGCTTTAGCCTCGGCCCGCTAGCGTGAGACTGTGACCTGGGACCTGTTAGCTTTAGCCTCGGCCCGTTAGCGTGATACCGTGACCTGGGACCTGTTAGCTTTAGCCTCGGCCCGTTAGCGTGATACCGTGACCTGGGACCTGTTAGCTTTAGCCTCGGCCCGCTGCTCCTTCTTCATCCTGGTGTTTTACGTCCTCTTCCTCTCTCTGTCCGAACGGAGGTCATCCGAGCGTTAGTGCGGGTAATCGAAGTGTGAGCTTGTAATTAAGACGTGAAGTGAGATAAGCTCAGAGAGGTGAGCAGGTAGCTTCACTAACGGTGGAGGGAAGACAGAGAGGACGGAGGGGGACGAGTCGGCCCCTCCAAGCTGCTGTTAAACCAGTTCCTACAATCTGCTGCTGCTTCAGTCTGCGGACACAAACCTGAACCCAGATCAGATCTAAACCCTCTGACTGAAACTACCGGAGGACGCTGTAACTCTGTAACCAAGTACATTTACTCAAGTACTGTTCAAATCTGAGGTACTGCATCTCAGAGAGAAAGACTGAGCTGTTTGCTTCACTACATTTATCCGACAGATTTACTTACTAGTTACTTTACAGATTCAGATTGGTTAGTTTGAGTTCAAATGAAGTTTAGGGGATCTACGTCGTCATGGTAACAGTACTAACCAGGTGGTTAAGGTTAGTGAGCGACGTGTTCACGGTGGTCAGCTGTTTATAGGAAACAGGAAGTGAACAGCAGTCTCTGGTCGCCTGACTTCCTCCTTTGCTCCCGTCATAATCACCGCGGCCACTGGAGGGCGCTGTCACCAGAAGGTAAACTCCCGTTGTTTGGGCCGCCTGCTGACTGACGCCGCTCTTCTTCTCTGAAGATGCAACGCAGCAGCGTTAAGATAACATGGAAATAATTTGGACCAGAACAGCCAGTGAACGGGAAATCAGTCTAAATGGAACCAAACACATTTTCATCATCGATTAATCTGCCGATTATGTTCTCAGTTAATCAATTATTTGTTCTAAAACAATATGATAGTATCTTATAAATGCTAACTGCCCGTCACAGTTCCTCAGAGTCTCGTTTTATCCGACCAGCAGTCAAAAACCAAAACAAATTCAGTTTACTGATATCAAACACAGAATGTGTGGCATTTTTGCATGATAGATAACGATTAATCAATCATCAGAATAGTGTCGATCAGCTTCTCGATCAATTGACTTAATTGTTAGGCTTTTAAAAGCTTTCAAAGTCAGTATTCTTCCAACCTGCTTTAGAGCTCACGATGTTGCAGATTATTAACGCTGATTAATTTGTCAGATTTCCACAGACGGGAGGTCATCATCATCATCGTCATCATCATCATCCACCATTTTATTACTAAAAGTCATCCGACCATTGATGTTGTCTTTTCCTCACTTCCTAAATCCTCCTCCTCTGTGCAGTTTGTGTTTGAAGGTCAGAGCTAATTGAAAGGTTTCTGCCTGTGCGGTGAAATGAGCGGCTGAGTGTTGGTTAAAGTCGGCGTGCTGCGTTTATTAGCAGCTAATGGCTGCTGTTGGAGCAATCAGGCACTTATTATCCCACATTATCAGAGAGCAGCTCGGCTCAGAGCACTAATGTACACAATGTCAGAGTCGGACGGAACGGACGCTGAATATTAAACATCACGGTGTCCAAACACCCGGACACAAACAGGGAGCCTGTAGAGACACGATGTCACGTGGAGATCAGCGTGATTTAAGGAGACGTTTCCTCCAGTCAGACAGACTTTAAGAGAACAGCAGAGAAACTGTTTTCAGAGAGCCAGACTCGCTGAAACAATGGATGTGGTCCTTTGGGAGGGTCTGGGTGTCACCGAGAAGGTGCTGGGTCCTTTGGGAGGGTCTGGGTGTCACCGAGAAGGTTCTGGGTCCTTTGGGAGGGTCTGGGAGTCACCGAGAAGGTTCTGGGTCCTTTGGGAGGGTCTGGGAGTCAGTCTCGAAGGTTCTGGGTCCTTCGGGAGGGTCTGGGAGTCACCGAGAAGGTTCTGGGTCCTTTGGGAGGGTCTGGGTGTCACCGAGAAGGTTCTGGGTCCTTTGGGAGGGTCTGGGAGTCACCGAGAAGGTTCTGGGTCCTTTGGGAGGGTCTGGGAGTCACCGAGAAGGTTCTGGGTCCTTTGGGAGGGTCTAGGAGTCACAGAGAAGGTTCTGGGTCCTTTGGGAGGGTCTAGGAGTCACAGAGAAGGTTCCGGGTCCTTTGGGAGGGTCTGGGAGTCACCGAGAAGGTTCTGGGTCCTTTGGGAGGGTCTGGGAGTCACCGAGAAGGTTCTGGCCCTTTGGGAGGGTCTGGGAGTCACCGAGAAGGTTCTGGGTCCTTTGGGAGGGTCTGGGAGTCACCGAGAAGGTTCTGGCCCTTTGGGAGGGTCTGGGAGTCACCGAGAAGGTTCTGGGTCCTTTGGGAGGGTCTGGGAGCCACCGAGAAGGTTCCGGGTCCTTTGGGAGGGTCTGGGTGTCACAGAGAAGGTTCCGGGTCCTTTGGGAGGGTCTGGGAGTCACCGAGAAGGTTCTGGGTCCTTTGGGAGGGTCTGGGAGCCACCGAGAAGGTTCCGGCTCCTTCGGGAGGGTCTGGGAGCCACCGAGAAGGTTCTGGCCCTTTGGGAGGGTCTGGGAGCCACCGAGAAGGTTCTGGCCCTTTGGGAGGGTCTGGGTGTCACCGAGAAGGTTCTGGGTCCTTTGGGAGGGTCTGGGAGTCACCGAGAAGGTTCCGGGTCCTTTGGGAGGGTCTGGGAGCCACAGAGAAGGTTCTGGCCCTTTGGGAGGGTCTAGGAGTCACCGAGAAGGTTCCGGGTCCTTTGGGAGCTTCTTGTTTACCTTCATCTGTCACATTCGTGATTATATGTGTGGGAGAGAAGTTTCACTGGAATAAATGAGTCCAGTTCTGATAACCAGGCAGGAAGCAGGTCGACGGTTCCCAAATAAACTGGCTCACAACACCGGTGTTACAGACGGATCTGCGACCTCACAGGAACTGCTGCCGGTCAACAACAGGTGTGTGTGTGTGTGTGTGTGTGTGTGTGTGTGTGTGTGTGTGTGTCTATTTTCAGTCCTTATTAATGTGAAACGTCGACAGCTGAGGAGTACATTTACATCCTCTCTCCTCTTCTTCTTCACTTGCTCGTCCTCCCCACTTCTTCTTCTTCTGCTGTCACCGCCACAGCTGCTGCCTAATTGGTGTTTATCTATGGATAAATGTGTGTGTGTGTGTGAGCATGTTACTAATGTTGTGGGGACATAAGTCTGTTTACACAGTCATATTGTGGGGACAAAATGCACGTCCGCACAACTTAATCAGGAGAGAAGACTTGGTTTAAGGTCAGGGAAGGTCTCCAGGAAGTTAATGTAAACCAATGTAACGTCCTCTGACATGATGGAAACACAGTGTGTGTGTGTGTGTGTGTGTGTGTGTGTGTGTGTGTGTGTGTGCGTGTGTGTGTGTGTGTGTGTGGAGATAAAACGATCCTTCAGGGGAATCAGATTGTTGAAATAATGAACTGATAGAAAACAGAAGATAAGGAAGCAGAACAGAACAAAAACACAGTAAGCTGAGGTTATGTAGACGTTATGAAGGACAGACTGGAGATCACAATGTCATCACACTGTGTGCAGATTAACCGCCGGAGAAGAAGAACGAGTCCACTGAAGGCAGAGAATCTGTTAAACACGTGTATTTTGACTTCAGGCTCCGTGTGGCGATGGTGTGTTTGTGTTGCTGGACATCTGAGACACTCGCCTCGTGTCTGACTCCGCGTCCTTCACTCAGGTTGCTTTGGTGCTGCCGGAGACATGAAGAAGACATCTGCATGTACAGTGTGTGTGTGTGTGTGTGTGTGTGTGTGTGTGTGTGTGTGTGTGTGTGTGTCCTCATGATGGATGTGTTTCCAATGAGTCCATCTGTTCTGAGGTCAGAGATCAAACAAATTCGAGGTGTTTGTCCTTCTCTACATGTTTCCATGAATCCAGATGACTGTGTGCGTGCGTGTGCGCGTGCGTGTGTGCGTGCGTGTGTGTGTGTGCGTGCGTGTGTGTGTGTGTGTGTGTTGAAGAAGATGGATGTGGTCTCTGACAGCTTCGGTCTGTTCGTGTGACGTGTTTGAAACAGACGAATAAAACGCTCTGCCGCGGCCTTCTTCTTCTTCTTCTTCTCTGCACCGACAGCTGCTGGAACGTCCAACGACGCCGAGAGGTTTTTAAATCTCTTTGGATCTTTTATACGTACAAGTATTCCAGTTTTTGCAACAAATCCTCCACAAACCTACACCTGCGTGCATCTGATAAGCAAAGGCCAGCCGACCCGAGGTGAGCAGGAAGCCACGAGCGTCTTAAACTCAGTTAAGGTTCCACTGCAGCACTGACGCGGTCCTTACTGCTCTCTATCGTGCAGCTGCTGGTCTTCTTCGCTGGTCTTCACAGGACTCGTTAAACAGATTGGTGGTTTCTGTGCAGGTGTGAGCACACGTGGACAGACGAGGCGATTGGTTCCCTCCGAGCTGAGCTGCAGAATTAGATTTTATTTGATTTCACTTTATTAGCAGATTAGTCTGACATCACACACATATAAACAGCTTCTTCGCTTTGTTGTGGCGTTGTGGTTTTAGTTTAAACCCAGTTTATATAAACAGGTTTTGGTTGCAGCTTTAAATCCGGAGATAAAGTTACCATTTTACTGCCAGAGGTCTTGGTTTCAGATTTGACTCTTGTTGCAGGTTTAGTCTGGTCCTGGTCTCGGGTTTGTTAGCTGTTAGCTGTCGTGAAGAAGAAGCAGATGTTGTTAATTATGAATATAACCTGCTCGCAACCCCATGTGTTGTCAGAGCGGCCTCCGTCACGTCACTCTGAACAGCCTGCATGTGTTACTAACACACACACACACACACACACACACACACACTCACACACACACACACACACACAGAGCAGAGAAAATGCTAATCTATAATGAATGTGGCCTCTTATTAAGCAAGAAGCATTTTGCTTCCATATGCTTCTGAATAGCATTTGTATTACTGTGTGTGTGTGTGTGTGTGTGTGTGTGTGTGTGTGTGTGTGTGTGTGCGCAGGCTATTTGTCGAGTACTTCCTGTTAATGGCGGAGTAGCGGCGAGGCGCCGTTCAGTCAGAAGCATAAATGATTCAGACTCGGCGAGCGCTGCACGTTAAACACGCTGTCAACACACACACGCACATGCAGTCGTGTTTACATCACTTGTGGGGACATTACATTGACTTACATTCAAAACCAAGTCTTCACCCTAAAACTGATTTACGTTATGGGGACTTTTTGTCCCCGTAAGGAAGGCGAGTCAGATATATGTCCCTACAACACTAGTAATACCCGCCCCACACACACACACACACACACACACTGGACTGTTTCACAGCTGATTTCTGCTGTGTGTGTGTGTGTGTGTGTGTAGTCCTGATGATGATGATGATGATGATGATGATGATGTTAGCTGCTGTACAAACCTCCATTACAGAAACTCATTAGCTGAAATGAAACATGTTGAGGGGAAACAGTGAACGCTGGTAAATAACAGTTTTATATGTTTGTATGTAGATATTTATTTAGGGATAAATAAATCTCCCTCTGCGGATATAAAGGCTGATTCTAAGGAAGCGAAAACACAGCGCTTCTTATTTCCAGGTGATTAAACACTGATGAAAACACACTTATGAATATTATATTTCTGCCGGCGGCTGCTCTGAAATGTTGGAGCTTTAAACTCACTGTGTGAATCTTTGAGCTCTAACAAATTCATTTCTCATTAAACCTTTCTTAATGTTTTACCCTCCGTTGTTTAAATCCCTTCCTACTCGTTAGCAGTCTTCTTCTTCTCTGTCTTTGTTGGCGAAGACTCAACAAAACATTCGTTTGCACTGAAACGTGAAGGTCGGAGGTAAAAAGTGGAGGTTTTAGTGGATTTGACGACTTTTTTTTTGCTTGTGTGTCTGTTGGGAGCAGAAAGTGCTGACTGCTGCATCAGTGTCAATATCTACAGTTTGTTGTGACAGAGGACGACCTGAAACACACACACACACACACATCTCTGTGTTTGTGTGGTCGATACAGTGAAGGGGTGTGTGTGTGTGTGTGTGTGTGTGTGTGTGTGTGACGGCCTGATGATGAAGGTGATTCGGAGGAAAGACGAGTTCACCTTCTTCTCTGCAGCTCACATGTTCTGAACATTTAACACGACACGAGAAAATACTAAACATGAGCGAGGCTGTAACGTCCCGCCAGCGCCCCCCACAGGCCGCAGAGGGAACGAACGCCATCCTGATGCTTTGTCTGTTCTTCCAGGCTGAACAGCAGAGGAGCTTAAAGTTAAAGTTGGTCCTGGCGGTGGCGCTAGAGGAACGATCGCGTGGTCATTAACATATAAAGCGTTCATCCTCTGGAGAGCAGGAATATCTCCGAGCTAGGCCGGCGATAAAATACTATCACGATGTTTCAGGGTATTTCTGCGATAACGATATACTTGACGATGTGACAGAAATCCTGAAAAATATTAATATACATGTATGTCGATTGAAAATATTATGTATTTGAAAGAATACATTACCATATTTCTAGCAAATGATTTCTTATTTCACCATTTTAATTCTACTTAATCCTCCATCTTATTGTAGCGTTTCCTCGGTAACTACTTTAATCTGTTTAATCAGTTCTCTCCCGCCGCACGCCGGCTCGCCCCGCCTCTTCCTGTTTCCTGTATGTGCTGACGTTCTTCGTCAGCAGTGCGTTTTATAAATGCGAGGGAAACATAGATCCTTTGCAACCGAACTCCCCAGCAGTGTTGCTTTCGCTTGTTGTTGCTGTGCGTAACGCTGCGACGTCATCACGTCAACGAGTGGGGACGTCGCCGTTATCACGATACGATTCGTCATATGATACGATTTGGCACAACCCGTACTACAAGCAAGTACTTTTCAAGATATCTTGCAGAAAACTGCCTCTTAAATCTGAGTCTAGCACCTTTGATTTTAAACCTGAAACCAAGACTTCTGGGTTCAAACCATCATCAGACCTCCAGACCAGGACTTTTAGATTGAGTCAGGCCACTGGGTTTAACCAGAAGTCAAGACTAATTCGTTCAGGGCTGAGTTTTGTTAGAACGGTTTCAACACAGATGCCAAAAAGTATTGTTTGCTTTGAGAAATATAAACCTGTTTCTTTTATTATCGATCAAAAGAAGCCAAAGCTGTGGACGTTCAATGTTCTTCAGACCGAATCTGCTGAAATGATGTAAATCAGAAACTATCTGACCACAGAAGAAGTCAGCAGGATTCTGGATCCGACCAGACTTTTGATGACAGCTTTCACTTTTCGATACTCGCGACGACACTTTTCACTTCAGTAACCTTCATGAGTCCAGAAACAAAGTGTGCCAGGTTTCGGCTGTTGCTGGGCTCGTCCTGACTTCCTGAGTATCAGGTGAACAGCTGGTGAAAACACATGTGGCTGCATTGCATTGTGGGGAATACATGTGTCTTTATGACAGTTGAACAGTGATGACAGAAACACTGAGAGTCCTGCAAACCGAACAGGTCGCCGAACTCCTCCTCAGTCACTAAGGCCATCGTTGTTCGCAGAGTCAACATCAAGGCTTTCGTCTCTGAGCTGAGAGTCTTACTGGGTCCGAATCACCAACCAGGATCATTACCAGACCCCCAGCTCTGCGGGGTCAGCTGGACCAGCCCTGCTGGGTCAGCTGGACCAGCTCTGAGGGGTCAGCTGGACCAGCTCTGAGGGGTCAGCAGGACAAGCTCAGCGGGTCAGCTGGACCAGCCCTGCGGGGTCAGCAGGACCAGCTCTGCATAAGGAAGAGGTCGGGGGGGTGGATGGGTCAAACACAGGCCTTTCACCCAGGAGGCCGCTGTTCGTTAGTCAGCGCTGACTTCTTTTTACATACGTATGTGACGTAACTTAACTTACATAACTAACGTTCTTCTTTTAACTCAGACCGGGATTTTTCCTAAAACCAAACTGCGACCGTTTCACAACTTGTGATGAAATGTTTCTCAGCAAGCTTTATTTTGAAAGGCTAACGGGACGCTGCATATTTATTTTTGCTAACTAACTTTTGTTTCTACAGCGTTGCAGCGTGAAGCGTACGGCCACCGACTTGAGGACCTCAGAGCAGGATTATGGTGCTTTTACTCTGAAAGAGCAGCAGGACATCCTCTCAGAGCTCTGAGCTGCTGAGGGATCAGGAGAAGAAAACCACAGAAGAAGAGAGTGTGAGGAGAATAGGAAACGATAACTCCCAAACTATGAAAGACACATTATTTCTTGACCTACAGTTTTTAGAGAAATGGACAAACTGACTGAGGGCGCGCCCCCAGAGCACAAATCCATCCTCCAAACGTAAACGTTAAAAAAGCAGTCTGTGTGTTTAACCTCCAAATCTGTCCTCAGCCCTTCAGCTCTTTGTGTCCTCAGAAAGGAAACATAATTAACCTCCCGTCCCCTCAGGACGGGCGTCTCTGTGAGAGCGTGGTCGGACAGACGGACGAACCGCTGATGACAAACGCCGCAGCAGCAGGAAAACAAAGCGAGCGCTTCAGGGCCGTTTGTGTATCAGCGAGACAAACCGATGGCGACGTCCATGTTCAAATAAAATACATTTAGTCAACAATGTTTACATTTCATACAGGAAACAGCAAAGTTACAACTTTAACATGCAACAATAAATCAAAGCCAGACATACGACCAACAGCTCGAACAAAACAACAGAAATAATCTCAGTTCATCGAAACCTCCTTCAACGCTAATCTCTTCTGCTGCTTCTTCAAACCTTTTGTCGTAAGAAATCGATTTGTTACAGTTTGGTCTTCGGTTTGGGGAAGTGTCACGTGACCTCCTCACCTGCCTCGTCTGATAACTGAATAGAAACGTGATGTAACATCTGAACCTGCAGCCATGTGCATGTAAGCGCTGATCTGCAGATCTGATATTTGTACAGGGGAAGGTGTAAACACAGAGGGTGTTTATGTTGTGGCTGTAATGAACGCAGCAGCCTCTAGCGGACGCTGTTGCTCTCTATTTAAATTAGGGTTAATTATTGATTAGAAGGTCCTCATAAATGCATAAACACAGCTGTGTGTGTGTGTGTGAGTGTGTATTAATGAGCAGGTAAACACACAGCAAAGTCAACGCACACGTCCTCCTTGATGAAGGACGCAGTCACGTGACTGACACAACAGCACACACACCTGTACACTGATTTTGTATGCTCGACTGTGACACACACACACAGAGACAAGGTCGCAGCCTCTGATTGGCTCTCTGAGACGCTGGGACTCAGGGTTGGAAGGTTTGTAGGAGGAGGCGAGGCGATCAGTCACTGACACAAACTTTTGCATCACCTTGGAGAAAACATGACGCTCAGAGACACGAAGAGACAGGAGACGCTAACACACCGAAACGTCCTCTGACACGCATTCAAAACAAAGTGGGCCACAGCTTCAGCCCTGTTGTTTCAGCCTGTCTGCGTTCACATGCGGTCAGACTGTCCCGTCAGAGCAGCCGAACCAGCAGTCAGCAGCTCCTGTCTGCAGTGGACCCGTGGACGGACAGACGGCCGTCTCTGGATCACTGCGAGACTGAAGGAAACTTAGAAACAGCAGGATTCTCAGGCAGCTTCTGCAGGTTTCTTCTCTGGCGTCTCAGCGGGTTTCTGGACGCCTCGTAGTTGGAAAACCTCTGGCATGAAGCAGCACAGCGAACTGCCAGATCAGCTGAATTGCTTTTCTGCTGGCTTGGTTATTGTGTTTGTTTGTTTGTTTGTTTGTTTGGCGTGTGAATGTTTTGTGTGTTGTTAGTGAGTTGTGGGCGGCTTCCTTATTCAAACCATGTGATGTGATCATCAGAGTACAGTGATGTAAAGTCACTACATCCTTACTTCTGTTATTAAAAGGAGTAAATTGTTTTGGTAACTAAAACAAACACTAGAATATGAAGAATATGGAAAACAAACACGAAACGATGAACGGATGTAAATTTCCTGCAGATTTGTTTTGAAAAGCATGTTGAAAGGACCAAAACTCTTGATTCACCTGACGTATTTCTCCTGTGTTCATCCTCGCTGTGTGAATAAAGCTTTCTGCCGGATTTTAATTTGACCTGACGGAGACAGAAATCCACTGAGACTCTCCTCCATCTAAACATCTGAGCAAACGCTGAGCATGCTGGGAAACGCAGGGACGACCATCAGATAGAATATCTGCCTGAGTCTGATAATAATGAATGAGACGTGTTTTTGAAGGGGGGGGGAAGTAGGCCAGAGAGGAGACGCAGCCACCAGAGACGCTGTTAAAGTGGAGGATTTATTTAGATTTTGATGTGGTTCTGGACTCTGAAATGAACTCGTTTCTGTGCAGAAGCTTCCCAAATGTCTTTCCAGTAAAGCGTTGTGGTGGGAATAAAAGAAGTCATTCTGCTCAGAGTGGACAGGAAGCGCTGCAGGTCTCTGGCTCCTCCGTGTGGACGCTGAGCGAACTGCAGCTCCTTTCAGAAAACACTGAAGAAACGCTGCGTCAGCTCCGCTTTCTGCTGATTGTCTGAAAAAGTCGACTGTGCATTTAGTTTAAACATCGAGTTTCTGTCGACAGCAGCAAACTGAACGCTTATTATTCATAAATACATCTGTACGCAGAGTTCAGTGCGTCAGTCGGTGATCATCAGGAGGATTAGACTCGTCCTCGAGCAGATTTCACCTCCTAAACTCGAAATAAACACTTTCATTTAGTTTTGTCCTTTTCCCCAAATAACATTTAACGTTACGCATTCACTCAGAGATGATCAGGGTCGGGCCGGGACTCGAACTCACGCCTCAGACAGCACGGGCAAACCACCACAATGAGCCAAAAATACAACAATAAAATACATAAACCTATAGTATGTTTCTAGGATTAAATAAGCCTCAATACGTTATATACATCGCAGTTCTTTAAACGTCCAGTGATATAAATACAGGAATACAACAAGTCACGTGTTTATCCGTTTACAACACGAGGTTGTTTAAAGAGATGACAGTTTGTATCTCCGTGACATATAAAATCATCAAATACAATAAAACAATGTATACGGTCGTTTATAAACACATATACGGACGCGTATTACCCAGAAATCACTCTGCAGGGCGTCTGTTGAATCTGCGTCTGGTGGTGAAACTGTGTCCGTCCACTGTTGTCCTCGTGCTGAACATTTATCTAACTTAAGGTCGCAGCTATTGATTACTTAAATCATCGATTAGTCTGGCAGTTATTATTTTTTCTTTTGATTAATGGCTTACTCAGACAGATTCAGTTTATTGATGTAGGAGCTTTACAGTCTGTGCAGCGTGGACCCCCTCTGTCCTCACACCAAAAAACCCTTTAATGGGAAGAAAATGTCAGAAAGCTCAGGAAGAGCAGCAGAGGAGGGACGGACAGACAGGAAGTAGATGTGTGGACAGACCTGAGTCACATGACCTCCGCTCCACCACGGAGACTGAGACTCTGGAGAAACTTCTCAATATTCTGCTTGTAAACCATTGCAATGATTAATCAATTACAGTTTTCTGTTGATCAACCGACCCATTGATTAACTAGTTTCAGCACTAAAGTGTCGTATTCTGTTTCATCTGTACAAACGTGCAGCAGGCGTCACATTTACCAACACAGACAACAGATGTAGTTTGTAAAAGACCTTTTTAGCCGTTGATTGGTGAGTTTCTTGTGTTCATGGTCATTTATTTCTCTCTTTAAAATCATTTAACCCATCAAACATTTTACAGTAAATATTGTATTTTCTTATTCTGGTGATTTCTGTTTTTCTTGTGCGGTGAACTGGACAGGAGTCGCGTGACGTTTTGAATTCTGCTGTTGAACTTGCTTCCTGAATGCTTTCCAAGTTAAACACCTGAAGTGAAGTCTAACCTCTGACCTCTGTCTGTCAGATACGGCGACATGGTACCGAAGACCATCATGGGGAAGATCTTCGGCTCCGTCTGCTCTCTGAGCGGCGTGTTGGTCATCGCTCTGCCGGTTCCCGTCATCGTCTCCAACTTCAGCCGAATCTACCACCAGAGCCAGAGAGCCGAGAAGAGACGGGCGCAGAAGGTGACGGCCACAAACACTTCATCTCAACTCACAGCTGAGATTTTAAAGTCAACAAAGTTCCCGCTCCAGTTTGTAGCATCGGCTGCGAGCGCAGGAACGTCTAATAACAAACTCGGGAAGTGTCTCTTTAAATGTTTACAGGTTACTGCTCTGCACGGGAGTCCAGCACAGACGTGTTGAGACAAAGAGAGACAGCCGAACGCTGTACGTGCAGTCAGAGAGGTCCACCTCTGTGTTAGTTTGAAATGTGAATGTCCAGTTGTTGCTCGGGTTTGCTGCAGCAGAGCTCAGACATTTTAAGGAGACAAAAGAGGACAAACACGCTTCGAGTCTGATCACAGGTCTGATCTTAATTTAGAAATCTGAGCTTCTGCATAATCCACAGGAGAAAAGAGAGGAAGACAGGGAGAGGAAGCCGTGTCCAGAGCGCTACTTCCTCCCAACATCAACAGATGAGTTTTCTGGTTGTGCTGGAGACGTTTGTTTATCCCGCAGGGACACCAGCAGAAACACGATGTTGGAAAGTTACAGCTCAATCTTTTCTCTGTCTGCTGCTCTCTGAGTATTACATCAACCTGAAACTTACACGAGTGCACTGCATGCAGCAAAACAAACAATATGTCATCCATGCGAGATCCACACTCTTATTTATTACTGAATTATGAGATCTGTATCTCGAACGACAAAAAAGATCTTAAAATTACAAAGTCCACGATACACGAGAAAAGTATTTTATAATTTTGAGATCTTTATCACTCCAGATCCAGATTTACCGCTGAGCTGGGTTCTAGTGCACTGCATTCACCAAAAGACCAAATAACAAACAAAACGCATCCCCTAATTATTACCTCTCATAATTAATTATGAGATTGGGATCTAATCAAATATCAAATTGTTTTCTTGAATATACACATTTTGTGGATCTCGTAATCATGAAATCTTTTATCAATTATTATGAAACTTGTTAAAAAAAACAAATGTTTCAATAACATGAAAGACATCCCTTCATTTGGAGGCGACAGAGTAAATTACTATATTTTGGGGTAACGTTTCATCTTGTTCATGCAAGTTAATATTTTGCTCACGAACGTTTTTATCTTGTTCTCAAAGTTTTTTCTTGGTGCTAGATGTTATCTGTTGTTTGCACGTTCGTATCCTGTTTGTACAACTTATCGTCTTGTTTGCACATTTGTCAGGACTTCATGGCTGTTCTGTGTAACCATATAGTTCATTTATCTATGGATTAATCCCAAATCTGAAATCCAAGCTTTCAGTCAGGTGGTCACAAGTAGATGAATCCATTATGTGAAAATCACAAAATAAATCTTTCAAGATTCACGAGAAAACAAATTGTCACGACAAATTTGGCTTTAGCTTCAGATCAGTGTCTCTGTTCTCCAAACAAACATTTTCTTTGCCATCTTACAGCAGTTTTGCTTTATAATTACTTTGCTGCTCTATCCATGTGAGAGAACACAATTGGACGGACTAAATGATCTGTATGTGTTCACAAACAGAAAACCAGGCTTGCTAGAATTCGCGCGGTGAAGAGCGGAGGGGCTAACGCTTATTTGCAGTACAAACACAGCCGGCTGCTGATTGACCTAGATGAGGTAACCACGGAAATGCAGTCATCGTCGTCGGGTGGTGCTGGTGTTTTTCCCCTTTCATCCCTTCTTTCTTTCATGTTTCCTTTCTCCTTGCCGAGCTGAGACCCAACATGCTGCAGGCTGCTGCATGCTGGATGCCGATGCGAACCGAAGGGGGATTGGTTGTTTACCTCCTCGTGCTGTCTTCATTCGGGGATGTCTCTCTGTCATTGTGTTTTCATTATGTCTCTCTTTCTCACTGTCTCTCTATTTATCTGGTTCAGCAATAACATGTCTTGTGGAACTCTGAGCACCTTCGCTGTTAGGCCCTCAACACACGATGGCAGAGTTGCATTGCACTGGCATGAGCTAGTTTTCTTGTATAAAGTAAAGATGCCAGCAGTGCTACCTTGGGGCAATAATTTGCCTTTGGTTTCATGCAGCCAAACCCTTCTTGATCAGTTTGGTTAAACTGAAATGCATAAATCACAGACTTGGCAAGTTGTTATTCAAATTTTCTGCTACCCGTGCCAGAGACTGTCCTCTCAAGATAAACAACAGCAACAGATGTTGTTCAAACTCCTGAAATGACGTATGTTTATGTTTAACTGACAGCAGTCTCTAGCGGTCATGTGAATTATGACTGTTAGGAACAAAGAAGGTAGTAGCGTGACATTGATATAGACCCTCAAAACCTTGTAGCGGATAAAAGGATGGAAGGTTATAAAGTTTTACAAACCTAGTCAACCCAACTATATTGTAAACAGGCAGAAGGGCGATGGTAATACTGTAGAGAGGAAGGTGGCGTAGCATGATGTAGGGTAGCGCAAACTGCGATGCGTAGCCCCGTTTCCTCACCCTCGTTTCTGCTCACTCTGCTGCTCTCAGCTGCAGTGCAAAATGCTAGTGAGGTCAGCTAAAGTACTCCTGGACCAGACCAGACCACGTCCTCTACTGCCGTCCAGTGTATTCGCCACTTTGGCTGACGGCACTCAATAAATACTACGCTGTTTTCTTGCTGGTGACAAACCTCAACTATAGCAGTCACGTTTTGGTTAGGTTTGAAAAACGGTTATATGAATCATATGTAACAGCAGTTTTTACTGGCACTGACAAACGACGTCACCCTGTTGATAGGAGTGTCAGATCAGGAATTGGGTTGCTTTTAAAGGCAATCACATCGTAGTTTGTCATTTAGTTTGAAGACTTGTTGCTGGCGCAGGTTGGTGACATAAATTTACGATACACTTTGCTTCCGTGTCGCACCTTTCAGGTCGCACCTCGGTATCACTGATCATGGGTAGAGGGCCTCAGAAGTTCACTGCGCTGATTTAAAACTGATCGTGGGCCAACAGGAAACGTTACTGTTGAACTGTCCTGTCTGTCTGTGGCCGCATCACTAACTCACTTTTATTCCTGTTTCGTTCGCTCTTGCATCTCTCCATTCTCTGCACAGCTCTCCCAGCTTTGCTCTCACACTGACATTGCACATGGAGAACAGAACCACGTTATCCGCCCCACCATGCGTTAGTCCGTCACACTAACTCACCTGTGCATGACCTGGTACTCAAGTGTGGGTCACCTCGCCAACAGGAAACCAACAGCTTCATCTACAAACACTCTCCACCTCCACATCTTAGCTCCTTTCTTCTTCTCTGCTCTGTGTCTCCTTCTTCCTCTGTGTTTTGTTCGGACTCGTACATTTTGATTGGCCCTCCCATGTAGCTCGGCTGCCGAATGACTGGCCTGCGCTGCTCATGACATCATCACTACGCATCTTGGGTTTCATCACCGGGTGGAGGAATGAGATCTGGCTGAGCTGCATGTCAATCAGCCAACCACGCGGCATACACAAGGGTGGAGTCAATGTGACACAGAGGTGATGGTTGACGAAGCGGTGCTCTACAAACTCTTTAGAAACAACAACATTTTGAGAAAATAACTTGTTTGATGTCTTACCCAGAGTCAGATAAGAAGATTGAAAAGAAAGAGTATAGATAGGTACAGTGAACATAAATAGAAAAGATTCAATTAAATAACATTTTATTTATATAGCACAGTGCTGTCTCTGTGCTATGGTGCACTCTAAACCCTGACTGAAAATCCTCAAATAAACTATTGTTATTTAGAAAGTCACACAACTGAGAGAGAGAAGATAGGTCTGGGACATATTCAGACAGAGCTAAGTGCTAAGCTAGGCTAGCAGTCAGAGCTTTCTTTGGGGTTGCCAGGAGGGTTTGTAACTTCCTTTAGGGTGCTTACAATTAAGGTGTGTCACCAAGTGGGAGGTGCGTCAATTTCTGTAGTGTCCCAGGCAGGAGGTCCACAACTTATTTTAGAGTCCTTAGAATGGTCCTCAGGATTAAGGTTCGTGACTTCCTTTTGGGACCCCAGGAAGGTCTTCAGTAGTGAGGTTGCTGACTAGGAATGAGGTTCATGACCTCCATTAGGTTCCCCAGGACTGAGATTCGTGACCTTCTTTAAGGACTCCATGAAGGTCCTCTGGAGTAAGGTTCTTGACTTCCTTCAGGGTCCCTAGATGTGAAGTTTGTGACTTCCTTTAGGGTCCTCAGGTTTAAGGTTTATGACTCACTTCTTTTCGGGTCCCAAGGAGTGAGGTGCGTCACTCCCTTGAATGTCCCCAGGAGTAAGGTCCATGACTGACTTTCTGGTTTTCTGATTCTGGAAAAGACAGGTAGCAAGCATACTTCCTAAAATGTTGGACTGTTCCTTTGGCAGTACCTGAGCTCCTTACCCCATGATCACAGAGTCTTCAGTCCCTCTGTCCATCCACCTGCGTCACATTCAGTCTGAACCCCCGAGCAATATGAGTACGGTGGCTCTCTTGGATCAAATGAGGCTCGAGTCAAAACAAACAAGCAGAAACACAAACACATTTAGAGAAGCAGTGATAAAGCAGCGAGCGGCTGCTGTCGGTGGCCTGAGTTTGAACCAGTGAGCGATCCGTCACTTTCAAACTGACCAGCCAGGAGGGGAATGTGGGTAAAAAACAGATGAAACGTTCTTACAGCAGAGTGTTAGAAGAAGGTGGTAAGAACATAAGCGCTGTCTATGTGTGTCGCAGCGGGACTGCCCCTCTTTGTGATGTGGTGGTTGTGGGTGGGGTGGACACATGTCCAATGGCGGGCTCACTGTGTGGTCATGTGATTTGTGTTGCCCTGAAGGCGTCCAAGGAAGCAGGACAGGCACTGGTGTGTAAGACCAACCCCAAGTTCGAGGTGCATCATCATCACCTTCTGCACTGTCTGGAGAAGACTACGGTAAGAACATATAACACACACAAAGACACACACACTGTAATTTCCAAAATATAGTCATCCACAAAGCAACATCACAGGTGTCATAAGTAAGTAAGTTAAGCTTTATTTGTATTGCACTTTTTAAAACACAGTTACAAAGTGCTTCACACATACACGGAAAATATAAATAAATAGATAAATTAAGATATATTACCATACAAAAACACAGCAAAAAACCAAAGAGAAACAAACCAAAACATAAGACAGGGATGGAGATCTATAAAAGGGCTTGCCTATAGAGATGGGTTTTTAGAAGCTGCATACAACAGTCCAAAGATTCAGCAAATCTTCAGTTTGTGGAAGATGATTCCAGAGGGTCGGGGCTAAAACAGCGAAGGCACAGTCACCTTTTGTTTCGAGGAGGATGGATAAAAGGCCGAGATTTGAGTGGTGGAGAAGTGTAAGGAGCAACGAGGAGATCAGAAATGTAACTGGTCATGCAGAGACTTGTATGTAATCAACAAAAGCTTGTAGTTTATTCTGTGACTGGACACTGGCAGTTTTAAAATAGTCAGGTACAGACCTGGATGTGAGAGAGTTGTTGATAATAGCGAGCAGGCTGGGACCTAAAACAGGAAGCACGGATTTTAGGAATTTCGTGGGAACGTTATCACAGGGACTGGAGGAGGGACGCGTATGAGCTACAGTGTAGGATCTGCAGGGAGACAGGGGCAAATTCAGACAGTAAAATAGGACGGCTGGATGGTGCGGAGGGTGAAACAGTCTGGGTAAAACTGGACCTCAGACCATCAATCTTGCCAGCAAAAAATGATAAGAAGTTTTCACAGTCCATAGAAGATGAGGCAGGAATGAGAGTAAGAGAGGGATTTACAAGCTGGTTAATAGTACTAAACAGAAATCTTGGATTGTGTTTGTTGCTAGTAATCAAGTCAGGGAAGTGGGCAGCTCGAGCATCTTTAATCATCTGGTTCAGTTTCAACAAAAGCTCCTTCATATGGAGGTGGTGAACTTCAAAAATGGATTTTTTCCATCTACTTTTGGCTTTTCTATATGCCCTTCTTTGATGTCTGATGTTATCATTGATCCAAGGGGTTGTATTAGTAACTGGGACAGCCCTGGAGGTGAATGGAGCAGAAGAGTCAAGCGCAGATGTACACAAATAATTAAACCAACTAACTTGGTCATTAAGATTAGCAAAGTGAGGAGGGCAATTGGCCAGACCAGAAAAGTAGCTGGAAAAAGTGGCTGCAGACTGCTCATTAAAGATGCAAGAGTGCATTATATGTTTCCGGGTTAATGTGGTGGGTAGTAAGGGTGCATCAAAAATTATACATTTATGGTCAGAGATAAAATCAATCTTGTTTAGGGAGGTAAGAGACATGTCTAGAGTAAAAACTAAGTCAAGGGTGTGTCCGCGGTTATGTGTCCGGCCAGAGACATGCTGCACAAGATCGAAAGAATTTGTGGCAAATGAGTTCGAAGGATTATCAATATGAATGTTAAAGTCAAGTGACAAGTGAGATGGTTCTTAAAGACAGCTGCAATACCCCCACCGGGCCCGTTAACCCAGCTGTATTCAGAAAATTGTAACTGGGAGGGCAGAGCTCCACATCTTACAGAAAAAAAACACAGCTTCTCCTCAAATTTGGCAGTATCAGTGGGATTTGGTCAGGTTGGTCTTAATTTCATCTGTTACTAATTGTTACCTCAAGAGGCGAATTGATGACACGCATGGACGCAGATGACTGGCTCAGTCATGAAAATAAAGAGAGAAATTTCTTAATAAATTGCTTATGAAAATAACCAATAAACCTAACCAATCAACTAAAAGTTTAATAAAGTGACCTGTACATGTAATTTACTAAAAATGGATTTAGTGTGAAGTTATTCTTTAAAGGCCAAATCACTTAATTTTTCATTTAAATTGCAGGTGTATTAACTTACGTAAGTACAGACTTTAAATTCCTGATGGAAAATACACATCTGTTTGTTTTTGTTCTCAACTTATCATGTGTGTTTTTTGATGCTACCACAAGGAGTCGCCAAAGTCAGGGAGTTTCAAATCCTACACATAGTGCCTTCATCACGATAAGGTGTTAAATGCTCCACCTTTAACCGTCTTCACCTTACGTCCTCTAACATCCTGCCACTTTATCTGCCTCAGAACCACGAGTTTGTGGATGAGAAGACATACGAGGCGGGCTGCAGGGAGTTAACTCTGGTGAAGCAGGTGTCTCGCTCTTCCTCCGTCTCCTCCTCTTCCTCACCTCATAGCTTCACCTCCTGCTGCACCCGCAGGAAGAGGAAGACCTTCAACGTCCCCAACTCCAACATGTCTGTGGGTCTCCAGGGCAGCGTCCAGGAGCTGAGCACCATCCAGATCAGAGAGAGACCGCTCACCA
This sequence comes from Siniperca scherzeri, assembly GCA_027580175.1. Taxonomy (NCBI): domain Eukaryota; kingdom Metazoa; phylum Chordata; class Actinopteri; order Centrarchiformes; family Sinipercidae; genus Siniperca; species Siniperca scherzeri. The sequence continues at coordinate 23,835,007 of CM050854.1, forward strand.
ATAGGTAGGAAACTCAAACTCTGGGTTTTTATACTGTCAATGTATCAACAAGGGGAGACGTAATGAATTAACATTCGTACAGACTACAAACTACACGCCATCTTGGACAGCGTCTCCCACCCGCTCAGGGATCAATAAAGTATTTCTGATTCTGATTCTGTACAGTCTGAGGAGGAGGTCTTTGAGAGGTTTGCGTGGGTTATTGAGGAGGTTGCAAACGTAATTAAGGAAGTTTTAGAGGACATTGATGAGGTTGCAGAGGTCATTAAGGGGGTGTTAGAGGTTCTAATGATCCTTAAGTAGGCCCCACTGCTGCTTAAACAGATTCCAGGTACCATTGGTACTTGAGGAGGTTTAGAGCTCCTTATAAAGGTTGTAGAGTGCTTCAAGTTTCAGGGGTTCCTAAGGCCATTGCTCGGTCCTTAGGGAGGAATTAGAGGCCATTAAGGTGGTTCTGATGGTCCTTAAAGAGCTTCCAGTGTTTCTTGAAGAGATACCAGAAGGTTTTAGAAGACTCTAAGAAGTTCTAGGGGTCCTTGAGGAGGTTTTAGACCTTATTGTGAAGGTTGTAAAGGCCTCAAAGAGGTTCCAATGGCCCATGATGGGGTTTTAGGAAAACTAACGATCCTTAACGAGGTTCCTTTGGTCCATGTGGAGGTCCTTGAGGAGTTTCCAGGGGTCTTTGAGTAATTAGGTGTTAAGGCACTATGAAACATTAGTACTGTTGCTATGGTTACATGAAATTTAGTTTACCTTGAGCTCTCATTTAGAATGATAATTAAACTGTTGACGTGAACTATTATTGAGGTGAACAAATGATTTTAACACCTGACACCAGACAGCCAATCAGAAAGTAGAACATTTCCGGGATATGGTATTAAGGAAAATATGACGGCTTTATATTTTCTTCCAAAACCTTTGTTGCTAATGCTCAGTAGCTGCATCGGTATGTAATTTGTAAAAGATGAGGTTTTTGAGAAGAGCTGGGGAGGAGAGATTTTGCTTTAACCTGATATAACTTACAAATATATTAAATGAAGTTATAAACAGTTACAGTATGAGCCACACACTCGCAGACATACTGTATATAAACACATGGCTCCAGAGATCATGTGACAGTGTATTCCCATGTAGAGTCAGGGAGCAGGAATCCAGAATATGTTCAGCTGTGGGAGGCTGTGGGAGGTCTGGGAGCTCTGGGAACTTTCTCCTAAACACGGACAGCTGGGAAACCAACTCGTCTCTATTACAGCCTCCTCCTGTCTCTGTCGGACTCTCAGTATCAGTAACCATCACTGCTAAAGCTTTGCTCCTCTGTTTCCTCTTCATCATCATTTTCTACAAGATAACACATTTTTAACAAATATTGTTTGATTGGTTCTGTGTAAGTATAATCCCAAATGTAAATGATATGTTGTCCATGTAGCTACTAACCAGTGAGCTTGCTCCCGGTGCCACACTGGTTAAAACATGGACATGTTTTCATGTTCTTTAAAGCAGTCCTCCACGTCCTCTGCTGTATCTTATGAACAGTACTTCTGTCTACGTGTGTTCACCTACCATGAATTTGGTTTTGGTTTGGGCATTTTTTCAGGATCATCCAAAATGTTGTTTGCTAAATTTGGTAAGCATTAGATGAAATTTGTATGAGCGGCGAAAGTGTTTGAGAAAGTATTCAGACATGTGATGGACCAATCCATGTCTCATAGTTTAGGAGTTATGAGCAAAAATGTCAAATAATCATAGATGCTCCCTTGTTGGCGCTAACCACACCAAACAAGAGTTTCCCCTCGGGGATCAATAAAGTATTTCTGATTCTGATTCTGAAACACTCTTCAGTTCCTCTTTAGTCCATGGTCTTTTTACCAAGTGTTCACTGAATCACAGAGAAACAGGGCACCAGAAAAGACTCATTTTCAGTCTTATATTAACTCATGGACAGTTATGTACAAAACTGTTCTCTGGTCCTGCTTTAGTTCAAGTCCATCAGTTTTGAGGGGTTCAGTCCTACCTGAAGACCTCTACTTCACACCTCCGTTAGTCAAACTAACGCTTGAATTGTCCGTTCCTGAGCTTTAAAGTTCCTTCACTTTGTGACTTTAGTCTCTAAATATCCACGTGTCTTCTCTCTCTCTGTAGTCGTTGCAGTCGATCCAGTCTGAATGCCAAATATGAGGAGACGATTCCTCTGAACTGTGACCAGCCGTACATCACTGCTGCCATCATCAGCATGCCCTCACCACCCGGCCCCACGCCCGAAGGCAACGACTCAGCCAGCTCCACCAACTACTCCCAGGCCAACATCGTCCGGGTGTCCGCACTCTAGATAATGCCATCCCCCTCCGGCACAGAAACACAACCCACCCAGCAGGAAGACGACGGGGGGTCGGGGGTCGATGGCCCCGCACCACAACAGACTCAGAGGGCGGGGGTTTGGATCTCGAGTCCATGATAGAAGTGACGGGTTAGCAAACCTCTCATGGAGGAAAACGTCATTCTGTACTCACTAAAACTCAGCTAACCCCGCCTCGGATTGCAATTGTTTTATTTCGTCTTCTAGGAAGGATTTTTATTCCAGCAGTCAAACTTCAGAAAAGAGAAAATAGTAGCACTTTGGCTGATGACTGATCTCTAGCTGAGAGAAATTTAAATCATCACCATTGCTATTTTTCCAATCCTGTATGTCTTTAAATTTGATGTCTTACAACACAAAGAAAGCTGATGCTAACGGAGATTTCTTAATCTTGAATGCAGTTTAAAGGAAATGTCTGACATTTTGGGAACAACACTTTTCTGGCAACATCTTACCAGAGTTAGATGAGAAAATAGAAGTTTCAGATGTGTTTAGTCTAGCGTAGCACAAAGACTGGAACCAGGGGGAAACTGCTAGCCTAGCTCCATCAAAAGAGAAACAATTCACCTTCCAACAACTCCAAGTCTGCGTTATTTACAAGTTGTATCTTGCTAGCTAAGAAGCTAGGCACCAATCCAATCAAGAGTCAGTTGGGTTTAGTTGACTGGAGCTAGGAGTTAAGGCCTAGAGGCTAACTCTGGACTAACTGGACCTTAAAGCTAACTTGATTCATGGCTTTGCCTTAAACTTTACAAATCGCTAGCGTTAAAGAAAATTATCTAGTACTGAAATGACAAATGACCTCTGCTAAGCCAAAAAATGTATTTATGTCATTACATAAAGGAACTTTTTTGAAAAGTCCTCAGATTTGTTATCTGTTGAAAGAGTTAGACTAACCGTCTTCCAGAGCTAACTGCTCCTAAAACCACAAGGTCTCAGTTTCTATTTCTACTTGTGTGAAATAAACAAGATAAAACAAGACAGTTTTGAAGTTGTTGGTAGGTATTTTTTCCCTCCTAACATTAGCTTTCACTTAGCTAGGCTAGCAGTCTTCTCATCTGTCGCTAGGTATATTAGAAAATCAGAGTTGTCGTACTTTGTGTCGCGGTCCTGGACAGCTTCTCATTGAAATTTCAGTTCATCAGGTGCTCAAAAGATTCATTATGGGAAGGTTGTTGAAAATAGGAACTCACCACGTGGTTGGCAATCTTCCTAATTACTCTTTTAAGGTGGAAACAAACAAAAAAAACAACATAAACCGGGTGTCAGACAGTCCGGAAGCAATATTGCAGTACTGCTAGTGAATCAAACTGTAGTCTTGTTTATACATAAATGAAATGTTTCTGTTACATCACTGGCTATCTGACTGACCGTGTATTTTCTCCTAAAAGTCACTTAGAAAACTGCCTACTATTCAGTGAGTTCGTATTTTCAACATTCATCCCGTGATGAGTTTTCAGGACCCCTGGGTAACGGAAATGTCCGGGTTACAGGAGACCTACGCCATCGGGGACCACAGCAGTCCGTACTTTACTCTGTGGCTTGGTCACATAGTGTTTACTATGCAAACCTTAAGGGGAAAATCCATTATTTTCTTACCTTTAATCCAGCAGCAGGTTACATTTTCACGTATTTGATCTACAGTCTTAAAGAGCCTTAAAATGTTTAATTGGGCCGAAACCAGCTGTTCCTGCAACGCTATGAGCAGCTACAGCTACTACTGTATTTTATAATACGTAGAAAGATAACCCTATATGTTTACATTTGTTTCATATTTTAATTCATTTAAAATTGGGACTATTTGACTATTTTTAAGCCAACAAAGGCTAAAGAAAGGGATTTTTATTCCTGGTAGTGAGGTGAAGGCTTTTAAAGAAAATATAATTGAACAGCAAACTTAATGAATAAAATATGCAATTAAAGTTTTTTTAGATGGGGTATATTGGGAGGACTTGGACTATGTTTTATTCTTTTATTCTTTTTTATTTGACTTTATTTGATTTCATTAACTTTTATTATTGTCAATTTTTAAATTTGATTCGATTATATTCGTATTTAGTACTTATTTTACTATTTATTATTGTTATTTATTAATTATTTTTATTTATAATTTGTTATATGTATTCATATTTGTATTAATCTATTTACTTACTCATTTTCCTTTGACCTTAGTAATTGAATCCTGGCTACAGCGCTGGACATGTGACCAAATCACGGAGTAGCAAACGGCGTGCTGAGCTCACAAATCGAGCGCGAGAGTGTGAGTTCTGGATCAGGGCTACGTAACATGGCTAAAAATGAGGAGCTTTTCCTTTTAATTCGTTGATTTCGTGGAGGAGGTTTTGTATTTGCAGCTCTGACGTGGAAGGAGAAGACGAGGAAAACCTCTCAGCATGTTCAGTATCTGTGTGTGTTTGAGTGCATGGATCAGTGTGTTTCCATGTGTGTCGGGACGTTCCTCTGCATGCCGATGTGACCGAATGCGTGCGTGACCCCACTGCTGCCGTTTCATCGGTTTTCATCCATTGGAGCAGGCCGGGGTCTGGGCCTGGCTCTGTATATACTAGTTTTTTACCTGATTTCTGTCAGAGCCGACTGCAGAAACACGAACACATCGTGAAAAAACGTTGATGTCAATTTGTGATAAGAAAAATGTTTTTGTCTTTGCACCGGAGCATTTGTCTTTGTTGTCTTGCTTGCAGATGTATTTAACGCAGCCGCGGCCTAATGTTGTTTTTCTTTTCTTGATGTACTCCACCCGGGGTTAAAGCACTGCGTCGGGCAGATATTACGTTTTACACCACAAGTTGGCAGAACTGATTTCAGGGAGATTCGAGGATGTTCAGGGGAGATTTTACATTACTGAGACTGTACTGTATTTAAGTGCATATAACTATTATAACTACTCTTATTGCAACAATAACCCCCTTAAAACATAAAATGTACTGAAGTCAACCTCCCTCCGCCCAATTCTCCCCATAAAAGAAAGCAGGATAGATGCTGTTAGCAGCTTCGTTTTAGATCTTAAAAGCTGTTTCAACTTTTATTTCGTGAGTTAGCCAAACTACAAAATTAACAGTGGGCTGTTTAAGAGAGAAATTACACTTGTTTTAATATTTTAAAAGTTAGCAAGTTGGTCGCTGAATTATATTTATTATAGCGTTAGCTGCCTGTGCACATCGTTTTCCAGCCGCGTACGTTGTAGTTGGATAGCAATCAAGTACTGATCGTACTGAGCGACAAATAAAGCAGATGGTAAATAATAGTCTGAGTTCCCCGGTGAGACTTTTAAGCACATAAAGTCAGTGTTTTTATCACTTTAAATAGGATCTCTGTACATTCAGAGCTGAGCAGCAGCTTGTGCTGCCAGTCTGTGAATTTATAACGTTAGCTAACATAGCATTAGCTCAGCAGCTAAAGGAGAAAGTGCTTCAACCACGGATGTATTAAGAGACCCGGACACAGCGTCGGAGGCGGGGCCCCGTTCATTCCTATGAAAGCGTCTCAGTGGCGCACGAAGCCAGAAAAGTTCGATCTAGTTCGGACAGTGAAACGAGTCATTTCGCGTGGTTGTGCCCACCGTTTTACAGCCGCTTCTTTCACAATGATGGTCTGTAGGAAAAAGTCTCGTGGGGCCAGTGTGCGGCACGTGACGACCGGGAAGTTGTAGTTACACAGTTTGGCCACTATGTCAGATCGGCTTCAATGCCCAGCGCACTTCCTGGGGGCTCGGCTTTAACGGGATCGATTTCGATGATATCTTCAGCGTTACTTGTCAGACGTGACTTACCAGCAGTTTGTCATTCTGAACATAAGTAGACAACTACACAGCAGTCATCACTAAATATAATTCCACTGTTAAATGTAATGATTAAAATAAAATAATGAAAAACCTATTTTAAATATCACAGCAATGTAGCTGCTTTCACTAAATGTGAGCTACACTAAATTTCACCTTACTGATTCTGACAGTTAAGTGAAAAGGTTAACGTTTTGGGAAATACTCAGATGTTGGATATCAACCTCCTGTCTGCGTGTTAAGTTCAGAGCTGGAGCTAGCATGTGGTTAGCCTAGCTTAGCGCTTGTTCGTCCCTCTCTCTAAAACCACAGAGCTAGGCTAGCTGCTAGCAGAGCTAGAGCTAGGCTAGCTGTTTCCCCCGGCGTCCAGTCCCTATGCTAAACTATAGGCTAGCATAAAAATCCCCCTCTTGGAAAGAAAGTGAATCAGAATCAGTAAGCTAATATCTTCGAATTCTCCTCTATGTCCTAAAACGACCAAGACAACACCAAAGTCTGTTAATATTTCGGTGAATATTTTAGATGCACAACGTCGTCGACCCATCTCGTGTTCACGAGAAAATAATTTGTGTGTATAAGTTGTTATCTAGTCCGAACAAGATAAAAAATACAGTATTTCAGGATTTCAGGGCGCTATATTTCAGACTGTGTGTGATTTGCAGGTCAATAGCCATCTGTGTATCCAGGTTAAACTGGACCTAAATTTGGTTAAAGTTTTCTAAAGTCTAGGTTACATTAAACATGACATGACTCACTGACTGTATTTCATGCAGTTAGGACTTGTTTCACACTGAAATATAGTTACCGAAAGAAAACATTCAGTAGTTTGGGTTCCAGTGTCGAGTGCGGTTGTCTCCTGACAAACGAGGAAACACTAAATACTAAACTAAATACTTGTCATTTTTGGTATGAAAATGGTCAAATGTGGATATTGTGTGTCGTCTCTCAGAAGCGTCAGCACTGACACCAGTCTGTGGTGAGCAGAGTGAACTCGAGGCGACTCTCCTCTCCTTGAGAAACATACTGTGACCGTCTGCACACCTGTACGTTCAGTTCTGGGTGGATTATATGAAGTTGTTCAGACCTGGTGGACGTTTCTGCCCCACAGGTGGACTTAACGTTTGTTGGAAAGAGACCAGCGGATACGTTTCTGTGTGATCTGTATTTGGATTTTGGCTCTTTTTGCCTTCGCAGCGTCAAACATTCGTGGACGGCTGAAATCAGTTCAGCACTGATGCAAATATATTCGAAAAGGTTTTAACGACTGAAATCTCTTCGCGCTGGAATTTCACCTTGAACTTGATTAAACACAGATTGACTTCTTTGTTGTTTATTTTTGAAGACGACAAACGTTGGCCCACATTTCGGAGTGAAAATGCAAATGGCCAACCCTGCTCGCGGCCCCGAAATTAACCCCCCGTCATCCATCTCCGCTTGACTATAATGCGACATATGCAACCAACTTCTTTTGGTTTGTTCTCTTGTTTTGGGTTTGTAAAGATACCTTATACTTTGAATTTAGGGATGAGGGGAAAAAATTACAGAAACATATTTTTGAGGATCATATTGTTGATTTTTGCTTGTAAAAGAAAGAAATAAGGATTGTAATTATTATTACTGTTGCTAGTGCACATGTGCTGTAATTGTTCTTTATGGTGTAGTAAATCATGCCATTTTCCAGTAATTTCCATAATAAGTTGTGTGTCTTATGTTCAGTTAACGTTCCACATGATATTTTTCTAAAGCGTTCCCGATACAGCATGCATGCGTTTGGATCAGCCGCCATGTCGGAGGGAGGAAGTAAAAGGATTTATTGTACATTGAAGAAATTCTGAGGATGATTATGATAATTAGTACTTTTGATTTGTTACAGCTTGTGTTATATTGATAAAATATGAATTATTGAGGATGATATAAAAAAAAAGAGAAGCTTCCATGGTTTTAGTCCGGTGCAGTGTCTGAGTAAACAGAATAAAACATTGTCCTATTAAAACACTCGAGCCAGTCTGGGTGTCTCTTTTCATGCACGGAAACACACAAACATCTATGGGAAATTTTGCTTTTCGTTGTTTCATGTAAACACATTCTGGGTTTTTTTTTGGTAGTTTGATTTTGCTTTCTTTTCGAGAGTAAGATGAAAAACATTACGATAACGTAAAGATCAGACACGATATGATACAATACGATAAGATCGGACACGTGACGTTGTGGCGAGATACAGTATCTCACAATAAAATACAATATTATGCGTTGCAGCACGATACTATAGTACACGTTACAGTAAGATAACAATGCAGTGTGATAATGTTATAAGATATGATACTGTACGTTATCCTAAGTTACGATGTGCTGTGTTAAGATATAGTTCATTACATTAAGAAAAGATGCGAAAAGCTCTGATACAATGTGGTATTTTACTATAAAATACAGTATGTTACGAAAAGATAAGATCTGTTACAATAGGATACGATGCGTTACAATAAAACAGGATATTACACGTTACAAGGCAGAGATGGGACGCAGTATGATGTGATATGTGACGACAAGATGTGGTTGCGACAAGATAAGATCTGATATTTTATCTAGATTTGACAATATCTAGATAGAGTACGTTATAAGGTACGATGCTCTATGTTGTGACAGGACGCGATAAGAGAAATAAGGACAGACGACGCGGCGGACATCAACGCGTTAATGACAGCGGCCGTCTCCAGTGGACACTAGATGAACTATTAATACACTTACAGTGGCTGTGGAGGTACAGTTTCATACATGCTGGACGTTAAGAGCTTTTCACGCTGAGCAGCTGACACGCTCCGAGTGTAATGTTCTCCGCTTTCTCCAACAGCTGCAGTACGACCGGAGGAATGTGCTTTAGGTGAGCTGTTCGCTGCTTCGGCCTGTGACTCCGCTGCAGCTCCGTGTGTCATACTTGGTTTGGCGTCAGTCGGTCTGTGTTCATGACTGCTCTTAATCCCTTAAACTTAACCTTAAACGTCCACCTTTCACTGGTGCGCTGTAGAACTGCAGACTGCCAGTACTGTAACCGTTACATCAATATGAACATGTGATATATGTATTGACGGATTAGACCATGAAGCAATGTCACTTGTGAGCCCTCCCCAGTGTTATTGCCTCCGTGTGGTCGTGAGTTATGAGCAGTGACTTTTCTTTCACAGATTTGTCTCATTTGAAGGTTGTTTTGATGAGTTTCATATATGCCTGTTCACAAACGTGGGGCCCCATCTGACTGCAGACATTTCGCCATGCGTTACTTTTCCTGGCGAGATCGTGGTTTGTTTTTAAATGTTGTTACAGAGTTCAGGGAAACTCTCTGCCTCCCCTGCTTACTGGCTACATCGCACACAGCTGTTATCTCATTGGATGCGTTTTGAAACAGAGGTTAAAGTTGAAATAATTTGAACTTTGACCGCACCACTCGGTTGGGCGCCAGCGCTCTCCCCATAGGAAAACAATGGCACAGCCAGCGCAGAGCGGGTTTACCGCTGATCGCGTGAGTTTTGTTTTCTGTCCAGTTTGAATGAAGTGTGTTTTACGATGAGCTGCGAGGTAAAATGACTGTTTTTCTCAATGGAGTCTGGTGGGCCATAGCGCCCATTTGTTTTGGTCTGAGATGCTCCAGTGCAACATTTAGTGGCAGTGATTGTCGCATACAGCTCCTTTAAGATACATTTAGAAGATTTTAAATAAGAAAAAAGAAACAAGTTTCTATAACACATTTTTTTTCTTTATCTAATCATTTCATGACCCCTCAGATTTACGTACCTCGGGACCTCCTGGGGGTTTCTCCAGGTATGGAACCACTGTTTTAGAGTCTTTTCAGTCATTGTGGTCATTTTCAGAAAGATCCCCCTTTCATAAAAACTTTCCAGGTACAAACAGCAGAGTATACAACCGAAACCTTAGAAATGTGCTTTCCACGTACCTTACGGTTAATAAATCCTTGGGCTAGCAGATCCTCACATTTCCAAAAACACTGGAGCTCATTTTCAAGTTGACATTACTTTGATTCATTGACGACGTGTTCGGTCGCTCTCTCAAAAATCTTAAACCTTTGTTTCCCAAAGTGACGCAGATTGTGAATGGTGGTACAGACAAGTAACGCAGTTTGAAAAAGGCCTTAAAGTTCCAGTTTCATTACAAGTCGTTTTATTTGTCACCAAAAGGGGAGTTGATATAAAAAGGGTTGTATGTTTTTACTGAAATAAACACGAAAACCTCATCCACATCATTATGTTTAGAGCAGTTACCCCACCCGGCTCGTCTGCAGACAGTCTGGTAACCAAATCAAACGTCCACAGTTTGTTCTGAAGACAGATCGGTGTGATGCGGCTTTAATGTTTCGTTTTTATTCCAGTAAGAAAATGATCAAATGCTCCAATAACTGTGAGACAAATGTTATTAAATATTCAACACCATGCAAGCACGTTTTCTCAAATACAATATAACACTCTGATAAACATGTGTGCTTATCTTCCAGTGGGTCCTGACACGCCTCGACAACTGACAGCAACAACTCCATTTAGGTCTTCAAAGTTTTTACAGTCTGGCTGAAAACGTTTGTTAAATAGTTGATGTCAAGCTGTTTTTCTGTCTTTTTAGTGGAGAGAAACCCGAAGAGAAGAAAGTTCCTCTTTTCTCACACAGTGGTCGTTTCCATTAGTGCTTCAGTTCATGTTCTCATCCAGTGAAAAACCACAAAGTACCAAGAAAAGTACCAGACTCTGTTTCTGCAGAGTTTAGAGTGAACGGCGTTTTTCTCGTTGTACCTCTTCATCGCCGAGTTCCTGATGAGTTTTCTTAAAATCTGCAGCGATCTCACAACTCCGCTTTCATCCAACTCTGGTCACATTTCTGTGGTTTTATCCGTCATTTCTATCAGTAAAATAACATTTTATTCACCAGTCAACATGTGTGATCGCGGTGACGTCACCGAAAGACGATCAGGCAGGTTGGAAACGAACCTGTTGGGAAGCGGTGAAGCGGTAACGGTAAAATATAACCTTTGCAGCACCGGTTGGATTCAGTCCGTTAGTTCCTAAACACGTAGCTAAAGACGCAGAGCTAAGCTCGCTTTCAGGCTGAAACTAAAAATAAAATGCTTGAGATAATCTGTCTGACCGTCCGGCTTCTCGTGTTTCTGGCCGTTGGACGGGACCAGAGGTGAACCGCAGTTTGCATCAGAATTTGTAGTCACACACTTCCACTTCCCGAGGATATCGTTATCTCTGATGTCCATCGAGAATAAATGTCATTCAATCTGCTAAAACGTTATAGAAAAAAGGCGCTAATAGCTAATTCGGCCTACTTTTAATGGACCAAATGCTATGAAAAGCTCTGGACTAGAGGTCCAAAATTCTGTAACCAATCCAAACAAAAACCTACTCATCCAAACATTTAAGTTTCTGTGTCGTCTTAAAGTCACCTGAGAGTTGACTCTTCCAGTGTGAATCAGTTTGCATCACCTTGGCTTTGTTCACGCTGCAGGCAAATCAGATCTTTAAGACAGACCGTCTGCACTGCAGGGGATCACGTCGGACTCGTGTGTCCAGTCGTCACCGACCTATCTGCATGGGTCGCTGTGGTAACGACGTAGGCGTCGGTACCTACGTACGCTGGTGACTCGGCTTTCCAGCGTGGAGGTCCGTCATCTCGCCCCCCAAATATCGAGCTGTCAAGTCGCGGTGCGGTCTGCGTTGTCCTCCATACCGCCCTGCTGGCAGCGTGGATTCTGCTCGGTGTGTCGCGTTGCGAGACACTTTGAAACCAGATTTGAGCGGCCAGAGCGTCCGGACTGAGACGCATCTGTACAAACCCGATTGGAATCGCATCTCAAACCACCTCCAAATGTTGTTTTTTTGTCTAAAATCAATCTGGATTTGCCAAAAAACGGATTTGAGCTGGAAGTCTGAACAACGGCCTTGAGAATCACCTGTTTGACTGAAACTGGAATTCAGGTTAAACAAGCGAATGATTTAAAGTGCTGTAGCTATTAATTAACTTTTAAACCGAAGCCTTTGCAAAGTGAGTTTAATGTATCAAACAACCACGTCCTTTAAAAACATGGATACGTTTTAATAAAACGTAAAAAAGATGCAGTGGAGGTCTTCATGGGTCCACAACATGCAGAAACCGATTTTCAAAACAAGAGACCCGATTCAAAAAGACATCGTGACACCCAGACCTGAGACCTGCAGCACAACTTCACGCTGCCACATGGGATTGGACTGGATATAATCTGGACCTGGACATACTTGAGTCCCAGGTGGGTCTTAGTTTCTATGAACGGAGTGGACCCATGAAGATCTCTGCGTCAGACTTCTGTTTCGTGCCGTCACCCCTGATCTCAGATGTTATTATTACTGACAGAAATGATGAAGAAAAGTATTCTTTTGATTTCCCTCGGTTGCGTTCAGGCTGCAGTTTGAATCCATCTGCTACGACAGACGCTCCATCTCAAACTGGAGTCCACTCGGCTTGGCGGCGGCGGCGGCGGCGATAGAACAGCTTTTATTTGTGCGGTTGCAGCCTGACTTTGAAGCTTCAGCTGAGGGCCCGTGAGTCACTGTGAGGGGGGCGGAGTCATCCGGCGGCGGCGTTGTGGAGTCCAGCCCTGGAGACCTTCGCCCATAATAAAGCGCCCAGAGCAGCGTGAGGGTGAGCGCCATGGCCAGGATCTGAGCCACGCCGATGGACACGCCCAGGAAACGCAACACCTGCAGCTGCTTCGTCCCTCGAATAAAACTGTAGATCTTTGGCCCGCAGCCCTGAAACACAGACATTTATGCAGAAAGAATCAAACAGCCGTCAGCGGTTTTTAAGTTCTCCCTCAATCACTTTACTTCTTTTAGAAATCAAAGATGGGAGATTTTCTAAAAACACTTTGAAATAGAACCAAACTGAAGCTATAAGCCCAAAACTGATATATCTGTGATAGTTTTATTAGTGTATTAGTGTTGGTGTACATGTGGTCTTATTATGTGACCAAACCGCATTAAATATATTAATGTTTTCTGTTCTGCTGCGTTCATTTGCTGCAGTGAGCTAATTTCACTTCCTTAGTGTGCTTCATAATAAAAGCGTTGTAATGTGAAGGCAGTGGTAGGCTTTTACTGTGAAACCAGAAATGCTGACGATGACAGTTAGCTAACGTTAGCAAAGACTGACTTGATATAGTTTTTATAAAAGTACAGGTCGTCTTTAAAACACTGACTGGATGAAGTAGCATTAGATAACACATTTTATTACACGTACACTCCGATAAAGCACTGCGGAGAAGCTGCGTAGGTATTTTTGAGTTCACCGTGTTGACATGAATATTAACTGGAAAAAGCTTTTAAAACAAAAAAACAGTAAATGAAAAAATGATCCAAAAATCATTTAGTTCACAAATTACAAGTTTCACTAATAAATTAAAGTCACTTCTACTTCGCCCGTTTTTAAGCTTCCGTCAATCGATTTTAACACTTCCTGCACAGATGTTTCACATTAAAAGCCTTCAAGCAGCTTAAAGGACATGATGCTTTCTTTTCCTGGTCGGCTCTTATTGTGAAATGTGTGCAGGAAACGCTGCGTTTCATTGACAGTAGCTTCACAGCGAAATCACAATAGCGTGCCGTTATTCGAAAACCAGCTTTTATTTGTGATTTTCTACAGAAGTTACATTTTATTTTTGTTTCGTAGGCTTCAGTTTTATATATTAGACTTTTTATTATCTCTTTAGTATTTTTTATTCGTGTTTTTGTTACAGTTGGTTCTGATACCGGTTAAATTTCCAGTTACGTTAACTTAGTATTACGTTTCCTGTCATATAAAATACTTAATTTTTTCACTGTAAGTACATCTCAAGTGGCCCTTATCAAAACCGTTTCCTGGATTTTACGGGTACATAAGTTACATAAGTTTTTAACTGGCACGCTACCGATCAATTCATTCCATTTAAGTATTCAGTCTGTGTGCAGCAGCTGAACGTGCAAGACAAATTCAACATATGTAGTTATAGTTTCTAATAATAACTGTAATGTAAAGTTACCTTTGAGGTTTTTTCCTATCAGCACCAGTCCGGGCTTTACTTTGCACCCTCATGCAGTTTGTCTCCTGCTCGAGCCGGAGATGTTTCACTTTCAGAGTGTTTAAAATGTTTGATGAGTGGCCGACCTGCTCAGACTCAGCTCTTTAACGTCACATTTAATCTCTCAGCTGCAGTGGAGGCGCGTGGAGATGATGCTGCATCTCTAGCAACTGTCACTATGTTATACACACATATATATATATATATATATATATATATATATATATATATATGTATATTTAGATCACCTTAGATCTTTTCTTCTCACCGCCTCTAGTGGAGGGAAAACTACTTGGGGTTTTGTTTCCACAACAACAGAATCTGTTATCTGACGCGAAGCACATTCAGTTTACATTGGGACTCCGATGCTTCTCGTCCAATGAGAGGCGACGGCGGCTCACCTCTTGGTGGAGGTCACTGAGGTCGTGGTAGTGGGCGTGGCGAGCACATCCTGGATACTGATTGGAGCAGCAGGAGTCAGGTGGCCACTCCATCTCTGTCATCTCCAGCCAATCAGTGAAGTAGATCACCCCACAGCATTTAAACTGTCCACAGGTAAACACACACACACACCTGTCAGCACACAGGTCACATCACCATGGTCTGTGTGTGTGTGTGTGTGTGTGTGTGTGTGTGTGACCTCTGACCTCTGTCTGGAAATTGTTCCAGGTGTGTGTGAGCCACTGGTAACGCTGCAGGCCGTAGTTCGGCATCCGAGACTTCAGACTGATCATATCAGAGCGCTGCACTGAGGGCTGCACACACACACACACACACACACACACACACACACACACACACACACACACACACACACACACGCACACACACACACACACACGCATACACACACACACACACGCACACACACACACACACGCACACACACACACACGCACACACACACACACACACACACACACACACACACACACACACACGCACACACACACACACGCACACACACACGCACACACACACACACACACACACACACACACACACACACACACGCACACACACACATCCTTAACTCGCTGTGGCTTTACATAAACTCTTCCTGTCACACAACTATTGGTAGAAAATAATTCATTAAAGGAGTGAAGAGTTACAGAAGGAAGAGCAGCTCCTGTAAACAATCACAATAACTTTGCAGATTCAGATCAATGATAGAAAATATAATCAGCAAATATATTATATTATTATATGAATAAAACTTTATTGATCTTCAGGGGGGAAATTCACGAGCTGCCCAGCAGAATATAAAGTCAGCAGCTGCAGTGTTAAAACACATGAATGCATCAATAATATAATCCAGTAATATAATATAATATATATTATTCTGCATAACGAGCACTTTACTTTTGGTACTTTAAGTACATTTTGATGCTGATACTTTTGTACTTTTACTGAAGTAAAGTTTGAACGCCTTCTTCCATCGCTGCCAGAGTCCCATTGGATTATTGTGGAGCGAAACTCTTGCTGCAAAAACTGGTGAAGAACGAAACTATAATAAATAATGTCAAACTTAACTCGCCTAAAATCACAAACTCGTTTTACATTTCTGTTTTGTATAATCACATAAAAATCCATCTGCACAAAGTGGCTTTAATTATTTTTAAGGTTCGTAGGAAAAGATGTTCCCCAAATGAAGGTTTTGAACCAAATCTCAGTATTGGATTGAAAAGTTCCTGACAATCTGCCAATCAGATTTCATCATTTCCTGTGTAAAGTACACACGTTGTCCTGATGGTGGCGCCAGAGGAAACGTCAGCGAGTCACCAGAATCATTAGGGTTCTGAGTCCTGCTGAGTTCAGGATCCTGGTCCGTCCTTCCTCGTGAACAGTGAACTAAATTCATTCAGGTCTTGATTCACGTTTTTCAAAGGTTTTTGGTGTCTGAAAGGCCTTTACCTGGATCAGCACCTGTCAACAGGTAACCCCTGGGTCACCCCTGTTGCATCCTGTGATAACCATCAGCCAGGTGTGTCAGCGCTCTGCTGATAACAAAACATTCACACCGACTGCAATACCCACAACCCCCTGCAGGCAGCTGAAGCCTGTAGTGAGGGAGCACAGGTGAGACAGTGATGTCAGCCTGCAGGTGAAAACACACACAGCTGCTGCGATCTGATGAACTGCAGCCTGTTGTCTTTCTGCTGAAGACTTCGTCCGCTCATCCTCAGTAACAGCTTCTTCTTCTGCTGCTGCTTCTGGTGTTCACTTCCTGTCTGCGTTGACCCGATTTATCCAGCTTCACGTGTAGTGTAGTAGTGTGTTAGTGTGTGTTAGTGTGTAGTAGTGTGTTGTAGTAGTGTGTTAGTGTGTGTTAGTGTGTAGTAGTGTGTTAGTGTGTAGTAGTAGTGTGTTAGTGTGTGTTAGTGTGTGTTAGTGTGTAGTAGTGTGTAGTCGTGTGTAGTAGTGTGTAGTAGTGTGTGTTAGTGTGTAGTAGTGTGTGTTAGTGTGTAGTAGTGTGTAGTAGTAGTGTGTTAGTGTGTAGTAGTGTGTAGTAGTGTGTGTTAGTGTGTAGTAGTGTGTGTTAGTGTGTAGTAGTGTGTAGTAGTGTGTAGTAGTGTGTGGTCGTGTGTAGCAGTGTGTAGTAGTGTGTAGTACTGTGTAGTAGTGTGTGGTAGTGTGTAGTAGTGTGTAGTAGTAGTGTGTTAGTGTGTGTTAGTGTGTAGTAGTGTGTAGTCGTGTGTAGTAGTGTGTGTTAGTGTGCAGTAGTGTGTAGTAGTGTGTAGTAGTGTGTGGTCGTGTGTAGCAGTGTGTAGTAGTGTGTAGTTGTTGTGTGTAGTAGTGTGTAGTAGTGTGTAGCAGCAGTGTGCAGTAGTGGTGCAGTAGTGTGCAGTGTGTAGTAGCAGTGCAGCAGTGTGCAGCAGTAGTGTGCAGTAGTGTGTGCAGTAGTGTGCAGCAGTAGTGCAGTAGTGTGTGCAGCAGTAGTGTGCAGTAGCAGTAGTGCAGTGTAGTGCAGTAGTGCAGTAGTGCAGTGCAGTAGCAGCAGTGTGCAGCAGTAGTGCAGTAGTGTGTGCAGTAGCAGTGTGTAGCAGTAGTAGTGCAGCAGTAGTGTGCAGCAGTAGTGTGTGCAGTAGTAGCAGTGCAGCAGTAGTGCAGTAGTGTAGTGTAGCAGTGTGCAGTAGTGCAGCAGTAGTGCAGTGTGCAGTAGTGTGCGCAGTAGTGTGCAGCAGTAGTGCAGTAGTGTGCAGTAGTAGTGTGCAGTAGTGTGCAGCAGTGTGCAGCAGTGCAGTAGTGTGTAGTAGCAGTGCAGTAGTGTGCAGTAGCAGCAGTAGCAGTGTGTAGCAGCAGTGCAGTAGTGCAGTGCAGTGTGCAGCAGCAGTGCAGCAGTAGTGCAGCAGTGTGTGCAGTAGCAGTGCAGCAGCAGTGTGCAGTAGCAGTGTGCAGTAGTAGTGCAGTAGTAGTGTGCAGCAGTGCAGCAGTAGCAGTGCAGTAGCAGTGCAGTAGTAGTGCAGCAGTGTGTGCAGCAGTGTGCAGTAGTGCAGTAGTAGCAGTGCAGTAGTGCAGCAGTGTGTAGTAGTGTGTAGCAGTGCAGCAGCAGTGTAGCAGTAGTGTGTGTAGTAGCAGTGTGCAGTAGCAGTAGTAGTGCAGTAGCAGTGCAGTGTGCAGTAGTAGTGTGTGTAGCAGTTGTGCAGTAGTGCAGTGCAGTAGCAGTAGTGCAGTAGTAGTGTGTGTAGCAGCAGTGCAGCAGTAGTGTGCAGTAGTAGTGTGTAGTAGTGTGTAGCAGTAGTGCAGCAGTGTAGCAGTGCAGTAGTTGTGTGCAGTAGTAGCAGTGCAGTAGCAGTGTGCAGTAGTGTGCAGCAGTAGTGTGTAGTAGTAGCAGTGTAGTAGTAGTAGTGCAGTAGTGCAGTGTGTAGTAGTTGTGCAGCAGTAGTGTAGTAGTGCAGTGCAGTGCAGTAGTAGTGTAGTAGTAGTAGTGTGTGTAGTAGTAGCAGTGCAGTAGTAGCAGTGCAGTAGCAGTGCAGTAGTAGTGCAGTGCAGTAGTAGTGTGCAGTAGTGCAGTAGTTGTGTAGCAGTAGCAGTAGTTGTGTGTAGTAGTGCAGTGCAGTAGCAGTGTGTAGTAGTTGTGCAGTAGTAGTTAGTGTGCAGTAGCAGTGTAGTGTGTGCAGCAGTAGTAGTGTGCAGTAGTGTGCAGTAGTAGTAGCAGTGCAGTAGTGTGTGTGCAGTGTGTAGTAGTTGTGTGCAGTAGTTGTGTGTAGTAGTAGTGTGCAGTAGTGTGTAGTAGTTGTGTGCAGTAGTAGTTGTGTGCAGTAGTAGTGTGTAGTAGTAGTGTGCAGTAGTTGTGTGCAGTAGTTGTGTGTAGTAGTAGTGTGCAGTAGTGTGTAGTAGTTGTGTGCAGTAGTAGTTGTGTGCAGTAGTAGTGTGTGCAGTAGTGTGTAGTAGTTGTGTGCAGTAGTGTGCAGTGTGTGTAGTAGTGTGTAGTAGTGGTGTGTAGTAGTTGTGTGCAGTAGTAGTGTGTAGTAGTGTGTAGTAGTAGTGTGTAGTAGTTGTGTGCAGTAGTAGTGTGTAGTAGTGTGTGTAGTAGTGTGCAGTAGTGTGTAGTAGTAGTGTGTAGTAGTTGTGTAGTAGTTGTGTAGTAGTAGTGTGCAGTAGCAGTGGTGTGCAGTAGTGTGTGTAGTAGTGTGTAGCAGTGCAGTAGCAGTGTAGTAGTGTGTAGTAGTAGTGTGCAGCAGTAGTAGTGTGCAGTAGTGCAGTGTAGCAGCAGTGTGCAGTAGTGCAGCAGTAGTGTAGTAGTTGTGCAGTAGTAGTAGTGCAGTAGTGTAGTAGTTGTGTGTAGTAGTAGTGCAGTGTGCAGTAGTTGTGTGTAGTAGTGTGTAGCAGCAGCAGCAGCAGTGCAGTAGCAGCAGCAGTGTGCAGCAGTAGCAGTGTGCAGTGCAGTAGTGCAGTGCAGTAGTGTGTGCAGTGCAGCAGTGCAGTGTGTGTGCAGTAGTGGTGTGTAGCAGTGTGCAGTAGTAGTGCAGTAGTAGTGTGTGTAGTTGTGCAGTAGTGTGCAGCAGTGTGCAGCAGTGCAGCAGTAGTGTAGTAGTGTGTAGTGCAGTGTGTGCAGTGTGCAGCAGCAGTGTAGCAGTTGTGTGCAGTAGTTGTGTGTAGTAGTAGTGTGCAGTAGTGTGTAGTAGTTGTGTGCAGTAGTAGTTGTGTGCAGTAGTAGTGTGTAGCAGTAGTAGTGTGCAGTAGTTGTGTGCAGTAGTTGTGCAGTAGTAGTAGTGTAGCAGTAGCAGTGCAGCTGTGCAGTAGTAATAGTGTGCAGTAGTAGTTGTGTGTAGTAGTGTGCAGTAGTGTGTAGTAGTGCAGCAGTGCAGTAGTTGTGTGCAGTAGTAGTGTGTAGTAGTGTGTAGTAGTAGTGTGTAGTAGTTGTGTGCAGTAGTAGTGTAGTAGTTGTGTGTAGTAGTGTGTGTAGTAGTAGTGTGCAGTAGTGTGTGTGTAGTAGTAGTGTGTAGTAGTTGTGTGCAGTAGTTGTGTGTAGTAGTAGTGTGCAGTAGTGTGTAGTAGTTGTGTGCAGTAGTAGTTGTGTGCAGTAGTAGTGTGTAGTAGTGTGCAGTAGTTGTGTGTAGTAGTTGTGTGCAGTAGTAGTGTGTAGTAGTAGTGTGTAGTAGTAGTGTGCAGTAGTAGTGTGTAGTAGTAGTGTGTAGTAGTAGTGTGCAGTAGTAGTGTGTAGTAGTTGTGTGTAGTAGTGTGCAGTAGTGTGTAGTAGTTGTGTGTAGTAGTGTGCAGCAGTGCAGTAGTAGTAGCAGTGTAGCAGCAGTAGTGTGTGTAGTAGTGCAGTAGTGTGTAGTGGTGTGTAGTGGTGTGTAGTAGTAGTAGTGTGTAGTAGTTGTGTGCAGTAGTAGTGTGCAGTAGTAGTGTGTAGTAGTTGTGTGTAGTAGTAGTGTGCAGTAGTAGTGTGTAGTAGTAGTGTGTAGTAGTTGTGTGCAGTAGTAGTGTGTAGTAGTAGTGTGTAGTAGTAGTGCAGTAGTAGTGTGTAGTAGTTAGTAGTGTGTAGTAGTAGTGTGCAGTAGTAGTAGTAGTAGTAGTGTGTAGTAGTTGTGCAGTAGTAGTGTGTAAGTAGTAGTGTGCAGTAGTAGTGGTGTGCAGTAGTTGTGTAGTAGTAGTAGTGCAGTAGTGTGTAGTAGTGTAGTAGTAGCAGTAGTAGCAGTGTGCAGTAGTAGTGTGCAGTAGCAGTAGTGTGTAGTAGTTAGTAGTAGTAGCAGTAGTAGTGTGCAGTAGTAGTGTGTAGTAGTTGTGTGTAGTAGTGTGCAGTAGTAGTGTGCAGTAGTAGTGTGTAGTAGTAGTGTGCAGTAGTGTGCAGTAGTAGTGTGTAGTAGTAGTGTGCAGTAGTAGTGTGCAGTAGTAGTGTGTAGTAGTTGTGTGCAGTAGTAGTGTGCAGTAGTAGTGTGTAGTAGTAGTGTGCAGTAGTAGTGTGTAGTAGTAGTGTGCAGTAGTAGTGTGCAGTAGTAGTGTGTAGTAGTTGTGTGTAGTAGTAGTGTGCAGTAGTAGTGTGTAGTAGTTGTGTGCAGTAGTGTGTAGTAGTGTGTGTAGTAGTAGTGTGTAGTAGTAGTGTGTAGTAGTTGTGTGCAGTAGTAGTGTGCAGTAGTGTGTAGTAGTTGTGTGTAGTAGTAGTGTGTAGTAGTAGTGTGTGTAGTAGTGTGTAGTAGTAGTGTGTGTGTAGTAGTGTGTAGTAGTAGTGTGCAGTAGTAGTGTGCAGTAGTAGTGTGTAGTAGTTGTGTGCAGTAGTAGTGTGTAGTAGTGTGTAGTAGTAGTGTGTAGTAGTTGTGTGCAGTAGTAGTGCAGTAGTGTAGCAGTAGTGTGTAGCAGTAGTGCAGTAGTAGTAGTGTAGTAGCAGTGCAGTGTGCAGCAGTAGCAGTAGTGTGTAGTAGTAGTAGTAGTGTAGTAGTAGTAGTAGTTGTGCAGTAGTAGTGTAGCAGCAGTGCAGTAGTAGTGTAGTAGCAGTGTGTAGTAGTAGTAGCAGTGCAGTAGTGTGCAGTAGTAGTAGTAGTGCAGCAGTAGCAGTGTGTAGTAGTGCAGCAGCAGCAGTAGTGTGTGCAGTAGTGTGCAGTAGCAGTGCAGCAGTAGTAGTGTGCAGTAGCAGCAGTGTGTAGTAGTGTGTGCAGTGGTAGTGTGTAGCAGTGCAGTAGCAGCAGTAGTAGCAGCAGTGCAGTAGCAGCAGTAGCAGTGTAGTAGTGTAGTAGTGCAGTAGCAGCAGTAGCAGCAGTGTGCAGTAGTGCAGTAGTAGTGTGCAGTAGTGTGCAGTAGCAGCAGTAGTAGCAGTGTAGCAGTAGTGCAGCAGTGTGCAGTGCAGTAGTTGTGCAGTAGTAGTGCAGCAGTAGCAGTAGTAGTGTAGCAGCAGTGCAGTGTGCAGTAGCAGTAGCAGTAGTGTAGTAGTGTGTAGCAGTGCAGTGTGTGCAGTAGTAGTGTGCAGTAGTAGTAGTGCAGCAGTAGCAGTAGTAGTGTGCAGCAGTGCAGTGCAGTAGTTGCAGTAGTTGCAGTAGTTGTGCAGTAGTGCAGTAGTAGTAGTGTAGTAGTAGTGCAGTAGCAGCAGTGTGCAGCAGTAGCAGTAGTAGTGTGCAGTAGTGTGCAGTAGTGCAGTAGTGTGTAGTAGTAGTGTGCAGTAGTGTGTAGTAGTGCAGTAGCAGTAGTAGTGTGCAGCAGTGTGTAGCAGTGCAGTAGTGTGTAGTGTGTAGCAGTAGTAGTAGTGCAGTAGTAGTGTGTGCAGTAGCAGTGCAGTAGTGTGTAGTAGTAGTAGTGTAGTAGTAGTAGTGTAGTAGTAGTAGTAGTAGTGTAGTAGTAGTAGTAGTGTGTGCAGTAGTGTGCAGTAGTAGTGCAGTAGTAGTGTGCAGTAGTTGTGTGCAGTAGTTGTGTGCAGTAGTAGTGTGTAGTAGTAGTGTGTAGTAGTAGTGTGTAGTGTCGGACGGTGAAACAGGATCTGATCTGAGAGCAGCAGCGAGCCGCTTGTGTCTGGCATTTCTGGTTATTCTTAGCAGCGAGACTGTCGGTAACTTCAGTTTCTATCAGCAGCTGAATATATCTGCAGCTGCTCACTACCTCCTCTCTGATTGGTCAGTTTGAGACGTCCAGTGGTGGATCAAATATTCACAACATATTCACTCGTTCTTTATGAAAGTGAAGAACTGCAACTTATTAGCAAAATAAAATGTGAGATTAAGTAAGATTATGATTTCATGAGAAAGCTAGTCATATTATTCTGATATATTTATAATTTTATAAGAATTTCATAATTTTAAGAGAAACACATCTGAATATTACTAGATATATTAATGAGGAAATGAAAAATTCACAATATTGTGAGAAAAAAGCTGCTTTGATGTTTCGATAATTTGTTGTTTAGATTGATAAAATTTGGTCTAAACAACAAATCATCTTGTGAACACAATATTTAAAACTTTGTTCTCTGTAGGTTTCTGTTGTAAAGAGCAATAAAGCGTCTTCTCACCTCGTCGTAGGTCCAAACAGCGCTCGCCAACTCCACGCAGAAGATCACCAACAGACTGCTGAAGTACTGAAACAGAGACGAAGAAACAAAGTGTGTTTGCAGAATCTGCATAACTGCAGTTTTGGAGATTTTCACGCTTTAGAAGTAGGTTAATTAATCTGACGCTCACAACAAGAACGACTGTTAGAGAAACAGTGAAGCACTGAAGCTCCGAGTTCATGGTGAAAAGGATAAAACACACTTTGTTCAAACTGTTCTTATTAATATGGACACAAACACTCAAAGTCATCTTTCTGAACTAAGTTCAGTTCAGTCGAGTTCAGTTACACAAAGTTTTACATCATTACATTTTATTACTTTACGTTTGCTTTGTTTTGTTTGGTTAAGTTAAGTTAGACAAAAGATAACTTACCTCACGTTACCTCACGTTACCTCACGCTACCTCACGCTACCTCACGTTACCTCATGTTACCTCACGCTACCTCACGTTACCTCACGTTACCTCACGCTACCTCACGTTACCATACGTTACCTCACGTTATCTCACGTTACCTCACGTTACCATACGTTACCTCACGCTACCTCACGCTACCTCACGTTACCTCACGCTACCTCACGCTACCTCACGCTACCTCACGCTACCTCACGTTACCTCACATTACCTCACGCTACCTCACGCTACCTCACGCTACCTCACGCTACCTCACGCTACCTCACGCTACCTCACGTTACCTCACGTTACCTCACGCTACCTCACGCTACCATACGTTACCTCACGCTACCTCACGCTACCTCACGTTACCTCACGCTACCTCACGTTACCTCACGTTACCTCACGCTACCTCACGTTACCTCACGCTACCTCACGTTACCTCACGCTACCTCACGCTACCTCACGTTACCACGTTACCTCCACGCTACCTCACGCCTCACGCCACTCCTCACGCTACCTCACGTTACCTCACGCTACCTCACGTTACCTCACGTTACCTCACGCTACCTCACGTTACCTCACGCTACCTCACGCTACCTCACGTTACCTCACGTTACCTCACGCTACCTCACGCTACCTCACGTTACCTCACGTTACCTCACGTTACCTCACGTTACCTCGCGTTACCTCACGCTACCTCGCGTTACCTCGCGTTACCTCGCGCTACCTCACGTTACCTCACGCTACCTCACGTTACCTCACGTTACCTCACGCTACCTCACGTTACCTCACGTTACCTCACGTTACCTCACGTTACCATACGTTACCACACGTTACCTCACGTTACCTCACGTTACCTCACGCTACCTCACGTTACCTCACGTTACCTCACGTTACCATACGTTACCTCACGTTACCATACGTTACCTCACGTTACCTCACGTTACCTCACGTTACCTCACGTTACCATCACGTTACCTCCGTTACCTCACGCTACCTCACGTTACCTCACGTTACCTCACGTTACCTCACGTTACCATACGTTACCTCACGTTACCTCACGCTACCTCACGTTACCTCACGTTACCATACGTTACCTCGCGCTACCTCGCATTACCTCCACGCTACCTCGCTACCTCACGCCACCTCACGCCACCACGCTACCTCACGCCACCACGCCACCTCACGCACCTCACGTTACCTCACGCCACCTCACGCTACCACGTTACCACACGCCACCTCACGCTACCTCACGCCACCTCACGTACCTCACGCTACCTCACGTACCTCACGCTACCACACGCCACCACGCTACCTCACGCCTCACGCTACCTCACGCTACCTCACGTACCTCACGCTACCTCACGCCTCACGCTACCTCACGCTACCACACGTTACCTCACGCACCTCACGCTACCTCACGCCACCTCACGCTACTCACGCTACCACACGCTACCTCACGCTACCTCACGCTACCTCGCTACCTCACGCACACCTCACGCTACCTCACACGCCACCTCACGTTATCTCACGTTACCTCGCTACCTCACGCCTCACGCCACTCACGCCACCTCACGTTACCACACGCCACCTCACGTTACCTCACTGTACCTCACGCTACCTCACGCTACCTCGCGTTACCTCGCTACCTCACGCTACCTCACGCTACCTCACGCCACCTCACGTTACCACGTTACCTCACGCTACCTCACGTTACCTCACTGTAACACACACACACTGTACCTCACGTTACCTCACGTTACCTCACGTTACCTCACGCTACCTCACGTTACCTCACGTTACCATACGTTACCTCACGTTACCTCACGTTACCTCACGTTACCTCACGTTACCTCACGTTACCTCACGTTACCTCACGTTACCTCACGCCACCTCACGCTACCTCCGTTACCTCACGTTACCTCACGTTACCTCGCCACCTCACGTTACCATCGTTACCTCACGCCACCTCACGTTACCTCACGCCACCTCACGCTACCTCACGTTACCATCACGTTACCTCGCTACCTCACGCCACCTCGCGTTACCTCGCGCTACCTCACGTTACCATACGCTACCTCACGTCACCTCACGTCACCTCACGTTACCTCACGCTACCTCACGCCACCTCGCGTTACCTCGCGTTACCTCGCGCTACCTCACGTTACCTCACGTCACCTCACGTTACCTCGCGCTACCTCACATGTTGATCTGAACTTCTCTTCTGTAACTGGACACGTTACTCATGTAGTGGAGTAATAATTAATATAGTTATATATATATATATATTCCCCTGACAAATGTAAAAAAAAATCCTCTCTACTAAAGTATAAAAACTGCACGAGTTTCAGACTACACACACACGCACACACACACGCACACACAGTACAGTGAAGATGGATGTGTGTGTCCTCAGAGTGTAAATATCAGCAGACTGATGCTTTCTGCTCTTTTAGTGCTCAACTCCATTTACAGCTCACACGCCTAAACAATACACACACACTAACACACACTAACACACACAGAGTATAACCTCACCATAAAAACATTCTGCTGTCTGTCAGGTTAGTGGGAGGCTGAACCTTTGACCTCCACAACTCCTCACCCAACACACACACTGTAACATACTGTAACACACTATAACACACTGTAACACACACTGTAACACACACACACACACTGTAACACACTGACACACACACTGTAACACACTGTAACACACTGTAACACACTATAACACTGTAACACACACACTGTAACACACTGTAACACACACTGTAACACACTGTAACACACTGTAACACACACACACACACTGTAACACACTGACACACACTGTAACACACTGTAACACACTGTAACATACACTGTAACACTGTAACACACACTGTAACACACTATAACACACACTGTAACACACTGACACACACTGTAACACACTGTAACACACTGTAACATACACTGTAACACACTGTAACATACTGTAACACACACACACACTGTAACACACTGACACACACACTGTAACACACTGTAACACACTGTAACATACTATAACACTGTAACACACACTGTAACACACTATAACACACACTGTAACACACTGTAACACACTGTAACACACACACACACACTGTAACACACTGACACACACACTGTAACACACTGTAACACACTGTAACATACACTGTAACACTGTAACACACTGTAACACACTATAACACACACTGTAACACACTGACACACACACTGTAACACACTGTAACACACACACACACTGTAACACACACTGCGACACACTGTAACACACACACACTGTAACACACACACACTGTAACACACACACACTGTAACACACACTGCGACACACACACTGTAACACACACACACTGTAACACACACTGTAACACACACACACACACACACTGTAACACACACTGTAACACACTGACACACACACTGTGACACACACACTGTAACACACACACACTGTAACACACACACACTGTAACACACACTGTAACACACTGACACACACACTGTGACACACACTGCGACACACTGCGACACACACACTGTAACACACACACACTGTAACACACACACACTGTAACACACACTCGTCTGCAGGTGAGAAAGTAAAACCCTCTGAACGTTTTCTCTCGTCCTGCTGGAAACTGACTCAACCACTGATCAGGAGACAGATGTTAAATACAGGTGTAAATCTGTCACGTGTACCTGAAGAATCTTCTCCTTCAGTCACTCTGACTGGAAATACAACAGGGTCAAAGGTCAAAGGTCAAACACTGATCCTGAACAGAAATATCTTCATCTGCTGGTCAGATCATCAGAGTATAAACAGGAAGTGTGGATGAGGCAGCAGAGTTTAAGATTAGTCGGAGGAGTTTGGTGTCTTTATAGCTATTTATAATCGACCTTTTCCTCGTTTCCCAACAGACAGAAATATCTGACCTCAGATCTGCTGCCTGGAAACAAAATAATCACAGTTTTGTTTGACATTTAATCCTGACGGAGTCCAAAATCAAACAGGTTCATCTTCTGAGATGTGTGTTATGGAAATCTGCACACTCAGTTTAAATACTGTTTCTCCTGTTGGTGGCGCTAATCAAGAGATCGGGAGGACAGTAAGACTCGTGCAATCTTCTGTTTTTACTAACCATGCGTTATTAATTAAATGATTTGTATAACTGTGAATGTGCTTCAGTGGTAATGTGACAACATGTTTTTATGTCTCTCATGTGGCTGTTTGCTTGCATGTGAAGCTACATTAAACCACGACATACACATGGTTCCCGCTAAAGCTGCTCGCCACACGCCTGAGGAGGATCTTCAGCACCCGGGTCAGGATGTCTGCAAACAGACGCCGCCGCTGAGTTTTTAAATGTATTTCTGGCGCTTTGAGCTCCACGAGCCGAGCGCCACGTAGCCCCGTTATACTCAGACGTGCAGACGTACAGGTGAGAGGAGGACGCCGTCGCTTTAAGCTGAATCTGACGGGTAGTCAGTCGGGTAGTTTCATCTATAAGTGTGTATTTAATAAACTGATCACATGTTTGACGAATAAAATCTTAGTCTGTACCAAAGACTTGAACTGAAGAGCAGTTCTGGAGTAAATGTACCACCGCTGGTTTTCAGAACTAAAAGTGAGACACAGTCCGACAGAAACAGTCTTATAGTTTGAGAGGCAGGACAGGACGAGGTGGGGGGCGGTTTCTATTATGATGTGGTCTCCCAGGTGTCTCGGGGGGGACTCAGGTAGGGTGGGCAAGCTGCTCTTTGTGTCCCAGTGTCTCGTCTTTCAGAGACAGACTGAAGGGACAATCTTATCTCCTCTGAGGGACAATAGAGACACCTGAAACCTGGCCCCACCCACTCAGGTGACAGCAGACAGGTGATCTGGGTCACAGACCGGACCCCGTTATAAAACCAGCCAGAGACAGACTGACCTCTGTTTGGACGTTTGACTTGATTTAATGAGCAGGATTCAGCAGGTGGGCGCAGTTCATCCTGCAGCTGTCGTTGTTTCAAAGTCAGACACGAGGAACAGGTAACACAGGTGATCAGACAACACGTGTACCTGCCCACAGTAACACCTGTGTTTACATTCATCACGACTCCGAAACTCTACAGCCAGCTTTAAACTGGAAACTGCTACTTAGGAGGCTTTCTAACGTAGTCGTAGTGTGTGTGCGTGTGAAGGAAGTACAACGGCAAACCGCAGATTTGCATATATCATGTCCGTATTGTTTATAACACAAATTTGTGTTTACATGCAGACGGAACCGAAGTTCGAGGGGAGAGGATTTAGCAGATTTGCGCGTATTCTGTGTTTTGCAAATGCATGTTTATGTAAGTTTCTCATCTTACATACACTTGTACCTGATGGCGTGATAAACGTACAGATCGCGAACACACCGGTGAGAACGTACCCAGGACAGCAGCAGCAGGTTGCATTTGAGCGTGCCGCAGTATCCCACCATGGCCACGATGATGAGGAAGCAGCACACGGTGATGATGACGGGATGAACGGCTGGAGAATATGTGAGGACGGCCGCTTCCTCCAACCTGAAGACACAGAGACACAAACACAGTCCCGGCTGTTCAGGCAGTCCTCGCTCGCAGCTTCAGAGAGCTGCCGAAAGGACAGTATTCACACAGTCTGCATGCACTTTGCCATCGAGCGTTCCTCTCCAGAGCTTCCTTTGTTTTCTTCATGAAGTAAAAGAGATGTTTTTATCGGATAAGATTTAAAGCACCGTGGTTATCTGTTGTAAACGCAGTTTAACAGAGGAATGAAAGACAACACGGACGTTACAAATGTGACTTGTATGAGTGAATATGAATACTAAGTGAAAGAATAAAGACCTGGTCTAAATCATTCAGCAGGAAGTCAGCAGTTTAAGGTTGTGTTGCTGTGAACGACGTCATATTAGATTTTATTTTAACGTGACAGTCTGTTGCTGTGGAAACGCTGACAGACCTGTTTTCCACACAGAGGACCGCCGTTAGAGAAACGCACCCACGTGGGAGCCACTGTGATAATTACTATATTCACTGCTTAATGTTGCTGTCATTAAAGCGCCTGCTGTAGCGTGTGTTACCTTGGCGACCACCTGTGACGGGCCACACCTGTGACGCGGCCACACCTGGACCGCGGCCACACCTGTGACGCTGCCACACCTGTGACGCTGCCACACCTGTGACGCTGCCACACCTGGACCGCGGCCACACCTGTGACGGGCCACACCTGTGACGCTGCCACACCTGTGACGCGGCCACACCTGTGACGCGGCCACACCTGTGACGGGGCCACACCTGTGACGCGGCCACACCTGTGACGCGGCCACACCTGGACCGCTGCCACACCTGTGACGCGGCCACACCTGTGACGGGGCCACACCTGTGACGGGGCCACACCTGTGACGCTGCCACACCTGTGACGCGCCACACCTGGACCGCTGTGTCTAAGACTGAAGTGTTCGGTGTTTGTGGACGTCAGCGCGTCAGTCTGCTCCACGAGGAGTTTGTCAGATCGGCTAACAGCAGCTCAAACTGGGGAAATGCATCTGATGACATCACACGCAGGCCACACTGTGATTGGTCAGCCGTGTGGAGGTGCGGGAGCAGGTCTGAATGCGAATGTGAACAGCTGATGACCCTTAGGGATTCATAACGTCGGGACACAAAGACGCAGACGTCGGAGAGAGATCCGGGGAGGCGGCGCGACCTGGTTCGTGTGAAGCAGACTGAGACCTTGAGGCTCCACGTCCATCAGGACTCATCAGGATCAGGTCTGACTCACCTGGTGTGGGCTGTCAGGGTCAGGACGGTGTTCAGGGGGTCTCTGATCCACACTGCCACTCCCAGCACACATGCTGACATCAGCTGGACACACACACACACACACACACACACACACACACGGATCAGGTTCTGCTGCCTACAAATAACATCTCAGAATGTAAAACATGTTCTCTCAGACAGACGTGGCCTACTTCCACCGCAGACTTTAACTTTAACTAGCTGAATGTTGCTTTCTCTTCTTCCATGAGTATTTCTGATATTTCACATGTGAGCTGTTGTTCCACATGTCACGAGTTCACATGTGCTGTTTGCACTTCACATATCACATTAATGCTGTGCTCCTGATCGATTAGTGATCAATAACAGGCAGAGTGAATAAGCTCCCGCGTGTCTCACCCAGAACAGCAGGTTGAGCGCGTACAGCAGACAGCGCAGACACCTCACCGCGTCCTCCCGAGCCATCCCGACCGGAGCTCCGGAGTCCTGCTCATCTGGGCCCGGGGCACCATGGCAACATGCTCACTGCCAACACACAACACGGAGCCCGGAGAGACGTCTGCGGAGATGATCGCTCATTAACGGGGAGCCTCTTCTCAGAAACTGCGCCTGCCCCGTGCGTAACAACCGCATTCCGCTCTCTGCGCGTCTCTCTCTCGGCTCCGTCCGGCGTCTGGTTTGAGCAGCTCGGGTTTATCCGTGAGAAGCTCCAGAAAACTTTCACAACAGGTGGTTTCTTACTTTCCCTCAGCCCCGCCGGGATGATGGAGTGTGCGGAGCAGCGCGCAGCGGCGGCGCTGACATTTCCAAATCAATCATCGCTCACTTAGCGGGACACCGCCATTAAAAGGCGCCGCGCGATCACTTTAAACGCGCTTTTGTAAACGGATTCTCTCTTTATTTGCTTTACTTTTCTTATGGGATCCTAAAACTTAAAACCGAAAGTCCAAAGCTGAACAACACTAGGCTAAAAACTGAAAAGCCCCTCGCAAACCTCCACCAGTCTGCGTGAAGTCCTCTCCGGCTCCAGAATCAGACTGCGACGCTAAACTTTCCTTCCGCTGCGTTAAAACTCCGAGCTGTCGAGCTGAAGTCCGGAGCCCGGAGCAGTCTGGAGGGGGGCGGCGCGCTGTCCCGTCCCGTCCTGCCGCTTCTTCTTCTTCCTCACTAATTAAATGCGTGCAGCAGCAGCTTCCTCCCGCCCGCCCTCCCCGGCAGTCAGCGAGTCCTGGGGGAGGACAGAGGAATGCGTCCGCCTCCAGCCGCAGAGCCGCGGGGTCAGCGGGCCAACGGGCGGAGATGTTGCTGCGTAGCTGCGGAGGCCTGCCGGTACACACACACACACACACACACACACACACACACACACACACACACAACACACACACACACACACACACACACACACACACACAGTAACACACACACACACACACACACACACACACACACACACACAACACACACACACACACACACACACACACACACACAACCACACACACACACACACAGTAACACACACACACACACACACACACACACACACACACACACACACACACACATACACACACACACACACACACACTCACACACACACACACACACACACACACACACATACACACACACTCACAACACACACACACACACACACACACACACACACACACACACACACACACACACACACACACTCACACACACACACACACACACACACACCACACACACACACCACACACACACACACACACACACACACACACACACACACACACACACACACACTCACACACACACACACACACACACACACACACACACACACACACACACACACACACACACACACACACACACACACACACACACACACACACACACACACTCACACACACACACACTCACACACACACACTCACACACACACACACTGCAGCCGGGGCCAGGCCTGTGGGGCTGAGGAGGCTGAGGCTCCGGATCAGAGCCCCCCCCTCCTGAGGCTGAGGGGCAGCTCATTCAGGTGCTCAGGTGACAGGTGACAGGTGACCACTCCCTGTCACCTGACCTGGACCTTTGTATATTTTCGTTTGTTTATTGTTTACATGGCCTCCCTCGTATGTTTTCTTTCTTTTTACTCGCTCTGTTCATCTGGACGTCTTGCTGTCCTCGTGCTGCTGAGCAATAAAGGTTTGTCTTCTGTAGATTTTAGATCTATGTGACAACATCTAAATGTGTCTTTAAAAGGTTTTTTATCCTTCGTATTTCTTTCTGCTAATCGTTATTTTTAACCCTAGTCAACAACATGCTGTATTTCACTACACATAGCCTCTGAGGCTGTACTGTATAAACCTTTGAATCCTTGAATCCTAAATGAGCTTTTTCTTAGCAAATGTCATTTTGTGAATGTGGAATTTACCAAATATCATCAATATAGTTTGGTGAGTAATGTTTGATAACATAATGGTGGAAATTCACAATAAAATAAATAAATAATTCAAATAAAAACATGTTGGGACTGATTTGTTGGATATTTTTTACAAGAGAAACGATCTAAGCACGTATTGAACTACAACTCCCATCAGGCGTCTGTCCTCAGAACGCAAATCAACGCCAGCGTAGCTTTCAA
This sequence comes from Siniperca scherzeri, assembly GCA_027580175.1. Taxonomy (NCBI): domain Eukaryota; kingdom Metazoa; phylum Chordata; class Actinopteri; order Centrarchiformes; family Sinipercidae; genus Siniperca; species Siniperca scherzeri. The sequence goes on from CM050854.1 coordinate 23,867,581, forward strand.
CCAATCAGAACACAGGCAGCCGTTTGCGTCACCTTCTCTGACCTCAATTTTTCGGGGTATTTTTTTCTGAGCGAGACAGCGGCTGGCGGCGCCATATTGAAAGAAGAAATTTGTTTCATAAAACGCTAAAAATATCAAATTTGCCGCGATGTTGTACCTGGAGGATTATCTCGAAAGTGAGTATCGGACTCTAACAAAGCGTTAGAGGCTTTATTGGCGCGTATTGTGCATTAATTGTGTGTTTTTTCCCGGCCTGTGTCGCTCCGGCCGTTAGCCTAGCCGTGCTAGCAGGGTAACCGCTTTTCTTCTCCTGGCAGTGATCGAGCAGCTACCCATGGATCTCCGCGACAGGTTTACGGAAATGAGGGAGATGGACCTGCAGGTTCAGAGTACGTACAGCACCGCCGGTTAACGGCAGATCGCACCGGTGTTGACACACTGAGGACAAACGTTATCACACGCTTTGAAATATAACCTAAGTTACATACACAGTGAGCAGCTCTGTAACGTTTCATTGAAACATTTCAGCGACATTATTTACCGTTAAACTCTGTAACTAGCATGCAAGTTAGCAGGCGGCTAACAGCGTCTCTGCACCAACAGACTGAACTTAGTTTGAACATTTATTTACTGAACACCTCCTGGGTTACTCAGATCACTTTCTGAGTAAATTAAGATTAGGCTTTAATTTGAGTTGAGTTACTAATATAATGTGGCAGCTGGAAAGTAAACTAAACTTCTGCAACGGTGCAGTTTTAATAATTCTTACTACAGTAACGTTAATCTTATTTCTTTATATACACACACACACCACAGTAAAACAACAACAACAGTGTACATACTGTTGACTTTGTCAGTTGTAAAGCTGAAAGGATTAGTCGACTTATTGATTAGTCAATCAATCAATAACTCTGTTTTATATCTCAGTAAGCTGAATATCTTTGGTTTTTGGACGGTTGGTCGGACAAAACGAGACATCTGAAGTCGTCACTTTGGACTCGGAGAAACTGACATTATGGGCATTTTTCTCTGTTTTTCACAACTTTTTAGAAACCAATCAGTTAACCAAACGGTAAATGGGCCTTTCTGACTACACATCACATTCACACGCTGCCACACAGGTGCCACCTGCTCATCAGAAACTAATCATTCACACACCGAGGGCACAGCCTCACTTCGACATGTAGGCCGGCATCGAACCGCCGACCTTCCGATTGGTGGACGACCCGCTCTACCACTAAGCCACAGCCGCCAATCAAGAAAGTGATTTCCAGATGAATCAAAAATGAAAAGAAGTCCTAATTAAGATGGACTGCGGAGAATACACATGGCTGTGGTGGGACGTAAATAAGTACATTTACTCAAGTCGCATTGCTGCTGTAACAAAAGAGTTTCCCCTCGAGGATCAATAAAGTATTTCTGATTCTGAAGTCCTGTACTTCAGTACAGTTTTGAGGTACTTGTACTTGACTTGAGTATTTCCATTTTCTGCTACTTTCTGCTTCTACTGCACCACATCTCAGAGGGAAATACTGGACGTTTTACTGCACCTCGTTCATTTTGACAGCTTTAGTAACTGGTTACTTTTCAGATTAGTAATCTAATAAATTCTGACGTGTTATTACAGATTAAACTACCCGGCAGAACATAAAGTCATTAAAACGAGCTCCACCTTCAGCAGCTGCAACATTAAAGTGATGAACACATGAACGCATCAATAATTATAATCCAGTAATATAACCTATATTATTCTGAAACGGGCCGTCCTGCATAAGGAGTTTGTTTACTTGTAACAGTGTTTCTACGCTGTAGTACTGCTAGCTTTGCTTAAGTAAAGAGTACTTCTTCCACCTCTGGATCTTTGTGAGTTGTTGATGTGCTGAGTTTTCTGTATTTTTTCAGTGGTCGTGGTTAAGTTTGCATTTGAACTACATGAACGGAGGACGAACACAGACTCAGCTGCAGTGATTTTATTGTATCACAGATGTTTTAACCTCACTTGGTGTTTTTTAATGTTTTTCCATTTTTATTTGAGGAAGACAAAGTGCAGTCGAAACGTCTGTGATACGTGAAAAACGCTGGAGCCCAGTGTGGCAGAAACGTCTGCGATCTCACTGCTGACGGTTTGGTTTCCTGCTCTCAGTCACGCTTTGTGTTCAGGCGCTGATATAAAAAAATGTCCTTCTCAGTTTCTCAGAGTCCAACTTGACAAATGTTTTGTTTTGTCCGACCAACAGTCCAAAACATAAAAGCGATTCAGTTGACGGTGATATAAAACTTTCATTGCCCTTTAAATTCTACATTAACCATGATCGCTGACGGAAATGGTCTCTGGATAAACGTGAACTGAATCTGTAACTGACTGACGGAGGCGTGATGTTCTGACCCGGGAAGTTTTGTTGAACAGGACATGAAGTTAACTGAATATAATATAACAATCATGATGATACTTTTGTTTGTTGATGTGTCCTCTCTGAAGTCAGTTCTTCTGTTGTTGAAAAGCACTGAGAGTCTTTGTCTTCGTCCCGTCCAGACGCCACCGATCAGCTGGAGCAGAAGGTGATCGAGTTCTTCGTCAACGCAAAGAAGAACAAACCAGAGTGGAGAGAAGAGCAGATGGAGGTCATTAAAAAGGTCCGAAACCCGCGTGATAACGCAGTTCGCTGTTTGTTGCATGTGACTGTACAGAATACACGTAATTCATGATTCATTACGCAATAAAACTGTACACTACAGTATCGATTTCTACAGAAGCTGCAGTGGTTTTAACACTGGTAAATACGGAGTTGTGTTCAGAGCTCACCTGTGTGACGTCTCCTCCCCCACAGGTGTTAACTACACTCCCAAGCAGAGTTGATTAGTAATAACTGTGTTTCAGGATTATTACAAAGCTTTGGAAGACGCAGATGAGAAAGTGCAGCTGGCCAATCAGATTTATGATCTGGTGAGTAAAACTGTCGTGTGATTAAAGAAAAGTTTAGACATCATAATGTGTTGGAAATAATATACAGTCAGAGCAGATAGAGACGCAACAACGTTCAGGCATCAGTATTACCGGTGTTCAGCAACACGGCCGACCCGACAGAGACGTTTAAACAGCCGGGTTCATCGCCCCCCGAGTTTAATACGGAGAGCGTTAACCAGAAAATAATAAAATAGATTGTAGTAAAATGTTCAGATTGTGTATTTACACACAAAGAGAAGTCAAATACAATCTGCTAAAAATGAGATCCTGCCGGAGGGAGAGATCCATCCTGATGGATTAGTGATCAGAGGACGTGTTGCTTTATTGATGACTTCAGATCTCTAAGAGGTGTTGTTTCGTTTCTGTCTGTCTGTCGTTAGTGTTGTCGAGTCTCACTGCGTGTTGTAAACACACGCTGTGGATCAGATGATGATCTAAATAAAGTTCGTCCTCAGTGACTGAACAAAGATATTTACTGAACAACTTCAGAACGTTTCCAGGTCGAGCGTTTCACTGTTGTTCACGTCAACATCCACCAGATGGCAGTCAAAGACTTGATCACTCCTTCATGAGGAGAGACTCGTGATCACATGACTCGGCCTGTTACCACTTAATACCACAGTGATGTCAACACTGTTGTCGTGACGTCATGATCAGAAAATTACAAAAGTTTGTTTTCCACAAACATCAGATAACCATTCACAGCTCCGTTTACTCCTTTAACTCATTTCACACTGACTCTGTCACTCGGCTGCGGCCGTTGTGCTGCAGAAATGTTTACAGCAGTCGGATAACACCAGAAGATTCGCTTCAAAGAGGGAGTCGCTCGTTTAATTTACTCTTGGAACATTTTGAAAGTATTAGACAGAATGAGCCTTTTAAAAGACGAGGGATATTATTATCTCTTATTATGCCGAGCTGAGGGAGTTTCTGTTCTCCAGGTGGACCGTCACCTGCGAAAACTGGACCAGGAACTGGCCAAGTTTAAGATGGAGCTGGAGGCCGACAACGCCGGCATCACTGAGATCCTGGAGAGACGTAAGTCACCGACAGGTTTTTGTGCTGTTTCGCACGGAGCCGCCGAAGCCCTGAAAGATGATTAGTATTTATTTATTTTATGCTGGGCACTTTAATGGACAAACTTACATTGAACTTCCTGTCGTCGTCTTCTTCTCCTCAGGGTCTTTAGAGATGGACAGTCCGTCTCAGCCGGTCAACAACCATCACGTCCCCTCTCACACTGCAGCTGAGAGTAAGTACTGACTCTCCTGTCTCATCTGCTGGATCAGTTTGGGCCAGATGCATCCGATCCGTCACTATCAGTGTCGTCAGGAGAGAACTGTTCATTTAGAAACTGTGTCTCCCTGAAAGAGTGTGTTCATCAGAGAGACTGACGGTGTTGGTTTAACACTGTACGATGACAGATGTGGGGCATTTTTCACAAACAGTCACCTTTTATCTCTAACCCGAATCATCAAAAATGTTTAGTCCTTATGAAATAAAAGGCTATCGTCAGATTTTTCACTCTCAAATGTCTCAGCCTAAAAGCCTCAGTATCAGTCAGGCTGTAGTTGTTTGTAAACAATACGGACGGAGCGTGAGGTTGTCTCAGTCTGTTTCCGAGTGTTTGTCGTCTTTGTGTTGTAACAGAGAGGAAGTACAGCGCTCCGACTCACCACACTACAGAACATGTTCCCGAGAAGAAGTTCAAGTCTGAAGCTCTGCTGTCCACACTCACGTCAGACGCCTCCAAGGAGAACACACCAGGTAACAACACACTCACCTGGACGTCCACAGCTCCCAGTCAGTGTGTACGCTCACAGGGTAACACACACACACACACACACACACACACACCTGTAAACCCCTCAGTGGATCTGCTAACTTTGAGCTGTGTCCTCTGCAGGCTGCCGTACCAACAGCACGTCCTCGTCCACCAACAACGTGTACAGTGTGAACTCCTCTCAGCCTCTGGCCTCCTACAACCTGAGCTCCCTGCCTGCGGGGCCCGGGGCCGGGGCCGGGGCCATCACCATGGCTGCTGCTCAGGCTGTGCAGGCCACCGCGCAGGTCAGTAACACAATACACACCAACAGTGTTTTTATGTCAGGATTGAACTTCTGCGGAGGGCAGCGTCCACCTGACATATCTCTGCAGCTTTCAGATGGATCATCATGGAATGTCTTTAAGACCTTCATGGTCCACAGAGGAGTTTCTCTCAGGGTTTCTGCTCTTCTCTGTTTTATATCAAAATAACAGAATCTCTTTGGGCGGTTGGTTGGACGAAACAAGACGCGAAGATGTCAGCTTGGGCTTTGGGATATTGTGATGGGCATTTTCTGTACCATTTTCTGAAATTTTACGGACTGATCGAGAATATAATTGGCAGATTAATAGATAATTAAGATAATTGTTAGTTGCAGCTCCACTTCAGTTCATGACTGGATATCATCAAAATGAATGGCTGAAGTCCTGTTTGCCTCAGCTGAACTGTGATAGTCGCGTTAGCACAGCATGTAGCAGCGAGCAGTGTTACGCTGTACGTTATCGTCAGGCAGTGTAAATTATGCTGTGGTAAATATTCCTTTAAGAGTCCTACGAATCTACGAGGACATTATGAGCAATGTTGTCAATCAAAGAGCAGTTTTAGGGCAATATTGGATTTTTATATGAACTTTTATGAGGTGCCAAAAACATTCCTGTATGCTTATTTCCCCATTCATCATGTCATGACATAAAATTACATATACCATGACATCACCCTCCTGTAATTGCATGCGAACATGCTAAATGTTACACACAAACAAAGCATTATAATGTTGGCATACTAAACATGCTCAGTGCAAAATGTAATCCATGCAGTATGTTATAAACTAAACGTTAGCTTGCCAGCATAGAAGTTAATGTAAACATGCGGTATGTCTTGATTCTCGTCCGTAACTTTATTGATTGTTTTTGTTCGCGTGTTCAGATGAAGGAGGGCAGGAGGACGTCCAGTCTGAAAGCCAGCTACGAGGCCATCAAGAACAACGACTTTCAGCTGGGCAGAGAGTTCGCTCTGTCCCGGGACAACACCGGATACTCCTCCTCTGCTCTGGCCTCCACCCTCACCCAGACCCTCACCCCCACCACCGCCTCTGACTCCAGGGGACGCAAGTCCAAGTAAGACAGGCACACACCTGTACCTGTACGCTCAGCTGCATTTCATAAGCAGGGACGTGACTGGTCCTGAAGTAACTTCAGTTTAAACACTAAAAGTTTGGTTATAACAAGAACTGGAGGACTTTTAGATACAAATGTCTTGTGTTGTCTGCGCACATCTATGATGAAGTATACATATTCAACTATGTAACACATGCATACATTTGTGACAAAAGTATATAAGTATGATAAATCTATATATCTTTGACGAAATATACATATATGAAGTATAAATGTGACACACATCGATCTATCGTTCTGTAAAAAATGCACATACAGATACAGCTGCTATGTTTATCCATGACAAATCTATATATCATGACAAAAGTATATTTCTATGAGAAATTTATACTTTCATCATAGATAAAGCAGACATCTTAAACCAATACTGAATGTTCACATATGACAAAAGCATGCATCAGTGACAGGTGTATAAATATATAACAAATATGTACATCTATAACATATTTACATACCTAACAAATAGTTACATGTAAAACAAAGATACATAAACATCTAACACACAATAAATGTGTACTTCCATGACAGATGTATCTGTCTGTAACCAGAGCGATGGTATTTGTATCTGTAACAAACCGGTTGGTGTTTCTGTTCAGACGTTTAAAACGTTCCTTACGTCTCGTCTTCCTGTTTTACAGAAGCAGCATCAAGTCTTCCAACCATCAGTCATCTTCATCGTCCTCCTCTTCCTCTCTGTCGTCGTGCTCTTCGTCATCGGCTCTGGCTCAGGAGCTTTCCCAGCAGGTCTCGGCGCTGCCAGAGGCCGAGGCCAACAGCCAGGTGGACTGGACCTACGACCCCAACGAGCCCCGATACTGCATCTGTAACCAGGTACGCAGGTGTTACCGCGGGAGAACGCTGTTTTCTCTGGAGAGCAAATACAAAAAGTATAGAAAATAAAATGGGTAATGAAACTCCGCCTACTTTTACACCTGCACACACCTGTCCAGTCACTGTGTGAAGTGGCTGTGATGTTTCAGAAAGTTCTAAAACCTTTGTGGACTCAGTGATTAAAATGTGCTTTCAGTTCCTGTATTGGTTGTGTTTAGTAATAATCTAATTTTATGTTGTAAACAACAAAAAATGTATAAAGTCTATTCTTTAATATCTTACAGGTTTCTTATGGAGAAATGGTCGGCTGTGATAATACAGATGTAAGTATCATGTTATTGACATGTGATCTGATGTTAAAGTAGAACTGCAGCTAACAATTATTGTTTGCTATCTAGAGCCGAAACGATCAATTGGACAATTTGTATAATCAAGTAATTATCATTTTTTAAGGAAAAATACCAAATATTGGACTATAATAGAGAAGACGTCTCACTATGTTGGATTTGTTGAACTGAAGAAAGACTCTGGTTGTACAGTCTTACAGAATGGAGCTTCTTCCCTCACAACATTAACATTAATCAGTAACAGCTGATCTGAGCTGCAGCCGGAGGCGTTTGTCTTGTTAACCGGTGAAAGTGACGTCAGCTAAACACGAGAAGCTGCTTCCTGAATGTTTTCTACTCTGAGCCGGAGTTTAGAGAGAATCTGTGTTTTTTACCAACCTCAGTGTCTGAACACAGTCGCTACAGAATACAAAAACCATTTTTTACTTTCACATACTCTCATATGCAGTGAAATTCTGCAACACCATTAGGCTAAGGAGGCCAAACGCAGCGGAGGGCAGCAGCAGAGAAACGCAGCGGAGGGCAGCAGCAGTAGAGAAACGCAGCAAAGAAACGCAGTAGAGAAATGCAGCAGAGGGCAGCAGTAGAGAAACGCAGCAGAGGGCAGCAGCAGTAGAGAAACGCAGCAAAGAAACGCAGCAGAGGGCAGCAGTAGAGAAACGCAGCAGAGGGCAGCAGTAGAGAAACGCAGCAAAGAAACGCAGCAGAGGGCAGCAGTAGAGAAACGCAGCAGAGGGCAGCAGTAGAGAAACGCAGCAGAGGGCAGCAGTAGAGAAACGCAGCAGAGGGCAGCAGTAGAGAAACGCAGTAGAGAAACGCAGCAGAGGGCAGCAGCAGTAGAGAAACGCAGCAAAGAAACGCAGCAGAGGGCAGTAGCAGCAGAGAACGCAGCAGAGAAACGCAGCGGAGGGCAGCAGCAGAGAAACGCAGCGGAGGGCAGCAGCAGAGAAACGCAGCGGAGGGCAGCAGCAGAGAAACGCAGCAGTAGAGAAACGCAGCAGAGAAACGCAGCGGAGGGCAGCAGTAGAGAAATGCAGCAGAGGGCAGCAGCAGAGGGCAGCAGCAGAGGGCAGCAGCAGTAGAGAAACGCAGCGGAGGGCAGCAGCGGAGGGCAGCAGCAGAGAAACGCAGCAGTAGAGAAACGCAGTAGAGAAACGCAGCGGAGGGCAGCAGTAGAGAAACGCAGCAGAGGGCAGCAGTAGAGAAACGCAGCAAAGAAACGCAGCAGAGGGCAGCAGCAGTAGAGAAACGCAGCAAAGAAACGCAGCAGAGGGCAGCAGCAGTAGAGAAACGCAGCAAAGAAACGCAGCGGAGGGCAGTAGAGAAACGCAGCGGAGGGCAGTAGAGAAACGCAGCGGAGGGCAGTAGTAGAGAAACGCAGCGGAGGGCAGCAGCAGAGGGCAGCAGCAGAGAAACGCAGCAGAGGGCAGCAGCAGAGAAACGCAGCAGAGGGCAGCAGCAGAGAAACGCAGCAGAGGGCAGTAGAGAAACGCAGCAGAGGGCAGCAGTAGAGAAACGCAGCAAAGAAACGCAGCCGAGGGCAGCAGCAGTAGAGAAACGCAGCAAAGAAACGCAGCCGAGGGCAGCAGCAGTAGAGAAACGCAGCAAAGAAACGCAGCAGAGGGCAGCAGCAGAGAAACGCAGCAGAGGGCAGCAGCAGAGAAACGCAGCAGAGGGCAGCAGCAGTAGAGAAACGCAGCAGTAACGCAGTAAAGAAAGGATCAGCTGATATATTTCAGCTGATATCGATCCATTGAAATATGTCCTGATCGGCTTGTGACGTCTCTAATTAGCAGTAATATTAATTAATGTACGCTGTATTGTTTCCCCTTCAGTGTCCCATCGAGTGGTTCCACTACGGCTGTGTCGGCCTGACGGAGGCTCCGAAGGGGAAGTGGTATTGCCCTCAGTGTACGGCCGCCATGAAGAGGAGAGGCAGCCGCCACAAATAGACTCAGCGCTGTCTGTCCGTCATGTTGGATTTTAACCTCCACGTCATCCTCATAAAACACAACAACCAACACACTGCGGCCGACTGAGGTCAGAGGTCAACAGGCTGCTCACAAACGAGACGCTTCAACCACACTGAGGTTTCTGAAGACAGATAAAATACTTTGTGCCAACAGAAATCATCTTTGGATTAAACCACACGAAGAAAAGTTCTGAGATTAAAATCATCTCTCAAATAATTTCATTATCGTCCTCCAAACAGACTCGACTATTTAAAGCCCAAAAAATAAAAGAATTCTGTGGGTTTTCTCTTTATTTTCTTCTTTATTTGTCTTTTTTAACAAAAGTATTAAAACTGTTTTTATTTGATCAAATTAAAGTCAGAAGTCTGAAAGGAAAATCTTTTAAATTCAATCTTTTAAATTCAACATTGAAATTAATCTCATTACCCGATTTTTCTGTTTAAGTGTCCTCCGAACAAACTCGACTGTTTTAATTTCCTAATGCTGTCTCGTAACGTTTCGTTGTTCGGATCACAGATCAATAAAACTAAAAACTCAAACCAGAAGCATGAAAATAACAGCAGACCGAACCTCGAGGTGAATCTGATGATCTGGATTGTTAAAGTCCTTTTCACTCTGGACAAACAAGTGTAACCTGCAGTTTAAAGTTGATGAAATCCTAAAAATAATCTTCGGACACGACCGAAACATTTCGCCTCCAGTTGAAGAACGAAAGAAGAAACCTGGACCCAAAATCATCTCCGAACTCTTGAGTACATTTCCAGATTCTGCTGTGAAAACAAACTGAATCAGATCTTCTGTCCCGTTGTCATTTAGTCCCGTGCCACACACAGAGCTCACCTGGCCAGGTGAGAGGTCAGAGGTCGACCTGTCGGTCAGGTTGTGTATTTAAGTATAACACATGGTGTAACTGCAGGAGGAACAGAGTTCGGACTTGATCTGAATCCTCATTTAATGTGATTTTCTTTTCTTTCTTTGGACGAAAGAGAATCCAGAATTAAATGTTTGAACATTTTGAGACTTAATTCTGGCTTCATTTATCAACTTTAGTCTTCAACAGTTCCAGAGTTTAATTCTTGTGACATAAATCTCAGAATTCAGACTTTATTCAGTTTAATTTCAGAGTTAATGTTTCTCCTGTGGCGAGCTTTTGAGGACAATTTTGACTGTATAATATAATTATCTGTCTCTCTTTATTTGCTAATTTGAGATTTTTCTGATAATCTTTAACGACTTTTTACATAATTTTATTTCAGATTTATTTTCTGTCCCCGTTTGAACCAGACGGAGCAGATTTGTCTCCTCGAACCTCTAAAATATTGTTTTCAGTCAGAACAAAGTCACTGAAACCTGGAGCTGGAGCTGAGCTGGAGCTGAGCTGGAGCTGAGCTGGAGCTGAAGCAGGAGCTGGAGCTGAACTGGAGCTGAACTGAACTGAAACTGGAGCTGAGCTGGAGCTGAAGCAGGAGCTGGAGCTGAAACTGGAGCTGAACTGAACTGAAACTGGAGCTGAGCTGGAGCTGGAGCTGAGCTGAAACTGGAGCTGAGCTGGAGCTGGAGCTGAACTGAAACTGGAGCTGAGCTGGAGCTGAAGCAGGAGCTGGAGCTGAAACTGGAGCTGAAGCAGGAGCTGGAGCTGAAGCAGGAGCTGGAGCTGAAACGAGCTGGAACTGGAGCTGAACTGAAACTGGAGCTGAGCTGAAACTGGAGCTGAAACGAGCTGGAACTGAAACTGGAGCTGAACCTGAAGCTGCAGCTGGAGCTGAAGCTGGAGCTGAACCTGAGCTGAACTGAACTGAAACTGAAAGTAAGCGCCGAGCCCCGAGAGGATCTGAAGCTCTCGTCCTGTTCAGTTTTATTTATACGGCGCCAGTTCAACAGAAGTTATCTCGCTGCGCCTCGCTGCGCCTCGCTGCGCCTGAGAGACGTTGGAGGTGAAACGTGATTTGCTCAGGTGACTGAGTTCAGACACTGAAGCTGCCTTCACTTTGGTTAACTGACAAACTGATCAGCTGTTCCTGATTAACGTTGTTGTCTGTGAGTCTGAACTGGCCAAAGATCCTCTGTGAGGAAGAAGCTCCACTCTGACAACCAGACTGCGTCTGTAGTTCGACAGCCCCAGCAGAGTGAGACGTCCTGTCTGTAACTGAGCTCAGGTCAGTTTCAGGAGTCTCATTCTCCAGTTAAACTTTCATTCACGTCAGTAATTTAACCTAATTTAACATTTCTCTCTTTTTCAACAGAAATACTGTTTTCATTTATTATCAGAAACTTTATTCTTTCTTTTCTTTCTTTTCTTTCTTTGGACGAAGAGAATCCAGAATTAAATGTTTGAACATTTTGAGACTTAATTCTGGCTTCATTTATCAACTTTAGTCTTCAACAGTTCCAGAGTTTAATTCTTGTGACATAAATCTCAGAATTCAGACTTTATTCAGTTTAATTTCAGAGTTAATGTTTCTCCTGTGGCGAGCTTTTGAGGACAATTTTGACTGTATAATATAATTATCTGTCTCTCTTTATTTGCTAATTTGAGATTTTTCTGATAATCTTTAACGACTTTTTACATAATTTTATTTCAGATTTATTTTCTGTCCCGTTGTCATTTAGTCCCGTGCCACACACAGAGCTCACCTGGCCAGGTGAGAGGTCAGAGGTCGACCTGTCGGTCAGGTTGTGTATTTAAGTATAACACATGGTGTAACTGCAGGAGGAACAGAGTTCGGACTTGATCTGAATCCTCATTTAATGTGATTTTCTTTTCTTTCTTTGGACGAAAGAGAATCCAGAATTAAATGTTTGAACATTTTGAGACTTAATTCTGGCTTCATTTATCAACTTTAGTCTTCAACAGTTCCAGAGTTTAATTCTTGTGACATAAATCTCAGAATTCAGACTTTATTCAGTTTAATTTCAGAGTTAATGTTTCTCCTGTGGCGAGCTTTTGAGGACGAATTTTGACTGTATAATATAATTATCTGTCTCTCTTTATTTGCTAATTTGAGATTTTTCTGATAATCTTTAACGACTTTTTACATAATTTTATTTCAGATTTATTTTCTGTCCCCGTTTGAACCAGACGGAGCAGATTTGTCTCCTCGAACCTCTAAAATATTGTTTTCAGTCAGAACAAAGTCACTGAAACCTGACGGGTGTGTGTGTGTGTGTGTGTGTGTGTGTGTGTGTGACTCTGTGTGTGACTCTGTGTGTTACTGTGTCTGTGTGTTACTGTGTGTGTGTGTCTGTGTGTGTGTGTTACTGTGTCTGTGTGTGTGTGTGTGTGTCTGTGACTCTGTGTGTCTGTGTGTGTGTGTTACTGTGTCTGTGTGTGTGTGTGTGTGTGTGTGTCTGTGTCTGTGTGTGTCTGTGTGTGTGTGTGTGTGTGTGTGTGTGTGTCTGTGTGTGTGTGTTACTGTGTCTGTGTGTGTCTGTGTGTGTGTGTGTCTGTGACTCTGTGTGTGTGACTGTGTGTGTGTTTGTTTCTAGGGATGTTTTAAACAAAAAAAGTCCAATAAAATGATCAAGATGTTTTGGTATCTGTTGACTTTTAGTTTGACTTTGATTCACTTTTACAAGCTGAAGTCAAACCTCCGCGGCCTCCGAGCGGCGCCTCGCTGCGCCTCGCTGCGTCTCGCTGCGCCTCGCTGCGTCTGAGAGACGTTGGAGGTGAAACGTGATTTGCTCAGGTGACTGAGTTCAGACACTGAAGCTGCCTTCACTTTGGTTAACTGACAAACTGATCAGCTGTTCCTGATTAACGTTGTTGTCTGTGAGTCTGAACTGGCCAAAGATCCTCTGTGAGGGAAGAAGCTCCACTCTGACAACCAGACTGCGTCTGTAGTTCGACAGCCCCAGCAGAGTGAGACGTCCTGTCTGTAACTGAGCTCAGGTCAGTTTCAGGAGTCTCATTCTCCAGTTAAACTTTCATTCACGTCAGTAATTTAACCTAATTTAACATTTCTCTCGTTAACCCTGAACGCTAAACTTCAGTGGATTCAGATCCAGCACTGGAACCAGGTTCAACACTGGAACCAGGTTCAACACTGGAACCAGGTTCAGATCCAGCACTGGAACCAGGTTCAACACTGGAACCAGGTTCAGATTCAGCACTGGAACTGAAACTGAAAGTAAGCGTCGAGCCCCGAGAGGATCTGAAGCTCTCGTCCTGTTCAGTTTTATTTATACGGCGCCAGTTCAACAGAAGTTATCTCGCTGCACTTTTCCTACAGAGCAGGTCCAGACCGAACTCTATAATATTTACAGAGACCCAACAAATCCCACCACGAGCACTTGGCCACAGCGGCAAGGAAAGACTTCCTTTAAGAGGCAGAAACCTCGAGCAGAACCAGACTTGGGGGCGCCCATCCGAGAGAGAGGGGGACTGACTGGTTAGTTAGTTCAGGGTTAACGTTTCTTTGATCGCTGCTCCGACGCCTTTGAGTCTGACTCGTCAGCAACATATTATTATTATTAATATTATTGTTAATAATAATACAGCGACTTCAGCGCCTGATGCCTAAAAACGTAAATGTCTTTTTTTTTTACGCGGTGAAAACTTGATTAGAAATTGCAGAAATGCTTTTAATGCCGAGTGTTTCTCCATGCTGAGATCATTTCCTCCCGATGTCTGAAGAGAGGAAACGAGTCTTTGAGTTTCACTTTTATTTGTTTACACAAATTAAAAGTGAGGACGAGAGTTGAACCTTGAACAGTAATCAAAGAACTGTTTAATCAGCTTTGGCTGCAGTTATTGTTCATTAGAGCTGCAGCGAGAAGTCGACAACTATTTCTAATCGATCGATCGTTTTGAGTCGTCTAAAGAAAACCGAGTCTCTTTGTTTTGGACAAAACATCTGGAGACGTTGACTTGGACTCTGATGGACCTTTTTTTTACTGTTTCCTGACATTTTAGAGACAAAACGATGAATCTAGAAAATACTTTAGAGTTGGATAAATCACAGATGAACTTCTGAAGGAGATTTCAGGGTTTAAATTCTGCGCTGGAGCTGGAACTGGAGCTGAAGCTGAACCTGGAGCTGAAACTGGAGCTGGAGCTGAAACGAGCTGGAACTGAAACTGGAGCTGGAGCTGAACCTGAACCTGGAGCTGAAACTGGAGCTGGAGCTGAAACGAGCTGGAACTGAACCTGGAACTGGAGCTGAACCTGAAGCTGCAGCTGGAGCTGAAACTGGAACTGAAACTGGAGCTGGAGCTGAAACGAGCTGGAACTGAAACTGGAGCTGGAGCTGGAACTGGAGCTGAACCTGAAGCTGCAGCTGGAGCTGGAGCTGGAACTGAAGCTGGAGCTGAAGCTGAAACTGGAGCTGAAGCAGGAGCTGGAGCTGAAACTGGAGCTGGAGCTGAACCTGGAGCTGGAACTGAAACTGGAGCTGGAACTGAAACTGGAGCTGGAACTGGAGCTGGAGCTGGAGCTGGACCTGAAGCTGGAGCTGGAACTGGAGCTGGAACTGGAGCTGCAGCTGGAGCTGGAGCTGAAACTGGAGCTGGAGCTGGAACTGGAGCTGGACCTGAAGCTGGAGCTGGAACTGGAGCTGGAACTGGAGCTGAAGCTGGAGCTGGAGCTGAAACTGGAGCTGAACCTGGAGCTGGAGCTGAACCTGGAGCTGGAGCTGAAGCAGGAGCTGGAGCTGAACCTGGAGCAGGAGCTGAACCTGGAGCTGGAGCTGAACCTGGAGCTGGAGCTGAACCTGGAGCTGCAGCCGCCCTGCAGAGGCCACCGGGGCGCCGCACTCATCCAAACCAACATCTGCACAGGACTCAGGTATTTTAATCAGTTCAAGTTTAGTCACAGATAAACTGTTGTAAACAGACAGACTGGTAAGTATTCATGCGTTAGATGGAATTAGATAATATAATATATATATATATATAATATAATATAATATAATATAATATAATATAATCTATATGTATGTAACAGCACTGAAAGAGGTCCATGAGTAGAGAGGTGGAGTGTAACTACAGTGCTGCACTCAGTTTACATTACGGTGCTTCTGCATCTGATGGAGTTACTTTCCTTTTTCTTACAAATAGAAAACATTTTAGAAAATAAGATGCTTTGTTATGAACCAAGAATCAGCTCCAGCATTAAACTGCTGCTCACGTGTTAAAGCATCAGTAATAATCTGATTTATAGCGCAAAGCAAAACTAGTACTTTTACTGAAGTAAGGTTTTCAGCGGTGAGCTGGGCTTATTTTGGCAGTGTGGTATTCCTACTTTTACTGGAGTAAAGGATCTGAATACTTCCTCCACCACTGACTTTAACCTACACACACACACACACACGCGCACACACACACGCGCGCGCTGTATATACAGGGTGTGTGTGTGTTTTCCAGAAATAACTCAGCCTTCAGAGTGTTTCAGCAGGAGGGAGGAGGGAGGAGGTCCTGACCTCCTACAGAGCAGCAGCAGTTTTTACTGTCCAGACTCCAACTGAAACACTGAACACAGACTCAGCTTCATCCTGATTGTGTGGAACAGTAAAAGCAGAGAAGAAGAGTCGGTGGGCCCAGGTTCATCCGGTGGAGGACGGACTGGAAATCTGATTACTGTGGCTTCTTTTTTCTTTTCCTGCTGGATTTAACTCAAACCAGATGGTTTCTCTGCCAGACTCCACCGACGGTTCGGTTGTTTTTAACTTCTCTCCGACGCCACCAAACTTCACGCGTTTCTCGTCAAATTGTAACCCTCAAGTTTGAAGAGAAAATGCGCTGTTTGGAGTTTTTTCATGTTAACGGATTCTTCTGACGGTCCCGTTATGATTCCAGTTTGACTTTGAGTTTTCATCAGCTGACAGGACGTCGGGTTTCAGCACAGACGCAGAACTGCTGCGCACTTTGGATTGAGACAAACCAGGAGGATAATTGGATAAATCAACGAGAATCGTTTGCCTTTGAAGTGTCATATGGTGCTCTTTCTTTAAGCTCACATGATCTCACCGAGGAGGAGAGAAGATGCAGCTCGGCTGCTCTGAAGCGAAGTTCTGTCCTTCGCCGCGCGTCCCGGCTGCTCTTCTGCTTCTGTTTGGGTCCATCCGCTGCGCTCAGAGCGTCCGGCTCAGGAATTAGGGCTTTTTAAAATTTGATTCGTTATTGATAAAAGTTCTTTGGACTCACAACATGAGTTAATACTTTTTCAGACTCTTATGGATCCACTGGTAAATTCGGCATAAATATAATCCATCAAAAGGCTCTTTATGTCAACAAAACAGTCGCATTTAACAAACTTCCTGACAACCGAGATACATTCATGTTTGGTGGGGAAACTAGTATATCGCCAAACATCACTGAAAATTAGGCTATTTTAAACTGGAGCTGAAACTGGAGCTGAACCTGGAGCAGGAGCTGAACCTGGAGCTGAAGCTGGAGCAGGAGCTGAAGCAGGAGCTGAAACTGGAGCAGGAGCTGAACCTGGAACTGGAGCTGAACCTGGAGCTGAACCTGGAGCTGAAGCTGGAGCAGGAGCTGAACCTGGAGCTGAACCTGGAGCAGGAGCTGAACCTGGAGCAGGAGCTGAAGCTGGAGCAGGAGCTGAACCTGGAGCAGGAGCTGAACCTGGAGCTGGAGCTGAACCTGGAGCTGGAGCTGAACCTGGAGCTGCAGCCGCCCTGCAGAGGCCACCGGGGGGCGCCGCACTCATCCAAACCAACATCTGCACAGGACTCAGGTATTTTAATCAGTTCAAGTTTAGTCACAGATAAACTGTTGTAAACAGACAGACTGGTAAGTATTCATGCGTTAGATGGAATTAGATAATATAATATATATATATATATAATATAATATAATATAATATAATATAATCTATATGTATGTAACAGCACTGAAAGAGGTCCATGAGTAGAGAGGTGGAGTGTAACTACAGTGCTGCACTCAGTTTACATTACGGTGCTTCTGCATCTGATGGAGTTACTTTCCTTTTTCTTACAAATAGAAAACATTTTAGAAAATAAGATGCTTTGTTATGAACCAAGAATCAGCTCCAGCATTAAACTGCTGCTCACGTGTTAAAGCATCAGTAATAATCTGATTTATAGCGCAAAGCAAAACTAGTACTTTTACTGAAGTAAGGTTTTCAGCGGTGAGCTGGGCTTATTTTGGCAGTGTGGTATTCCTACTTTTACTGGAGTAAAGGATCTGAATACTTCCTCCACCACTGACTTTAACCTACACACACACACACACACACACGCACACACACACGCGCGCGCTGTATATACAGGGTGTGTGTGTGTTTTCCAGAAATAACTCAGCCTTCAGAGTGTTTCAGCAGGAGGGAGGAGGGAGGAGGTCCTGACCTCCTACAGAGCAGCAGCAGTTTTTACTGTCCAGACTCCAACTGAAACACTGAACACAGACTCAGCTTCATCCTGATTGTGTGGAACAGTAAAAGCAGAGAAGAAGAGTCGGTGGGCCCAGGTTCATCCGGTGGAGGACGGACTGGAAATCTGATTACTGTGGCTTCTTTTTTCTTTTCCTGCTGGATTTAACTCAAACCAGATGGTTTCTCTGCCAGACTCCACCGACGGTTCGGTTGTTTTTAACTTCTCTCCGACGCCACCAAACTTCACGCGTTTCTCGTCAAATTGTAACCCTCAAGTTTGAAGAGAAAATGCGCTGTTTGGAGTTTTTTCATGTTAACGGATTCTTCTGACGGTCCCGTTATGATTCCAGTTTGACTTTGAGTTTTCATCAGCTGACAGGACGTCGGGTTTCAGCACAGACGCAGAACTGCTGCGCACTTTGGATTGAGACAAACCAGGAGGATAATTGGATAAATCAACGAGAATCGTTTGCCTTTGAAGTGTCATATGGTGCTCTTTCTTTAAGCTCACATGATCTCACCGAGGAGGAGAGAAGATGCAGCTCGGCTGCTCTGAAGCGAAGTTCTGTCCTTCGCCGCGCGTCCCGGCTGCTCTTCTGCTTCTGTTTGGGTCCATCCGCTGCGCTCAGAGCGTCCGGCTCAGGAATTAGGGCTTTTTAAAATTTGATTCGTTATTGATAAAAGTTCTTTGGACTCACAACATGAGTTAATACTTTTTCAGACTCTTATGGATCCACTGGTAAATTCGGCATAAATATAATCCATCAAAAGGCTCTTTATGTCAACAAAACAGTCGCATTTAACAAACTTCCTGACAACCGAGATACATTCATGTTTGGTGGGGGGAAACTAGTATATCGCCAAACATCACTGAAAATTAGGCTATTTTAAAATTTGTTTGGTTATCAAAAGTTCTTTGGACTCACAACCTGAGTTAATACTTTTTCAGACTCTTACAGATCCGCTAGTAAATTCGGCATAGTTGTAATACATCAAAGAGGAAATATTATTTCGATAAAACAGCCTTTAACAAACCTTTTAACAGTCCCGATACATTGATGTTTGGAGGGAAACTGCCAGCGGAGCTTATAATCAGGAGCTTTCCGTGCAGAGATGAAGATGAGGAGTGAAGGTGAAACGCTCAGGAATGTGAAGTGAAGGACTGTTTCCTGTCATGCGGTGCCTCCTGGCTTCAGCCGGCGGGCTTCTCCTGAGGGAAGCCGGGATGCTGCTCCGCCGCCGGTCCTGCTCCGGCCCGCTGCTGCTGCTCGGGCTGGCGGTGTGTCTCTTCTACCAGACCCTGACGGTGGCCCGGAACCGGCTCCGGTCCGGACAGCAGCAACCCGCCGCCGATATCCGCAGCAGAAAGCCGTCAGATGAAGTCCTGATGGAGGAGACCAGGAGGTTTATTTCTACTCTGGAGACTTTACAGAGACAGACACAGGTGAGTTTAACCTGCTCCCCGTGCGCGCGCGCGCGTTCACCTGGTGCTGCTGTGAGCTGCAGCGACCCCAACAATTAAACCAGCAGTCAGCGAGTTTTCCTAAAGTCACTATTACCTGATGATTTTTACAAGTTGAATGAGTATATCACCAAACTTCATTCAAAAATGAGAGAATTTCAGTAACATTACGTGTAACTTTGTAACAGAATAAGGAAAAACTTGTATATCACCAAACTTCACTCAAAATCGTGGATAGACAAGATGACCTCATACCTCTGCAGACTCTTGCAGATCGACTAGTAAATTTATCTTGAATATAATGTACCAATATAATCTTTCATTTTAATAAAACAACTGAACAACACTTTCTAACAGCCAGATTCATACATTTATGCAGAAAGCTAGTATTTCGTCAAACTTCATTTAAAAGCGGGGCATTTTAAGATTTGCTTGGTTATGGGCAACAGTATCTAAGCAATACAATTCCTTTTAATGACCTTGCCAGACTCCTGTGGTTCTCTGATAAATTCGATTAAATATAAATATAATTAAACAATAGAATCTTCTTTAACTAAAACAATCTATTACCTTTTTTAAACCTCTTGAATGGACACAGACCTTTCCTAAAAGTAAAAAAGCTACTATGGTAAGTGCTGTTTGGTGGATCTGAAGTCTAAAGAATTTACCACAACACTAACCTTAACTGTTGTCATTCATGTTTGTTCAGCCTTTAAGATATGTGTCTTTAAAGTGACAGATTTCCGAATGGAGTTTTGTATGGATAGTCTCCCCCCTGTAATAGAGAAAGGAAGCGTTGTGCCAGCTGGGTCAAGGCTCCTTGTGGATCATTGTTGCAGTATTTTTAGATTATGAGGGGATCAATGGCGTGTGCACGAGGGTTTTATTTTACTACAGGATGATTGACAGCTGGAGGGACCAGTCAGATGAGAGTATCCTGCCAGTATGTGTTGGGTATTTTAAGTGTGTCCTGGTCCTCAGTCTCCCTGATATAAATATTTGTGTCATTAATCAGCTGAGGATCCACTTCCTGACAGAAAACTGGCAGCTGACATTCACACACACACACACACACACACACACACACACACGCACACACGCACACACGCACACACGCACACACACACGCACACACACACACACACACACTCTGTCAGGCTGTTAATCTCGTCAGCTTTTGTT
Source organism: Siniperca scherzeri (assembly GCA_027580175.1). Taxonomy (NCBI): domain Eukaryota; kingdom Metazoa; phylum Chordata; class Actinopteri; order Centrarchiformes; family Sinipercidae; genus Siniperca; species Siniperca scherzeri. The sequence goes on from CM050854.1 coordinate 23,887,910, forward strand.
GGTTAAACTGGATTTGATCCTCGGTGGTTTGTGTTTGGTTTATTTTATTACACCAGTAAAACGTTGCTGTCAGTCGCTCTGACGCGATGACAGCTGTTGGGTTTTAAAGCAGCAGGCCGACATTTTGGGAAACATTTTGTTGTTTCCGGGTGCATTTTTGCTAATTTAACAGGTAAATATCGACACTCTGGTGCTCTGTGAGAGATTTTGTCCAGTTTGTTAAATGAAAGCTGCTTTTGGTCAGAAAGAAAAGAACAGTGTGCCAAGATTTATCTGTTGTTGACGTTTGGAAGTTGTGCTAGCTTGTGATGCTACAGTGACTTCCTGTTTACATAGTTGATTGCTCCTGATTGGACAGATGTTTCCTAGCAACAGATTTACACATCAGCAGAGTCTTTACTGGCTGAGACGTTTTGTTTTAACGGTGCAACCTGATTTAGTGAATCACTGGTTAGTGAGAACTCAGGACGGACTTTAGGAAGAGCTGAAACATTTTCACTTTATGATTCAGTCCAAGCACACCTGGAAAACCACCTGACTGAGCAGGTGAGACAGGTGAGAGGAACCAACAGTTTAAACCAGATCAGAGTGTTTTTACAGCTGCGGCCGTTAAACTGGTTTCACTGTTTGATGTTTCAGCTGACTGTTCGTTCGAAACAAACCTTTATCGACTGTATTTGGTGAAATGTGACACGGAGCTGCTGCCTGCGGGATTCAATCTGAAGGTGTTTTTGGACAAAACATGTTCAAGACGCTGTTTTTGGCTGGGGCCCCCGACACTGAGGGCCCCCGACACTGAGGGCCCCCGACTCTGAGGGCCCCGACACTGAGGGCCCCTGACACCGAGGCCCCCCCTGACACTGAGGGCCCCCCCTGACACTGAGGGCCCCTGACACTGAGGGCCCCGACTCTGAGGGCCCCTGACACTGAGGGCCCCTGACTCTGAGGGCCCCTGACACTGAGGGCCCCCGACACTGAGGGCCCCCGACTCTGAGGGCCCTGACACTGAGGGCCCCGACACTGAGGGCCCCGACACTGAGGGCCCGCGACACTGAGGGCCCCGACACTGAGGGCCCCCGACACTGAGGGCCCCTGACACTGAGGGCCCCGACACTGAGGGCCCCTGACACTGAGGGCCCCCCCTGACACTGAGGGCCCCGACACTGAGGGCCCCTGACACTGAGGGCCCCCGACACTGAGGGCCCCGACACTGAGGGCCCCCGACACTGAGGGCCCCTGACACTGAGGGCCCCTGACACTGAGGGCCCCAACACTGAGGGCCCTGACACTGAGGGCCCCTCATGGCTTTAGTTATACTATGATGTTTAGCTATAATACATATATATTGACTCTGCAGTAACGTACACGTCAGTGCAGACGTCCTCACCAACAGATCAGACTGACGCGAGAAGTTTCCACTGTTAGAATCTTTCATTCTGTTGTTACTTTTACAAGATGATGATCCACAAACTCCTCTTTCTGATCCAGGAGCTACTTCGTGTGTTTGAACCCTCATAGTATCCCCGGTGTTTCTTTACACCGACACATTCAATTCATAACACCGGGAACGTTGTGCATCCACACCGGGAACGTTGTGCATCCACACCGGGAACGTTGTGCTGCAACACCGGGAACGTTGTGCATCCACACCGGGAACGTTGTGCATCCACACCGGGAACGTTGTGCAGCAACACCGGGAACGTTGTGCTGCAACACCGGGAACGTTGTGCTGCAACACCGGGAACGTTGTGCATCGGTGAAATGGAGTGAGTCCTGAGGGAGGTTCTGGCCTCGAGCTGTGACGACTGACAGGACGTTGACACGTTTATTACTGAACTCAAAGTGTTCAGTTCATGTTTATCTTCGGGACGTCAGGTGAATCTGGGCTCAGTCGGGTCATGTGATCGGAGTCTCGGGTCATGTGATGATGGTGACTCGCTTCGTCGGTCTGTGGTATGAGGCCTCGTTAGTGTTTCTGTTTGTGGACACAGAGTTCAGCTTCATCGTCCCGATGTGGGAACGACTGCTGAATCGAACGCGGTGCGTTTCCTGCACTGCTGCAGTGTCAGCCTGAGATCCTTCGCTCCAGTATTCCCGTTTATGTGACAGCTGCAGTCGCTGGATAAGATTTTACAAACTTTACAAAATACGAACCGCACAGACAAAAAGAACAGATTTAAACCAAAGTAAATGTTCATTTATTATCAGAAACTTTATTCTTTCTATATGTTGAACTGTGTGTTTGTCACGCTGAGCTGCTTTTCTCCAACTGAAAGACGGAGATGAACGAGAATGAATGGATTTGACTGGACGTTTACTGATTGAACTCTGTAGTTAGAGCAAAGAAATGATGAACCGGGAATAGAGCGTTTAAAAAACCAAGTCATTAAACTACAACATTATTCTTTGTTTGTCCTCCTCGTCTCTGAGTTTTATCTCCATGTGAGGAAGAAAAACAGACTGAAGTCAGACTGAAAGTCTGCCAACTTCTTTTCACCAACATGGACGTTAACTGACTGCAGATCTGATCCGAATACTAAACCGGGAGGAGACAAACGGCTCGAACTGTATCTGCAGAGCTACATGAAGACAACACAGCAACAAGTCTTCTTCGTCTGTTTACTGCAGGAAAGCCAACCGTCAGACTTTCTTCTTCTGTGGTTTCAAACGAAAAGACTGACCCAGTTTCATGTTTCATGTCTTCTGTCAGCAACAAAGCTGAGAGATACTGGAGTCTCCTTAAAGAGTCATTTCACCCAAAACCAGCTCCTCCGTCAGTCCTGCTGAAGGTTCAAACGTCTTCGCTAAAACCAGGCATCGTGTTACACTTTCGCCCTGAAGTGGAACGTAAGGCCTGTAGCTTTATTCTTACTTGTTGCATTAGTATTTTATTCTCGTTCACACAAACATTGATTCCTGCTGCAAAGTTACTTTATTCAAAAGACAATAACAGGAGGGTTCACTCTGTCCCCGTTTCCAGGAACCACAAATACATTTCTGATCTTTCTGTAGTACAGTTTGATAAAAGTCCAAATAAAGTAGAAATATTCACAAATATGACAATAAATATTCCGCCACACAGCTGTAGGAGAAGCGCTACCGTTGTTTTCTTAGCTGGTTTAATGTTTCCGCTCTCTGCCGCTTCAGTTCTCTCCGGAGAACGAACCTGTAACATTTCATCCGAGAGAGAGAGAGAGACAGGTGCGTGCAGGTTTTCTGACAACAACAGGAAGTTAGTTATTGTAGTTTTTCCGCTGCTTCAGCTGCTCTGATGGGACAGTCCGACTACATGTGAACACATACAGGCTGTAGCTCACAGCTTAACTCACTGACGCCATGGCAACATTACACTTCCTGTTTACAGCCCACAAAGCATCATGGGAACGGTAGTTTGAAAACTCAGAGCAGGATTATCCCCAAATAGAAGTAAGACGAAGAATAAAAATAGACAAAATGAAAATAAAGGTTTTCGCGTTGCACTAACACTGAGTCCGATTGTTTCAAACGTGCTGGATTTGGAGTTTGGGGTTCGGTTGTCACCGAATCCCTCAGGACTTATATTTAGTTCATGTTATCCGAAACAGCTACACACACACAGTGACATGTTTGAACTTGCATACTTGTGAGGACCCTCAGTGACATTTACCTCCGGCAGCTCACGAGATAAATGTGAGACAGAGAACAGAGAAAAACCTTTTTAATGCACAAACTTGGATTTCTTGTTTCAGACTCTGGTTTCTGCTTATTTCTTGTGAATTTCTGGATGAATTAACGTATTCTCGTATAATTAACTGAAACTACTTTGTTTGACCTGAGCTCACAAGAAGACTCAACTGTGATTGAAAACCCTGAACTGAACACAAACCTGATTCTAACCTGAACCAGGAAACAGACATTTAAGAGTTTTTAAAAAATGTCCTCACTAACAGTCTAAAACGCAAACTGGTCCTCGCAAAGATAGAAGTACCACACACACACACACACACACACACACACACACTGTCAGACTGCAGCTTCATTTCAGGAGATTAAAATGATTCAACAGTAAATAAACTGAACATAAACACATTTATATTAACGTTACACTCGTTAATCAGCACATTTTAACACTGATATAAATCTTTGTTTGTGTGAAGGATTTTCTCCTCAGTATTATATATTATATTATACTATATATATATATATATATAATCTACCGTTCAAAAGTTTGGAATCAGCTGTTAGCTTGATGTTTTCAGTAACGGCTGTTTTAACAGATAAAAACAGTAGAATTATTCACCAAATGTATTGTTTACGTTTGAAAGAGTTTTAGAATAATTAAAACTTGGTTTAGTCGACGTCCCCACAGTGATTTTAATTTGTTTTCCAGTCCAGAAACGTGAAAGTGACCCGAGATCATTTTTGCAGCTGGGCTGTGGAGGTTTTGGGAGCCGTTTGTCTCTGGGCCCTCTGCAGTCTCCTCAGCGGTCAGACTGAACGGGTTTAAACTGCGATTGTCCGTCCACAGTGTGATCGGCTGCGGTTCTGTGATCCGCCCAGCAGTGCTGACCTGGACTCGCCTGCGGTTTCTACTGGGAACGTTTAAGAATAGCGGCACGCCTGTTAATTGCCAGCTTGAGGCATTATTGTGCTTTGACAGTGAAACAGGAACCTGTTGCTGTTTAAATCTGCACAGATTTTAACGCTCAGCTTCAGTTTCTCTCACCAGCGACTGCTGATTTCTTATATTCGTGTTTAACTGTTGCTCAGAGGATCTTTGTCTCTTTCTGGCCTTTCGGTTGTCTGGTTGAACCATCGTTCAGCGTTTTGTTCTCCAGGTACAAAACAAACCCCTCATACAAAATAACACCAATTTGTAAAGAGGCTGTTCAGAGATACAGAGTTCCTCTCAGCCGTCTGTGGATCAATTACTCTATGATCAGCTGTTTTTAATCAGCAAAGTTCACCAGAAACTGAATTCACCGGCTTGTTGTTTCACTTCGGTGGCTGATCGGAGTAAAGATGAATAAAGGAACTGAATCCAGATCAGAGAAGAAACCAGAATCTGAACAAACCAAACTTGTTTTTATACTCGATTCAGTCATCAATGTCTTCACAAACACGTCTGGCGTTTTTTAGATTCAGGTAGTTGTTCCATGATGTTAACGGAGCACTTCTTTCTAAAATAACTCTCAGTACTTTGTCTCCATTTTCACTAAAGTTGCTTTCAGATTCCAAACCCCTTCGGACACGACGATAAACCCGTGCGTTTATCTTTGACCAAACAGAAACTTATCGAGCCTTTAAATCCTGGAATCACAACATCTGTTAGTTTTAACTGCGTGTGGACAGTGAACTGTCCTCAGGCCCAAACACGACACGAGGCCAGCGTCTCGTCTTCATCGCCTCCTCCCCCTCGGTCCGATCCTGGCAGGACAGACTTTAAACTTTATTTTAACGACCTTCGATGGCGATTTTTCCAACATGCAACAGGTTCTGCAGGATCGGCTTTGCGGGTGATCTCATTAATCAAAGTGTTCGGCAGCTTTAACAGTGAAACGGCTCCACAGAGATGGAGGTTTGTTTATTTCCTTCATCGGTTTGATGATCCAGTTGTTTTTGTCCAGTGCTGAGAATATTTTCATGTCAGAGATGATAACTGATTACTGCTTCCGTCTGTATTTTCAACAGAAACAATCAATAGTGAACTGTGTTTATGAGACTTTAATATCTTTGTTAAATCCTCCACTTTCCCTTTATTAAAGTAATATTGTTATAATATCTCAGCAGGCGCTCTGCTGCTGCTATAAACTGAGCCTCCACTCATTTATTATTACTAGTATTATTACTTGTTATTCCTCCCAGACAGAGAGGAAGAAACAGACCAGGGATCGGTTTGGTGTTTGTGGACCCGCCGAGGGCTGAGAGAGACCAGCAGCAGAACATCGGTTTGATGGAAACATGCTGAGGAGGTTTTTTGTTGTTGTTATTGAGCTTTGATGTTTCCTCTCAGATGGAAACAATCAGAGCTTCAACTCCTGAGGAACAAAAGAGAAAAAGGCCGAAGAATCCACATGTGGGTTTCTACATGTGAAGACTTGAACTGAGAAACTGAAGGACTGCCGGTTTTGTCCAGAACAGAAAGAAGAAAATGAGCAAAAGGGTCAGATAAGAATAACACCACCTTGTTTATATAAACACAGAAAGACGTGTATAATCTATATACAGTTGAGTTTAACAAACTTTTAATTTAAAGCTGAAAAACATTAACTGCAAACAATCAATGTCCCCAACTGATTATAACGACTGGAACCAGACATCACACCTCTCTTCACACAGTAACAGCATTTATGAACAAACAGATCTGACAGTAACACGTGTTCAGATAAACAAACTAATATATGAACATAGAAATAGAGTGAGTTCGCACAGACGTTTGATCCGTGTCTTCGTGTTCGAACACACTGATGAAGTTTCAGTTTCTAATGATTGGCAGCCACAGGACATCCTCGTTGAGTCTGCGATGTCCTGCAGAGTCTCCAGGCTGCTGGGCGGAGGCTTCCTGTCCGGCCAGCAGAGCAGCTGCGGGACAAAATGGAGAACGGCGGCCAGTTGTCAGAAACAGACAGAGTGTGAGAGTTTCGGAGTGAAAGCCGTCCTTAATTATACCGGAAAAGAAAAGATTAAATGAATGAACTGTATATTTAGGTTTTAATTCAACACGTCAGTTCGCAGTAAAAAAAAAAAAACTGTTTCCGTCATTTCTGACTTTACAAACTCTGAAGATTGTTTTTAACTGTTTTAAAGCAAAGTCCTGAATGAAATACAATACTGATAATAAGATGCGTCAAACGTTACTTAGGGAATATTCTAATATACATGAATATTAAGTGTGCTGAGATCACAGCCAGATACGTTTAGGTCCCGACGAGGACGTTACAGGATGATCTGGTCTGGTTTTAACGATTAATGTCCCACATACACTACTTTCATTTTCCCGATGAAGATTATAACACGTCTGTTACATCGCTTTCCTTCAGGAACTATATTTGGTAAAATGAAAATCAAATGTCACATTTAGGCTGGTTGTTTTCTTTATGCACGTGGAAAAGTCACTCAATGAAATCAGATATTAAACTTCTATATTCTCATCAGTTCGTCAGGAAAATATTCGTTTAAAACATTTTAAATTTTATAGTCAGACTTTCCATTAACTGCTGTTAACTGCCATTATCGCTGCCCATTTAATTTATTAGTCACTATGTTATTTACTGTTTTGTTTTCATTAAAATAGTTTATAATGCATTAAATTAGTTTCCCTGGTGTGTTGCGTGTAACATGAGCGCCCTCTGCTGGGCCCCTGCAGACTGGAGGGGTGAACCCCAAAGCTTGATCTGCAATAAACTTTGTTTAAATAAGTTTGTTTTTGTCGGTGAAAGTGTGTTTTCTTCATGTTGAATGACATTTGTTAACATGAATATAATATTTATTAGTAATGAGTTGAGCTCATCGTGTTATCAGTGACTTTGTTAGCTTGATCGTAGCTTCAGAAGAAATCTCTGTGCTGTAACTGGCTGAGCTTCGTTATCCTAGCTGTTGTTGTCTGAGAGAGACGTGATACAATCCGGCCAGCAGGTCGTCCACTAATCACAGGGTTGGTGGTTTGTCCAGAAACCCGCTGAGACGCCAGAGGAGAAAGCGGCTGCAGAAGCTGCCTGAGAATCCTGCTGTTTCTAAGTTTCCTTCAGTCTCGCAGTGATCCAGAGACGGCTTCTGTCCGTCCACGGGTCCACTGCAGACAGGAGCTGCTGACTGCTGGTTCGGCCGCTCTGACAACGACAGATTCACTGAAATCTAAAAAACAGACTAAAAACAACCAACTAAACAGCTGACTCACTGATTGTGTTAAACAGCTACTTGCATCCACCAAAGCATGATGGGAAGTGTAGTTCCAAACCTCAAGACATGTTTATCCCAAATAGAAATAAGAAATAATTATAATTATTAAAGCTCCAGTGTGGAACATTTAGGAGCAGCTGTATAATATTCCTAAATATGTTTTCATCAGTGTTTAATCACCTGAAAATAAGAATCGCTGTGTTTTCGTTACCTTAGAATCAGCCTTTATATCTACAGAGGGAGCCGCGGAGGCCGCCATGTTGCACCGCCATGTTTCTACAGGAGCCCAGAGCGGACAAACCAAACACCGGCTCTACAGAGGGCTGTTGGCGAGTTTCGCTTCGCCGTAGTTTCTGCTGCATGCTGGGAAGGGGAGGGCGAGGCGAGCGGGATTCACGGCTGCAAACTGCAGTTTCACCACTAGAGGCCGCTAAACGCTCCACGCCGGCCCTTTGAGTCGTTAATATGATCTTTTCTTGTTTTACACCATCAGTATTGTGAAAACATGCTGACATACAGACAAATTTCACATTGTGGACGCTGCATGAGAGTTTGCAATGGTCAGCCACTGTTTAAAGAATAGGTGTGTCAGATGATTGACAGCTGCATCTGCCTGTCCTGAGCAGGTGACCAGAGGGGGGCGGGGCCTGATATTTCTACAAGCAGGTGAAGAAGAAGAAGAAAGAGACTGTGAGCCTTTTATAACCTCCATAAATCACAGAATGGCCAGCTGCTCTTCGGTCAGAGGACCCCCCTCCTCCCATCTCTCCCCCAGTGCCATGGATTCAGTGAGAGCTGTGGGTTTTGTGCTGTTCACATGCAGTCAGACTGTCCCATCAGAGCAGCCGAACCAGCTGTCAGCAGCTCCTGTCTGCAGTGGACCCGTGGACGGACAGACGGCCGTCTCTGGATCACTGTGAGACTGAAGGAAACTTAGAAACAGCAGGATTCTCAGGCAGCTTCTGCAGGTTTCTTCTCTGGCGTCTCAGCTGGTCCATGAGGTTTATTCTGGACGGACGTCCGAGACGATGACGTCCTCTGGACGTGTCACACTGAATCTAAAAATATGTTGCTCTTGTTTTTTTTTACTTCTAACTACATTTTGTTAATATTTCGATTGCACAGTCTGGACCACAGATGTAGCATTGCACTGCGCATTGTACTATAACATAACTGTAACATAAGAAATTTAATTTGAGTAATGGACAAACACATAAAGCCACAACATCAGAACTTAGCAGAGATGTGATGCTCCAATCATGAGCACATTTTCTAATTTAATATATATAATGTATAACATGTAAGAGGTTTCATTATAAAACAACCCAAGAGCAGCCAACTAAAACAGATAACGGGACTAAAATGTCTCCGTCCTGTGCCGACAGAGGAGAGCGACTCAGTTTGCACTTTTGAATCTAACTGACTGTCACTGTTTGAAGCTTGATGTGAAATGAAAGCTCATTTTTGTGCTCCAGTTTTTCAAACAAAACTTGCAGACCAGATTCAGCAGTAAATGACCAGCATTTAATCCTTTTTAAACTGGTGTTACTGGTCTGAAAACTCAGAGACCAAAACAGTCAAAGCTTCAGCCGTAAAACAGACGCTTCCTGTTAACTCGAAATCACTTCCACATGTTTCTGCGTTTGGTCAGATTCTGTTATTTGGACAGACGACTTCCTCTCTCTTTATTTATTTAAACTTTATCCTGTTTCACTCGACATCAACATGAAATAAAGTTAATTAAACTTTCAGATTTCTGACGCGTCCAGGCACAGTGTGAGCTGAGCCCTGCAGGTGTTTGCCGGTCAGTCGGTGGTAATTTCATTAACTGTAAATCCGATTGGTGGTTTATTTAGTAAAAAGCTAAAGTACAACATAAACGAAATAATAAGAGCCTTAAAGTGACTTCCTGTCTGCGTCTCCGTGGTTACAGGTGTAACTTCCTGTCTGCGTCTCCGTGGTTACAGCTGTAACTTCCTGTCTGCGTCTCCGTGGTTACAGGTGTGACTTCCTGTCTGCGTCTCCGTGGTTACAGGTGTGACTTCCTGTCTGCGTCTCCGTGGTTACAGGTGTGACTTCCTGTCTGCGTCTCCGTGGTTACAGCTGTAACTTCCTGTCTGCGTCTCCGTGGTTACAGGCGTAACTTCCGATGTGTGTCTCCGTGGTTACAGCTGTAACTTCCTGTCTGCGTCTCCGTGGTTACAGGCGTAACTTCCGATGTGTGTCTCCGTGGTTACAGCTGTAACTTCCTGTCTGCGTCTCCGTGGTTACAGCTGTGACTTCCTGCCTGCGTCTCCGTGGTTACAGCTGTGACTTCCTGTCTGCGTCTCCGTGGTTACAGGTGTAACTTCCTGTCTGCGTCTCCGTGGTTACAGGCGTAACTTCCGATGTGTGTCTCCGTGGTTACAGGTGTAACTTCCTGTCTGCGTCTCCGTGGTTACAGGCGTAACTTCCTGTCTGCGTCTCTGTGTTTTGAAGTGTTACATCTGGTGTGTGTCTCCATGGTTACAGGTGTGACTTCCTGTCTGTGTCTCCATGGTTACAGGTGTGAGTGGGTGGAGCCTGTTGCTTTGTCTTAGTAGTTCAGAGAGAAGCTGCCTGAGGAGAATCTCCTTCTCTCACCTGCAGCGTCATCAGATGGTGAGACTCACCTGTACATCTGTTGCAGCCAATCAGAGACTGACTGAGTCACATGGTGTTACCTGAGTCTTCCTGAACTCACCTGTCTGTGTGTCCTCAGGTGAACTTGTTGCCCAGGGTGATGGAGGCATTCTCTGATGCAGGTGGAGGACTCTGTCACTTCTACACTCGATCACACCTGACAGGTGAGTCTGAAGAGTCACACAGGAAACAGTTTAACATGTCACCTGGACAGGTGAGCAGGAAAAAAAAGCACCTGATGGTTTGGCTGAATAATTATTTTGTTTTCTATAAATTTGGTGATTTTGTTTGTGAATTTAGAGAAAACTTAGATTTCATAAATGTCACATCAGGATATTAAGATGTCTTTGTAAATAAAGTTTATTTGAAGCCGACAGGTGTCACCAACAGACTCACGTACCTGTCTTTGTTTCACCGTCTCAGGATCTGAATTACCCATGAGGCCTTACTCCTGTGGATCAACCAATCAGAAGCTGCATGTCCCTCAGGACTCTGCGGGCAGGTGAGCTGATCACCTGATCACCTGAAGATAAATACACCTCTGCTGAGTGTTCATGTTTCATCTTCTCCTCTCTGACAGTCACTCACCTGCTGGAGCCCCGCCTCCTGCTGTGGTTGCCATGGTGAATGTTTACGTCCTGGTGACCTCAGTGAAGCCGCTGACTTCCTTCCTGCATGACATCAGCGTGGTGACGACCAATCAGGAGCAGAGGGGGCGGCCCACAAAGGTAAAACACCTGTAGTATTATTATTATTATTATTATTTGTTCATCCTTTTGTTTTCTCTTTGTCATTTTGGTTTTGATTTATTCTTTATTTTCTTTTTATTTACAAAAATCAGTGTCACTTTGTCTTGTTTTCTTTTAATTTGTGTTATTAGTTTTTCTTTGTGGGAGTTTACTTACTGGTGTTAACTGTATACGCAAAGTTTAATTAACCCTTCAGGACCCGAACCACACCTGTTGATGTGGAGTATTTGAGCTCCACCTCATTCTGGATCAGGTCTAATTATCCTCGGGATCTAACTGGGACCAGGTTCAGGTTCAGTTTGGTTCTTCACAGATCTGTTTGGATCCTGAAGATCTTTAAGGCCACAAGTAAAAATCTTTGAGCAAATATGGACAGAAACACAAGGCTGGCTGAAATGTGAAAATAGTGTTTAAAGCTCCATTTTCTTTATTTGATCATATTTATATATTTAAAATCTCCAGCAAATCGTTTTTACACGAATGACATAAACGAGATATAACGTGTTAATCAGCTGGTGAGGTGTTGGGAGGTGTATCTTGTTACCTTTGGACGGAGCCAGGCTAGCTGTTTCCCCCGTTTCCAGTCTTTATGCTAAGCTAAGCTAACCAGCTGCTGAAACTCCACTGTCTTTAACAACCGTTCTCCTGTGCTGCCCTCTGCTGGTTAACCCTTCGCCTCCTCTCGCAGCTCAGGAACTTCCTGCTGCAGCAGCTGGGACCAGCGGCATCCCATGAGGCTTTGGGGCAGGTGAAGAAGGTGATAGGTGAAGTGCTGCAGGCTGCCGTGTCGACCAATGGGAAGCAACAAACTCTCCACAGGTGAAAAAAAAAAACCCCATACAACTCTCTCTGAACGATCCTCACTTTAACACTCGCATCTCAGATCAGTCACCTGCGACATGTTCACCTGCTCACACCTGAGTTCACGCTCCAATCACAGGACAGAACGCAGCTGTTTTACCTGTGTGTTTGTTTTAGTTTGTTTTCTGTATTGACCTAATTTATGATGCAAAGTTTCTTAAAAGGTGCTCTGTAGATAAAATGTATTGTTATTTATCACTGTTGGTGCCGCTCTTTTAAAGCGGTATTGTGTGTTATTTTTAAGGTAGTATGATGCAGCCTGTAGAGACTCAGCTGTTTCTGCAGCAGCGTCAGATTCACTAAATGATTTTTACGTAAAATATCAGTAAATATGTTTAGAAGTTTGTCTTTGTTTCACCAAAAGCTTGATGGATAAATAAAAGCACATGACTCTGGAATTTGAAGCATTCTGGACTTTTACTTTGACGGGACAAAGCTTCCTCATCCTGTGGTGGACATTTTGGAGAGACCAAACTTTAATGATGTGATTGAACTCGTCCAACATGTAGTTTTTCTTTGTAGTTTGATGATGTCACAGTTTCCTGTTCAGAAACAAACCGCAGCGTTTCTTCGTCCGTAGTTTAATTTTCACGAGGCTTCTGCAGGAAACATTTAGTGTCGGCACTTTTAACTCCTCGTCCTCCTTTAAACCTTTTATAAAACACCTGAGACGAAGCTGAGTATCAAACCTCAAACCTCAACAAACTGAAACGTTTCAGAAACTGTAAAAAGCTCAAATGTCAGATTTAGATTTAAAGTTCTTCAGACTGTTTTATTTTAATTTGCTGTGTGAAAGTAACACGAAATATTGATTCTTTTCTTGCATCAACACAAAAGAAAAACATGTTTATATTTATATATTTATAAAGTCAGACACTGAAGAAAGTATAGTTTAGGTGTTAAAATGGCACCAGCAGACAAAAACTAGAAACGGTACTCAGCCCTGTTTTATTTTGACAAACTGTGTGAAGATCTTACTCACTTTATTTTGAAATACGGTGCAGGAATATAATTAGAAACTGTTGTTGTCTGATTATTGATTGATTATTATTGATGTGTTGTGTGTTTCAGGTGTGTGTTGTGTTACCAGCTGTTGACCTTCACTCTGCTCTTCAGCGGCTCCGTCACACCTGTCGTCGTCCAGGTGAGAGACAGACGGCTCCTTTCTTCGTGTAACGTTCAGGAGCCTCAGACAGAAGATCAATAAATGTTGATGTTGACATCCCGGAGTCTGAATCCACATCACACAGACATACAGCTGTCGCTTTGAATCAGTTTACTCGCCTTTTATCACATTACAGCTTCCCTCTCGGGGCAGGTGACCTCTTTGTGAGCTGCTCCGTAATGTGTCCCGCCCTGTTCGCATTGTTGACTCGCTGTTTCTGTGTTCGGAGGTCTGAGGACTTAAAACTATCGGATATTTAATTAATAAGAAGCAAAGACAAGAGAAATGTTTCATGTAGCAGAAATAAGTTTCAAGTTAATCATCTTGTGGCCTCTCAGACGGGTGACGCCACTCAGACTGGGAACCAGTGTCAGACTGGGAACCAGCGTCAGACTGGGAACCAGTGTCAGACTGGGAACCAGCGTCAGACTGGGAACCAGCGTGTAGAGGAGGAACCAGCGTCAGACTGGGAACCAGCGTCAGACTGGGAACCAGCGTCAGACTGGGAACCAGCGTGTAGAGGAGGAACCAGCGTCAGACTGGGAACCAGTGTCAGACTGGGAACCAGCGTCAGACTGGGAACCAGCGTGTAGAGGAGGAACCAGCGTCAGACTGGGAACCAGCGTCAGACTGGGAACCAGCGTGTAGAGGAGGAACCAGCGTCAGACTGGGAACCAGCGTCAGACTGGGAACCAGTGTAGAGGAGGAACCAGCGTCAGACTGGGAACCAGCGTCAGACTGGGAACCAGCGTCAGACTGGGAACCAGCGTGTAGAGGAGGAACCAGCGTCAGACTGGGAACCAGCGTCAGACTGGGAACCAGCGTCAGACTGGGAACCAGCGTGTAGAGGAGGAACCAGCGTCAGACTGGGAACCAGCGTCAGACTGGGAACCAGCATGTAGAGGAGGAACCAGCGTCAGACTGGGAACCAGCGTGTAGAGGAGGAACCAGTGTCAGACTGGGAACCAGCGTGTAGAGGAGGAACCAGCGTGTAGAGGAGGAACCAGCGTCAGACTGGGAACCAGCGTCAGACTGGGAACCAGCGTGTAGAGGAGGAACCAGCGTCAGACTGGGAACCAGTGTCAGACTGGGAACCAGTGTCAGACTGGGAACCAGTGTCAGACTGGGAACCAGCGTGTAGAGGAGGAACCAGCGTCAGACTGGGAACCAGCGTGTAGACTGGGAACCAGTGTCAGACTGGGAACCAGCGTGTAGAGGAGGAACCAGCGTCAGACTGGGAACCAGTGTCAGACTGGGAACCAGCGTCAGACTGGGAACCAGCGTGTAGAGGAGGAACCAGCGTCAGACTGGGAACCAGCGTCAGACTGGGAACCAGCGTGTAGAGGAGGAACCAGCGTGTAGAGGAGGAACCAGCGTTAGACTGGGAACCAGTGTGTAGAGGAGGAACCAGTGTTAGACTGGGAACCAGCGTCAGACTGGGAACCAGTGTGTAGAGGAGGAACCAGCGTCAGACTGGGAACCAGCGTCAGACTGGGAACCAGCGTGTAGAGGAGGAACCAGTGTCAGACTGGGAACCAGTGTGTAGAGGAGGA
>CM050854.1:23907776-23925276 GCA_027580175.1 Siniperca scherzeri
CAGATTATTGATTACATGGTTTTTTTCCTTCAGGATGGCGAACTACCCGGTCGGCCTCGGCAACAGCAGGATCAGCATCCTGGTGACGGACGACGCTGAGCCGGAGCCCGTCGTCATGGCGATCTACACCGTCCACATGTACCGCGAGAGCCGACCCAGTCTGCCCATGTTCGGGGATCATGTGACGTGCAGCTTTGTGCAGGTAGGTCGGCTGTTTTCCTATTGGTCGGTGGGCAGGGCAGGATGTGATGTCATTATTGTTATTCTGCCATTCGAAATGTGTTTTGCATCTTTTCTGTTCTTGTACTTTGTTTTGTAATTTAAAGAAAGCGCTCTCACGAACCAGCTGCTCCGTATCAAACAAAGTGCTAGAAAACGTAAACGACCTCTGAGGCGCCGTCACGGCGAAAGAAGCTCCGAGAGTCGAATGTTTGTCAGAAAGAAAACATCTGAGCTGTGCTGCCGTGTGGTTTCAGTCAGAGCACAAAACATCAGCTGTTATTTGGGATCGAACACATTTGCACCTCATTTCCTTTAAATTCCTCACGTCCGCTGCGGAGCGCCGAGGAAGCGCGAGGCTGCATTCACAAACACTCGTTCGTTCGTGTTTATCTCTGCTGCCAACATGAGGACAAAACATACCGACGCCCATCCAGACTGTCCTGGCCTCGCAGGACCAGATTCATGTTTTTATGACAGTATGAAGTCCTGCTGCCGTGGCGAGAGGCGCTGCTCGCTCTGCGGCCGCCTCCTCGCGTGGAAAGCGTCTCGGCGGTAAAACTGGAAGCTGCTATTATTAACAGCTGTGGGAGGGAAACATATTTCCATGTGGTTTGTGTAAAAGCTGGATTCGTGAGCGAAGCTGTGAAACAGTTTCTCTGCATTCTTGTGTGATTCTTTCCTTCTGCTGCTTCTTTGTGTTTTCAACACGTTCACAGTGTTTTACTGCAGCGGCCATGTTTCACGTCTCTGTCCTCCTCTTCTTCCTCCTCTTCTTCCTCTCGTGTTTCACATTTTCATCTCTCTGGCTTCACCCCTCACCTGTCCTCTCTGATCCACCTGCGATCCGCCCGTAGGTCCCGTCAGACAGGTAGATGAAGAGAGTAGGTGTTCACTCATCCTGCTGTGGGGTCGGCGGGGGCCCCCGATCGGGCCCCCGGACAACAGAGGGGCCATTGATGCAGAGTGGCGTCGGTTCTTTGAAGTTCAGTCATGTGAAGATAAAAGTAAAGCTGCTGTCTGCTGACGGGTGGAGCCGCCGGGTGGAGCCGCCAGGTGCTCTCCGGCTGAAGGTCGATGATGTGGCGTCCTGCTCTTCCTCTGCAGAGGAAGTCCTTTACCGCCTGCGAATATTTCAGCTAAATCCTGTAAAACCTTCGGCTGCGTGGCGAAAGCCAACAGAGCGAGGACGTTACTGCTGAAGCAAAGCGCTCCACGGTACGATGGCCCTCCTCCACATTTTGACCCCAAACGCAGACCTCCGCAGGCCCAGTCTGGTTCTGGTTTTGATGGGGGGCAGCATGTGTTCTTCTGACTCTGATCCTGAGAATATCAGAGGATTGATATTGTGTTTGTCCGTAGTTTCAGTCTAAGCTCCACCTCATTCAAGCTGTTTGAACATGCAGCTAATGGCTTCCTTCATTTATTTAATATCTGGCAGATATTGTGATGATAACAGTTTCCTCATGGCGGAACATGAAGAGAAGGTGAATCATCAGTCTCAAACATCGTCACCATGTTTGTGTGCACCATGCTGAACTGAAGGCTGTAAACGACGCGATTGGACGAAGCTGATTGGATCATTTCACACAGTTGAGTCACACGATAAAGTTTCTAAAAAGCACATAGAGAATATAAAATACATAAATCATATAAGAAACTAGAAAACAACTTTGCTGGTTTCATAAAGCAGCGACGGTTCGTCAGTAGTCTCAGTCCTCCTCCTCAGTCCGGGTCCGCGAGATGCTGACACATACCAGAAATAAACCTGGTGAAGAAGAGCAGGCAGCTTCTCCTCCTCCTCACCGTCCCCGTAGCTTTAATGTGTTGGTCAGTCTGACGAACACACCGAAACACTTTTACTACAGTTCAAACAACATTTCACATCTTCGACTTCTGTTAATAAAAGAAAGAGACATTAATATTTCTCAAAGTGACGTTTTTAATCATTTCAGAACTGAAATTCAGTTTTTGTATTGACTCTGGTCTATAAACTTCAAATGATACGCAGCACTACGAGGACGTAAATACCTCAAATATCAACCACGCGAAGAAAGAATACTGCGTTCTGATTGGCTGGAGGATGCAATGTCCTCGTCATCATTTATGAATCTCATTAATACTTTTTAATTATCGCCTGTTTTGAGTGTAAAACATGTCATATATATATTTTACAGTTTGAACCTGACTCTGGTGTTTTGTCTGTCTGCCAACATTCGGCTGGACGTCACTTTTATTCAGAACAAGAAAAACATCGTTCTTCTCCGAGCGTGAAAAGTCAGATCAGTCTTTGGTTGCTGGTGTTGCCATGGCAGTCATTTCAGCGTGGTGCAGAGAGGGTTAATGAGGCGTGGTTTCCATGGTAACGACCCTGAGTCCAGATCCAGGATCAGACCTGACTGGACTTCATACTCGGAGGCCTTTTTACAAACAGCGCGCCACAAATACACGACAGGAAAATGTGGAAAACTAGCAGGAAAAGTTTTTCTATCCTGTTTTTTATCAATAAAGTTTCTCTGTTTGAATACTTCTTAGTTACATTAATCGTGTTCGGCCTCACCACAAGTTAACCTCATCTTCCTCATCCCTCACAATCACTTGATGTCCAGAGCTAGCAGTTAGCCCTCGAGCTAACAAAGCACCCAGAGTCTGTGTTTTTGGGACAGTCACAACACAATTAGTACAAAAAACAGGATGTCTGAGATAACAGCTAATGCTACACAATCTGTTACATGTGGGGAGCTAATGCTACACAGCTGCACAGTTAATGCAGTGGTGGTCAGCACAAAATAAAATGCTAACAGATGCTTCTGAGTGGTTGGAAGGTGGATTTTCTCTCTTTCTAGCGAGCAGTTCCCCCTGTTCCAGCCTTTGTGCTAAGCTAGGCTAAACATGTCCTGGACTGATCTCTGAGTTGAAACTGATCCATCTGAAACCACGCCGCGCCGCGGCATGACGCGTGTCAAGCCCAATAGGAAGCTCTGCTCGTCCAGCTGCCGCCGGTGTGGCGGTTGTACATAGAAAATAATAGGGGCGGCTGTTTTGACGGGCGCCGTTTGGCGGCGGTGTGTTTTGGCCTTGGTGCTACTGTTGTTTTAGCATTTATCGTTACTCTTTGTCCGTTTGTGGCTACAGTAAGTGCTCTGTGTTAAACATCAGACTTTACTGTTGGCCTGAACCTCTGAATCCTGATATGATCTCTGCTGATGATCCAGATGGACCAGATCCAGGATCTCAGGTCACTGCAGCTTTCATCCTTCACCTCAAATAACTTCTCAGTCCTTCAGACTCTGTTCTCACTGACTTTAGCTTTTACCTCTTCAGAGCCTGTTGCACATTAGTGTCGGACACTAGGATTTACAGACCTCATTTTAACAAAGATTAAAAACTATTATTTTGTTAGCATTCAACAACTACAGCTGCTAACGAGCTAACCGACATGCTAAGTCTAGAAGCTTGTTAGCTCAGAGTTTTTTCCCCTCTTCAGTAACTTTTTATTGAATGTAAATGAGTAAAAGAAGCTACCAGCACTATCATGTTCCCAGCTGGCTTGCATGTTAGCCATTAGCTTGCCAGTTTACCAGTTAGCCCTGAAGAAGGGTGTAGTTGCAGACCTCACGTCTGGCCTTCGGGTCTGAGAGCCAATGGAAAGAGAGTAGAGCCGTCATACGCGAGTCACTTTTGTAAGCTGCCTTTTTTTTAATCAGATTTGAAAACATTTCTCTGCTCAAGACTTTAAGTCGTGTTAACGTTATGTTGTCAGGTAAAAAAGTTGCTAAATATTCTTTCTTGTTGTGTGTGAGCTGTGAAAGAACTGAGCTAACAGTAACGTTAGCCCGTCGGAGAAGCTAACAGTAACGTTAGCCCGTCGGAGAAGCTAACACTGACGTTAGCCCGTCGGAGAAGCTAACACTGACGTTAGCCCGTCGGAGAAGCTAACAGTAACGTTAGCCCGTCGGAGAAGCTAACAGTAACGTTAGCCCGTCGGAGAAGCTAACAGTAACGTTAGCCCGTCGGAGAAGCTAACAGTAACGTTAGCCCGTCGGAGAAGCTAACAGTAACGTTAGCCCGTCGGAGAAGCTAACAGTAACGTTAGCCCGTCGGAGAAGCTAACACTGACGTTAGCCCGTCGGAGAAGCTAACACTGACGTTAGCCCGTCGGAGAAGCTAACAGTAACGTTAGCCCGTCGGAGAAGCTAACACTGACGTTAGCCCGTCGGAGAAGCTAACAGTAACGTTAGCCCGTCGGAGAAGCTAACAGTAACGTTAGCCGCCGGAGAAGCTAACAGTAACGTTAGCCGCCGGAGAAGCTAACACTGACGTTAGCCCGCCGGAGAAGCTAACAGTAACGTTAGCCCGTCCGGAGAAGCTAACAGTAACGTTAGCCCGCCGGAGAAGCTAACAGTAACGTTAGCCGCCGGAGAAGCTAACAGTAACGTTAGCCCGTCGGAGAAGCTAACAGTAACGTTAGCCCGTCGGAGAAGCTAACAGTAACGTTAGCCCGTCGGAGAAGCTAACAGTAACGTTAGCCCGTCGGAGAAGCTAACACTGACGTTAGCCCGTCGGAGAAGCTAACACTGACGTTAGCCCGTCGGAGAAGCTAACAGTAACGTTAGCCCGTCGGAGAAGCTAACACTGACGTTAGCCCGTCGGAGAAGCTAACAGTAACGTTAGCCCGTCGGAGAAGCTAACAGTAACGTTAGCCCGTCGGAGAAGCTAACACTGACGTTAGCCCGTCGGAGAAGCTAACAGTAACGTTAGCCCGTCGGAGAAGCTAACAGTAACGTTAGCCTGTTAGCTCCAGACTTGTCAAATCATCAACAGTCAGATCAAGTGAACAAGTTCTTGCAGAGAAGATGAGTTCATCACAAGATGATAAAAACATTTCTGTGACACAAAGTAATAATTATTATCACTTGCTGCATATTGATAAGTGTCATTATTAGATATCAGCTATGTTTTAATGCTGCCACCATATTTCTGTAAAGACAACCTGGATAACTTTGTATTCTTTGTCTACGCACGTGAAAATGCTGGTATTTTGAAGCGTCGCCTCGTCGGACATGTTAAACTTGGCGTCGTCGTGGGATTTGTCCCGAGAGAGTTAAAGCAGGAGTTCTGCTTCAGTCACGAACATGAAAACAGCTTCCACACAGTAAAATCCAACACGTGTTTGCAATCAGCAGCCTGAAGGAATAAATTCAGATAAACGACAGAAAGAATCTGAGCCGAGAGAGTCAACAAACATTCGGACAGAAAATCCTCCTCCTGTGGTTTCAGTCAAACTTCCTGCTGCTGGACACAAACACCTTCGGCTCTCTGCGATCCCCCGAACCTGCCGGAGTTCATTAACTGAGCGTTTAGTCTGTTTTACACAGAATCGACCAACGGCATGAAGCTACGTCCTGATGTGACCGACTGTTTGACTCGTCTAGCAAATGAAACATTTCAAAGGCAGCAGATTGAAACTGACGGTTAATCGTGTCCATTAAATTTCACAACATTGTCACAGTTAAACTCTTACTTTCCTTCAAACACCTGGAACACAAAGTCTTGGATCAGATCTTCCCCTTTTCTTTCTGAAGGTTTGTCTGTGACATTGGATTTGATGTTTTTGCCGTTTGACGCGTTATTTCTTCCAGTTTCAGGCGGTCTGAATGTTTCTTTGTAAATCTGTCTCGGCCCGAGTCTCTGACCCGATGAGGCTTCGGCAGCAGCCGTTCGTCTGACGTGTTGATCCGGAGAGTCACATCGCATCAGATCTGAGATCCGTTCAGCTCTTTGATCAAACGGGATTATGTCTGTGTTTCTGTTGGATTCATACCAAACCTTCACTGTAAACTGTAGTAAAGAGCCTTTTTATATCACATCTGACTTCGCAGCTTCAGCTCTGTACGTTTCAAACACGAATCAAACAACAGAGTCAGTTTCAGTCAGAAAGTTCTTCATCTGTTCACTTCCACATGTTCATAAAATAATGTTTCTGTCCTGCACGACTCAAACTCTAAACGTTCAATGCAGAATATTCACCGTTTTTATTGCTCACACAAGCGTGTTAGGCTATAAAAAACACATTTCCTCTTATTTGTTCATGAATCACATTTCTTCCTCCATATATTCTTGAACAGACTGCAGCCTGAGCTTCACCCAGACACGACTAACTTTAAATAGATCAAAGATTACACAAACCGTCAAATAGTCATAAACCTCAAGTTTAAAAAAGACCTTAAGATTTTAATTAGATTTGAAAGAATATTATGTTATATATGTTGTTCAGATAAACAGGAATCAAGCAGAACTCCTCCCAGAAGATCGTCTTTACATCCAACGGATCTTATTCCAGTTTTAATTAGATGCAGATCTGAAACTTGCCTCTGTGAAGTTACGTAATAATCATCAGTAAATATAATTAAGTAAATGAATCCAAAGACTTGAATTATAAAAGACGTGACACGAATGTACGAACTCTACAACCTGAAAGGAACGAGGACAAACTTTCTCTCGCGTACTTTTTATCATTACGATTCTTTCGTTTTTCATTTGGTGTTTATTTCGACTGACGTGTGCTGGACGTTTTTATCTGCGTTCATGCTCCTCAACAAACATTATAATAAATATTAAATAAATGAAAAGAAAGTTTAAAGCATCACATGTTGAACTGAAGTCAGACTCACTCACTTTATTCAGTATTATTAGTTTTACTCCCTTTAACTCACTTTGTTTCTTCTTTTGCTTTTGATACATGAGAACAGTTTTTCGTCCTCTTGTGTCCTCTGAAAGGAAAGTGCTGACTTCTTAACACTTTGACTAAATAGCACAAACGAATTCTGTTCTCACAAACATTCAAGTTATTTGGAGGAAAAGTTCTTCATCAGGACAAAGTTCAGACTTTCTGCTGTTCAGCCAGTTTGGGATTCAAGCTGTTTGTTGTTCTGTGTTACAGGGAGATTCGTGTTACTTCTAATAAAGGAATAATTTCGTATATATACGAACAATGTATTTATATATTTTTCATGTTCGGTGAGAAGCTGCGACTTGTGATCCGACGTGAGACAAAAAACAACTCGGAAATGAAACTTTAACAGAAAGAGTTAAGAGACAAAAGGTTTCCAGTCGTGGACGTGGCAGCGAGCTCTGAGACGACGCTTGTTGTCGGATGAAAGCGGCGTCGGCGTGTTTGGTGTTCCTCAGTCGGTGTCGGTGTGTTTCCTGGCGGCGGCTGTTCTCAGACCAGCGTCCCGTCCGTTTACTCTGAGCTCAGGTACGAACAAGAAAATCCCTGTTAAGTTTTCTTGTTGCACTTTGTTGCGAGCTGCGACGCCGCGGTGCAGAATGTGACGCCGCTGCGACGAAACCTGCAGCAGAAGAAGAAGAGTGTGTGTTTGCGAGGACGTGTGTGTGCGTGGCGGCGGCTCTGAAGTCGGGGCCAGACCTGGCGGCTCTCACGGGGCCTCCGAGCCCGGCCCGTCAGGTTTGTTTGACCTCTGACCTCTGAGACCGGGAGAGGATGATGGGACGACGCTCACCAGAGATCTGAGACGGAAAAGAGAAGAAGAAGAAGAAAGCTCTGATTTAAAAGAGAACAGAAGAAGAGAAAGAGGTCAGAGGAGAGAAACGTGGAATAATGAGGACAGGAAGTGAAGGAGAAGATGTTTGACAGCAGCTGCTCAAAAAACCCAGAAAGACTCAAAACCATCAGACGGACCTGAATCTGTCAAATAAACACAAACACAACACCGAACACCAAACGCAGACTGCGACTGCACGTTTATTATGCTGTTAAAGGCTACTTACATCATTAATATTCAGTAAAATGATCAGACAAACTCTCCGTGTAGTTATTTGATTATATTCCAAACACTGATCCATAAAACATACAGACCGTTTGACTGGAGATCGCTTCGGAGACCAGAGTCCATCATGGCGGCTCCCGTGGGTCTGAGAGCAGCAACGTCTTCCCTGTACAAGGACTAACTGGAGTTTAAACCTTTATCATTTATATTCCAACAACGACAAGAACATAAATATCCACTTTTCCAGAATCGCAGCTGCCGTTTGACCGAAAGCAATCAGATGATCTTAATTATTATTATTGTTGTTTTGACGGACGGGGACGCGTCAGTCGTGTTGCAGAGACGACCGAACGTGTTGCACCACGTTTGGTCTGTCAAGTGCCGACTGAACTGTTTATACTATTTATATTTACAGAAGGTCTCTCATTGAACTTTTCCTGCAGAGCAGGTCCAGACCGAACTCTTTACCGCAGTATTTGAGTCCGTAACAAACTGGGCCCTCCGTACTGACTCACAGGAAGTGTAGTGGTACAGAAACCTGACCCCCTTCCTGTTCTGGCCTCTGTGTGTTTCAGGACTGTGGTCTGCTGGTCCAGCCCGGTCGGTCCTGTGGTCTCCAGCCTTTCATCAAGTCACAGAGTTCACTTCAGACCTGCAGCTCAGGACACGTACCAGGTCTGATGTCACTTCCTGTATCTCACCTGTGAGGATTCAGCGGCAGATCGATCCGTCGAAACCCAGTCAGACTGTTTGTTACATTTTGGTTGATTCAGCTGATAAATTCAGATTTAACTTCAGAATTAGAAAACAATAAGACGAGACAAGCTAAGCTAAGCTAAATGAAGCTAAGCTAAGCTAAATGAAGCTAAGCTAAGCTAAGATGAATCTTTATTGATCCTCAGAGGAGAAACAGATAAAACAGAGAACAGCAAAAAATAAATAATTAGAAGTAGATCAAATAAAAACAATAGAAATAAAAATAGAAAAAACAAAAGTGATTACTTAAACTAAAAACAAACTGTATAAATGTTTTTAAATTTCTGTTTGTGTTTAAACTAAAAAAAAAGAAATGTATTAGTGTAAACTGTTTATCATATATATGTATATTTATATATATATTCTCTGTCTCTCTCCCACCTGTCCCACCTGTCCCACCTGTCTCACCTGTCCCACCTGTCTCACCTGTCCCACCTGTCTCACCTGTCTCACCTGTCTCACCTGTCCCACCTGTCTCACCTGTCTCAGGTCGCTGGGTGGTTCCGTGTCTCAGCTGTTCTGACAACAGGACGTGTGATTGGAGGGAGGTTGACTGGCAACCTGACGGCTGTTATCACCCGTTAGTGGCCCGCCCCCTGCTGCAGGACTGTATGACGAACAGGAAGGTGAGGTCAGCTGATCAGACATTAGACTGCAGTCAGACTCCGTTCATCCTTTCTTTCTTCAGAACCTTCGTCCCTGTCTTTGTCCCTTTCTTTGGAGAGAAGGAAGGATCCGTCTGTCTCTCCACATGTGGTCCAACATGTGGTCCAACATGTGGTCCAACACTAGTCCAACATGTGGTCCAACACTAGTCCAACATGTGGTCCAACACTAGTCCAACATGTGGTCCAACATGTGATCCAACACTAGTCCAACATGTGGTCCAACACCGGTCCAACATGTTGTCCAACATGTGGTCCAACACCGGTCCAACATGTGGTCCAACATGTGGTCCTACCTGTGGACAGGTGTCCTGATGGTGGACGTGTATTATCTGTTGAACACAAATCTTCCAATCTCTCCTAAGGTGTTGTTTATCGGCGACTCGACCAATCGTGGGATGATGTACTTCCTGATGGAGCGGGTGAACTCTAGTCTGGAGGACTGGGGCAAAGCTCACGACACGCTGGTCTACAGGAACCTGAACGGAGGACGGACCCTTGTCAGCTACTCGTATTATCCTCAGTTCTGGTTGGAGAAGAACCAGAGACCCACGTTCAGACAGGCTCTGCTGCAGCTGCTCAACAGGTGAGAGGAAATGCACTGATGGTGGGGGTCACAGTGTGCCAATAAAAGGCCAAATGATGTTTATGTGCTGATGAGTTTCTCCCCTAAAGGTCACGACCTCTGGTGAACTCTAACCTGACAGTTCTGGTGGTGGGAGGAGTCCAGTGGCTGAACACCGATCACCTGAGGACGGTCAGAGAGGTGCTGAACAGGTGAGTAGATGCATGTATGATACTTCCTTGATCCAGAATATTTGAGAATTTAATTTGGCACAAAAACGTTGGTGTTTTAAGGATCCTGACACACAAATGTTGTATCTCTGAGATGTTTGAAAGACAGATTCTAGTCGACAAACGTTTGCTAATTTTATTGTCAGAGAGTTTGCAGCCATGCTAGCAGCTCTGGGAGGCTGTACTTCCTTTGAGCTAAATGCTAACATCACCATGCTAACATGCTGATGTTCATCTTCATCTTAGTTTAGTGTGTTAGCATGCTAACATTAGCTAACGAGCAGTAAACACAAAGTACAGCCGAGGCTGATGGGAGTGTCATTAGTTCTGCAGGTATTTGGTCATAAGTTATTACAATTCATCCTGAGGGGAACATGAATGATGAAGCACATTTCATCACGATCCACCAGCAGCTGTTGATGTTTCAGTCTGGACAGAAGTGGACATCACTGAACCTCAGTCGCTAGCGTGGCTACAAAAAGGAAACGCTTGTTTTGAAGTCGCTGGATCATCACAGTGTCATCAGCGTACAGGTTTCCATCCACAGAAGCTCAGTAATTCTGATCCCTGTGGTTCTCATGTAACAGGACAGCCTTTTATTTACTTTAACATAATGACTCCTGTTGGAGACATATAAGGACATGTATACAGGTTTTATGCCCTGAGCTGACGCTCCCAGGCGGCTTCATCTCTTCAGCTGTGGAGCACTGAAACTCCACCAGTCCACTGCTGTAGATTACAGATGTTAAGGTGACTGTGAGGGAATAAGGACCAAGGGTGGGGTGGGTCTCCTAAAAACGCTTATACGCAAGTGAGAGACAGGTCTGCCTGTGAGGCTCAAATCAGGGCACAAATTCTCCCTCACAAAATCCCACTGTCAGTTGGCACAGGTGTGAAAGTCAGGATTGTGGTTACTATGACAACACATGGTCACTCTGTCCTCTCCCCCCTCAGAGAGTCTCTCAGTGACATCCTGGTGGTGGTGAAATCTCTGGGGATGGGTTTCCATCTTCCTGTAGACGGGATCCGATCTCTCAGTCTGGTACGTGTCCTGCTGCATGTGGACTGATGGAGTTAGAAACATCAGATGCTGGGAAATGTAAAAGCTCTTTTCCCTTCAGACTGCTTCTGTACTTGTTTTTACATGAACGCACTCTCTTCACACGGATCTGTTGCTTGTTTGTTTGTTTGTTTGTTTGTGGTAATGGATCCTGCAGAAAGAGGTCCAGGAGCTCTACAGAGAGAACCGGAACATCATCACCACAGCAAAGCATCATGGGTACGAGGTGATCGACACATTCAGCATCACGATGGGTCGATACAAAGAGTTCCTGCAGGGACGATGTGCCTGCCACTTCCATGAGGTAACACAACTTTATAGATCAGTAAATAACACAGTCAGACCTGACCGAGGTCCTCGAGGTGCAGCTCAGTCCTCTTACGTTCAGTCGCAATGTGATCGATATTATTTATTATTTATTGAATGTGCAGTAGCTGCAGACAGGTGCGAAATGAAAGTAGAAATCTAAACAACTCACTGAACAGTTTGATGAGTATGAAGATTATGTCGATCAGATTTCAGCCCATCTGACCTCCTCGGGCAGATTTCGGAGTGACAGCGCTCATTTACTGGCTATATTTATTTTATATATTTATTATATATATTTATTATATATCCAAATAGTGTCAAAATTGATCATTTCATTAATGTGAGAATATTTTATGCAGTACATTTCTTTGGATCATTCAACTAAGGAAGACTTTCAGCAGAAAATAAAACTGGAAAAGTGACGTGTGGCCTGTGATTTAAGATGAATTACATTTTAATGAATTTATATTTTAATGTTTATTGTTATAGCGACACAGCATCAGCCAGCACCACAGACCACAGCATTTACAACCTAACGCCTGATGATTTAAAAAACTGCTTCCAAAGGTTCAACTAATAAAAAAAATTAAATCAAACCAGTAGTTTCTGATTGCTGAGGAAACTTTCTAGAAGTAAACACCCACCACTTCCACTTCCTGTTCAGAATCTGCTCTTTGTTTGTATTTTGTATTAGAAATATTCCTGTTGTTATAAAATATGTTGTATTCTGGGGGATAGATGCTTGATTCAGAGATACAAATTGTAACGTTAAAAATAACTTAAATCCAGAAAGTGGGTTATGTGTAAGCCCTGATAACTGAATTCTTTGGACTCTTTCTACGTTCTTGCAGGTTTCAGGGATAACAGGTATAATATATAATAATATATAACAGTATTCTCCTTTTGCTGATTTGTTTATGCAAAGAAAAAGAGGAACCATTCCCCACCTCGTCGAAGTAACAGCCACCAGAAACGTTGGTGTTTTCTGGTAACTAACGATATCGGTGCTGTAATTTCATTGGTGCAATGATATTATTTTTTCCCACCCATTTTGCATCTAGTGTTGTTAGCGGGACTTTACGAAAATTCGACAGAAAAACGGTCGAGCTAGCTTCCAATCACAAGGACGCGTCCAAGTAACGAGCTAGCCAATCACAGCACAGTAGGGCGGGACTTGTGGGCACTAAAAATAGTTCAATATATCACTTTAACTCAGCCAACAGCCAATCACATCACTCCGCCCGTTTGTGTTAACAGATAAAGACTTTGTGATAAAACGTTTCATCACCTGATCTGATTATACAGGATAGATTTATTGATCATTTCACTACACAGGGTCGTATAATGAGATGTTGTTTCGTAGTTCCCTTTATGCTGCTCATTATGGTGAAATTCTCCGTCTGGCAAACATTATCAGTCATCATGATGTCAAATGTCACTTTACGCAGATGATACGCGACTTTATATGTCAGACTTTGTTTAATTTCCGGTGTTTCCACTCAGGTTTTATATGTGCGAATTAAAAACGCGTATAAAAGCAGGCGGATTGAAAGTCAACGTCTGAAGTCCAGATTTAGTAAAAGCAGAAGGATGAAGAGTTTCAGCTCGACTGACGAGAACTGTCAACCAATGAAAAGTCAGCTTTCATCTCGTCTGAAAATCATCCAGTGAGAATCAGCTGAACCTGATCAGGAATGTTCTGGACCAATCAAAGAAGGTGAACCTCGTCAGCAGATATTAAAACCAGGTGTTGGTGTCTCTTCTTCTGCTTTCACAGGTGGAGAAGTTTTGGTTCTCCAGGCTTTCAGACGACACGACGTCCACAACCAACAGGACCAGATCCACCAGACCAGAACCTGGACTCAGCAGCCAATCAGCCATGCCGGGCACAAGCCAGGAGGCGTGGCCTAGAGCCTCATCCTATCACGTGAGAGGACCAGTGAACCAGGTGTACTCTGAGATCCTGCTGAGCCGCCTGTGTCCCAAAACCAGAAACTAACCACCTGAGAGAGTGTGTGTGTGTGTGTGTGTGTGTGAGAGAGAAGACTCACCTGTCTTAGTCACCTGCAGCAGGACTTGAAGGTCAGCAGGGTCTCGTGGTGGGGGAGGATCGCCGCTGACGGATGAATAAAAGACTAAAAGGAAATGATGAGGGAAGAAAAAGAAGAAGAAGACTGAAAGCTGAACATTTCCCAGGTTGTTGTGTTTTTCTTCAGGACTCAAAGGTGTGACTGTATAAAACTCTTAAAAACTCTTAAAGTGACGCGCAAACAAGAAAAGAAAGTAAGCGTCGAGTGTTTAAGGTCCAAGGTGAGAGCAGTGAGAGACAGCAGAATGATCTGAACACTAAAGAGTTTCCCAAAACCAACAGAAACTCTTTTGTTTTCTTTTACGCACCAGCAGCTTGTGGTTTCTTTCCAACCCGTTCTCCACTCTCGTCTCCAACCTGCTAGTTACTGAAGCCAATGCAGCTAGTTTTGAATGCAAACAGTTAGTTTCTAATGGACCAGCTACTTTCTGCCGTGCACCAACTAGTTTATAAACTAGCTAGTTTTAATGCAAACAAGCTAGTTTCTAATGTGCTCCTTGTTTCTAACAGCAGCTAGTTACTGAAGCTCACAGCTGCTTTCTGCTGATGCACACCAGCTAGTGTTTAATCTGTACTAACTAGCATATATATTTATATTTACATACCTCAGTCGATGATTTTAAAGTTTGTATCAGATAACATTCGAACCAAAGACTCGATGATAACTGTGTTTATCAGCTGAAAGAAATGTCTTATTTGATTCTCTGCTTATATTTTCTATATTTTTCTACAGATGTTTATTGTGCCTTTATCTCTAAACATGTTTACATGCTGGAAAATAAAATCTATGAATATTTATATGAATGTTAATATTCTCCTCGGATCTTTAAAATATGAGCTTGTTTACCAAAAAGCAGAAAGACACAAACACAATTTATCTGTAAGAAATCCAACTGTTGAGACATGAAATCTGTTTTCATTTCATTTCTTTTCTGTTTAAATGTTTAAAATCTTCATCTTCTCGTCTTTTTTACAAACTCACCATTTTTTTAAACGGTGTAAATTGTGTCTTTATACATTTTAATATACCTTTGGCATAAAAGTTGTATCATAAAGCTGCCAGTTTGCTCCCCTGCCTCCTTCTCATCTTTGTCCAGGTCACTTTTTAGTTTTGTTGATGGAACAAAAGAGATGAGAAAAGTTCGTTTTCAGCCAGAAAACTTCAGTTTTTCCTTAAAAGTTGAAGGAAGTTGAGTACTAAAGTTAATTCTGGACCTGGGAAACAACAAAACAAAATGGGTTGAGATGTGGTTGAAAGCTCTGGAAAAAAGCTAATTAGTTAATGAACTTGTTTATTTATTGGTCAAACTGGTAAAAAGATGTTTATAAAAATATATTTTCTATATATATATATGTGTATTTTTAATATTTTTAAGTGCTTTACATGTAACTTTTTTTGGTTGATAATGTGAAAATGATATAAACTAACTTTTACACCAAACTCAAAAATCAAATCGAATGGATCAAATGTCAAATCGGCATATAAATAACTCTGTTAGTAATAATTGTGTTGCGCTAAAGGCCAGAGCGTTAAATGTAGAAACATTTGAATGGAGTTTGGTGTGGTGTTTGGGGGTCAGTAATCCGTGTTTTGGCCACTATCATATATGGTAGTGACTGTGATTAACCTAAACCCAGCACCAGACTCTGTTGAAAAATCGAGCAGTTTAGAGCTTTCTAACCTCTTCCTTCCTTGAAGAAAACTTTTTGCATCATCACGAATTAAATGTCAAATTGGTATAAAAATATCCAGGAAACGGTTGTTTGTCTCTTTGATGCTTCTGTCCGTCCAATTAGCGTCCAGCTGTGACGTCAGCTGCTGAATATGAGTTCTGTGCTGGTCCAATGAGGATCCTCCGGGACTCGACTGGTCCAGTCGGTCCTGCTTCTTCATGCAGAACACAAACTGGACAGGAAGAGTCTTCATCGCATCAGCGGGGGCGGAGGCCGCCGCGCTCTCCTCTTCACTGGAGGATCATTAATGCACTGACCAGGATTAAGCAATCTGCTCCTGGACCGGGTTTTAGTATGAGACAGAGGGACAGACTGAGAGCGCAGCCCGGCGGCTCAGATCGATGAAGAGGTGATGGAGAGTCGGAGCTGTGGAGTCCGACACATGTGCACTCTGACTCTGCTGCTGGTGTCTGTGTGCCCGCTCTGCTGCAGAGCCACCTGGATGTGAGTATGAGCCCGCCGGTTCACGGGATCCGAGCCGGAGCGCGCTGCTTTTACGCACTTAACTGTGGAGATCCAGCTAAACCAAACTTCATTAAAGAAACGGCCAATTTAAGGCCTCACTAGGCAATTTGCTCTTGTACACGCCGCTTCTGCAAACATAAATACTAACTTCTTAATCGGGATCCATCCAGTCTTCCCCCACAAAAACACGCGGAAGTAAACAACCTGAATACAGGATTTACATGAAGTGGCCTACCGCTTCACTGACGCAGCAGCTGGATGAGTGTGTGTGTGTGTGTGTGTGTGTGAGCGCGCCGGTTTTACGCAATTAGATTCAATCCAGCCGAACTCCGTTTACGAAACTGTTAATTTAAGGCGTTTCTGCTCATTTCATGGAGAGAACTCAAACACAACTACAAAATGGTAGGCTATTTTCTGAAGCAGCTGTAAGTTAGGCCTGTTGTTTGGAGTCGTCTGTTTCGCACCGGAGTCCAGTCTGAACGTTTCCACGGAGCCCGGCAGAGCCCGCCGGATCATCGGGTCCGAGCTGGAGCGCGCCGGTTTTACTCAATTAACTCCGGAGATCCAATAAAGCCAAATTCCATTTAGAAAACTGCTAATTTAAGGCGTCCCTGTGTATGTCGTCATGTACTTTCCGCTTCAGATATTATTTATTCGGCTTCCGTTTTCAGGACGAAGGGTCCGCTCTGTAATTCTTGTTGTATGAAATTCACAAAATAGCACATTTATAAATAAAACAGCATCTTTTCATGTGTGCTCGGCTGTGATTCGTTTGGTGGAAGAAAGTGAGCCGAAGCAGAGCTCGGGTCTGTGGGAAACGGGATCTAAAGGCGCCGGGACCCTCAAGCCGCTTCGGATATAATTCAGTCCAACTTTTGGACAGTTTCACTCGAACTAACAAATGCACAAAACAGCACTCTGAAGAAAATATCGCATTTTTATTCCGCGTTATTCGTTCAGTCTTTAAATTTAAAAGTGTTCATTAATATTTACCCAGTTCACCAAGAAACACACAGTCCACGCGCAGCTGCTTTTAATGCAGTCCAGTATCTGGAGCGACCGAGCCCCCGTCTGATGTACATTCTGGTTCCCTTCAGAAATAAATAATACAGGTCCTGACGGGTTTCATGCAATTCAATTGACAGAATTAAATAAAGCCTAATTTCATTGAACGGGTCCCAGTTCAGATGTTGGCTGATTAGAGAGCCAGACGCGCCGCGTGTAGTTTCCCACAGTGAGCTTCTAGAAACCACTTCTCCTCTCGGCCCGGGCCGGCGGAGGCACATCAGAGGCTCTATTCAAGTGCTCGCGGTAAAACGGGGTAATTATATATACAGGCCGACCTACGGACGCCGGATTGTTTTCGGCTTACAGTGGCTGAGGAACACTTTTAAAAAACGCAGTATTTTGAACGCAGTTTGGTGTCAGCGGTGGATGACTGGCTGGTTTTCCGCAGGTGGCTGGGCGTGACCTCGGCGGGAGTCCCGGAGAAGCTGGGCTGTGCCGCCCTCCCTCTCAGCCACAAGCAGCGGGACCTGTGCCGGAAGAAGCCGTTCCTGCTGCCCAGCATCCAGGACGGAGCCCGGCTGGCCGTGGCAGAGTGTCAGAGTCAGTT
>CM050854.1:23930276-23962776 GCA_027580175.1 Siniperca scherzeri
CTCTCTTCTTCTTCTGTCCTTCGTGTCTTCACTCAGCGTGTCTTCACTCAGCGTGTCTTCACTCAGCGTCCTCTCTTCTTCTTCTGTCCTTTGTGTCTTCACTCAGCGTGTCTTCACTCAGCGTCCTCTCTTCTTCTGTCCTTTGTGTCTTCACTCAGCGTCCTCTCTTCTTCTCTGTCCTTTGTCTTCACTCAGCGTCCTCTCTTCTTCTTCTGTCCTTTGTGTCTTCACTCAGCGTGTCTTCACTCAGCGTCCTCTCTTCTTCTTCTGTCCTTTGTGTCTTCACTCAGCGTGTCTTCATTCAGCATCCTCTCTTCTTCTTCTGTCCTTCGTGTCTTCACTCAGCGTCCTCTCTTCTTCTGTCCTTTGTGTCTTCACTCAGCGTCCTCTCTTCTTCTTCTGTCCTTTGTGTCTTCACTCAGCGTGTCTTCACTCAGCGTCCTCTCTTCTTCTTCTGTCCTTTGTGTCTTCACTCAGCGTCCTCTTCTTCTGTCCTTTGTGTCTTCACTCAGCGTCCTCTTCTTCTCTGTCCTTTGTCTTCACTCAGTCCTCTTCTTCTTCTGTCCTTTGTGTCTTCACTCAGCGTGTCTTCACTCAGCCCTCTCTTCTTCTTCTGTCCTTTGTGTCTTCACTCAGCGTGTCTTCATTCAGCATCCTCTTCTTCTTCTGTCTTTCGTGTCTTCACTTAGCGTCCTCTCTTCTGTCCTTTGTGTCTTCACTCAGTCCTCTCTTCTTCTCTGTCCTTTGTCTTCACTCAGCGTCCTCTCTTCTTCTTCTGTCCTTGTGTCTTCACTCAGCATCCTCTCTTCTTCTGTCCTTCGTGTCTTCACTCAGCCCTCTTCTTCTGTCCTTTGTGTCTTCACTCAGCCCTCTCTTCTTCTCTGTCCTTGTGTCTTCACTCAGCGTGTCTTCACTCAGCGTCCTCTCTTCTTCTTCTTCTGTCCTTTGTGTCTTCACTCAGCGTGTCTTCACTCAGCCCTCTCTTCTTCTGTCCTTGTGTCTTCACCAGCATCCTCTCTCTTCTTCTTCTGTCCTTTGTCTTCACTCAGCCCTCTCTTCTTCTTCTGTCCTTTGTGTCTTCACCAGCGTGTCTTCACCAGCATCCTCTTCTTCTTCTGTCCTTTGTGTCTTCACTCAGCGTGTCTTCATTCAGCATCCTCTCTTCTTCTGTCCTTGTGTCTTCACTCAGTCCTCTCTTCTTCTGTCCTTTGTGTCTTCACTCAGTCCTCTCTTCTTCTTCTGTCCTTGTGTCTTCACTCAGCGTGTCTTCACTCAGCCCTCTCTTCTTCTTCTGTCCTTTGTGTCTTCACCAGCGTGTCTTCACTCAGCCTCTCTTCTTCTGTCCTTGTGTCTTCACCAGCGTCCTCTCTTCTTCTCTGTCCTTTGTCTTCACTCAGCCCTCTTCTTCTTCTGTCCTTGTGTCTTCACTCAGCGTGTCTTCACTCAGTCCTCTCTTCTTCTTCTGTCCTTTGTGTCTTCACTCAGCGTGTCTTCATTCAGCATCCTCTTCTTCTGTCTTCGTGTCTTCACCAGCGTGTCTTCATTCAGCATCCTCTCTTCTTCTGTCCTTTGTGTCTTCACCAGCCCCTCTCTTCTTCTTCTGTCCTTTGTGTCTTCACTCAGCGTGTCTTCATTCAGCATCCTCTCTTCTTCTTCTGTCTTTCGTGTCTTCACTCAGCGTCCTCTCTTCTTCTTCTGTCCTTCGTGTCTTCACTCAGCGTGTCTTCACTCAGCGTCCTCTCTTCTTCTCTGTCCTTCAGGCGATTGACAGGACGATGTCAACAGACTGTCGTTGTCACGGTGTCTCCGGCTCCTGTGCTGTGAAGACATGTTGGAGGACGATGGCGGCGTTCGAGCGTGTCGGCGTGTACCTGAAGGAGCGCTACGAGCACAGCGTTCAGGTGTCGGACCGCTCGAGGAGAAAGATGAGGAGGAAGGATCAGCGTCGCCTCCCCGTCGACAAACAGCAGCTCATCTTCTTCAACAAGTCTCCAAACTACTGCCTGGAGGACCGGCGGCGAGGCATCGCCGGCACCAAAGGACGCCGCTGCAACCGGACGTCCACCGGCTCCGACGGCTGCAACCTGCTGTGCTGCGGCAGAGGATACAACACTCACCTGGTGAGACACGTCCAGCGCTGCGAGTGCAAGTTTGTCTGGTGCTGCTACGTCAGCTGCAGGCGCTGCGAGAGCATGAACGACATGTACACCTGCAAATGAAGACAACACACCTGAACATAAAGACAACACACCTGAACATAAAGACAACACACCTGAAATAAAGACAACACACCTGAAATAAAGACAACACACCTGAACATAAAGACAACACACCTGAACATAAAGACAACACACCTGAACATAAAGACAACACACCTGGAAATAAAGACAACACACCTGGAAATAAAGACAACACACCTGAACATAAAGACAACACACCTGGAAATAAAGACAACACACCTGGAAATAAAGACAACACACCTGGAAATAAAGACAACACACCTGAACATAAAGACAACACACCTGGAAATAAAGACAACACACCTGGAAATAAAGACAACACACCTGAACATAAAGACAACACACCTGAACATAAAGACAACACACCTGGAAATAAAGACAACACACCTGAACATAAAGACAACACACCTGGAAATAAAGACAACACACCTGGAAATAAAGACAACACACCTGAACATAAAGACAACACACCTGAACATAAAGACAACACACCTGCAAATGAAGACAACACACCTGGAAATAAAGACAACACACCTGAACATAAAGACAACACACCTGCAAATGAAGACAACACACCTGGAAATAAAGACAACACACCTGCAAATGAAGACAACACACCTGAACATAAAGACAACACACCTGAACATAAAGACAACACACCTGGAAATAAAGACAACACACCTGGAAATAAAGACAACACACCTGAACATAAAGACAACACACCTGAACATAAAGACAACACACCTGGAAATAAAGACAACACACCTGAACATAAAGACAACACACCTGGAAATAAAGACAACACACCTGAACATAAAGACAACACACCTGAACATAAAGACAACACACCTGGAAATAAAGACAACACACCTGAACATAAAGACAACACACCTGGAAATAAAGGCAACACACCTGGAAATAAAGACAACACACCTGAACATAAAGACAACACACCTGGAAATAAAGACAACACACCTGAACATAAAGACAACACACCTGGAAATAAAGACAACACACCTGAACATAAAGACAACACACCTGGAAATAAAGGCAACACACCTGGAAATAAAGACAACACACCTGAACATAAAGGAAAGTACATAAAGGATAGAATACACCTGGAAAAGAAAAGCTTTTTTAAAAAGAGACGAGTCTTTCAAGACAAACTGACGTGTCAGGTTTGAACAACAGGAAGCCATTTATTGTAGTTTGTCATCAGGTGGAGCTGCAGCGGAGACATGAAACTCACATCGAATCGTTCAGTGCGACTCACACTTCCAGAGGAGTTCATCGTCTCTGACGTCCGTCCAGAATAAACCTCATAAACTCGCTGAGACACCAGAGAAGAAATCGTAGAAAAGGTTTCAGTCGTAGTCGTCTGGACGCTGTTTTCAGAATCAAGACGTTTCGGCTCCCATCCGGAAGTCGTTCTCAATTGTGAAAATGGTCTGAGAACTCAACAATTTAAGGTACTCTGTGTTGCTTAAGCCCCGCCCTCAGGAAGGAGTCTACCTGAGTATCTGTTGATTAGCTAGTTTCACCTGAAACTGACCTAATAGTTCCATGATGGCCCAGTAATCAGTAATCAGGCCTGTTGTTTTCTGGCTGCACCTCCCTCATCACTGTTCAGTACCTGATTAGCATGTGATTGGCCTTTAACCTTTTCTACGATGGAACACTCCTGGACGAATGAGGGACTACACCGACCAGAGAAGAAGCGGCTGCAGAAGCTGCCTGAGAATCCTGCTGTTTCTAAGTTTCCTTCAGTCTCACAGTGATCCAGAGACGGCCGTCTGTCCGTCCACGGGTCCACTGCAGACAGGAGCTGCTGACTGCTGGTTCGGCTGCTCTGACGGGACAGTCTGACTGCATGTGAACACATACAGGCTGAAAACAACACAGGGCTCAAGTTGTAGCTTGTAGCTAACAACTTGAGCAGTTGATGATGAGGTGTTGGGGGGCGCTGCTGTCTGTTTTGTCTGCAGGCGGGGCCAAAGTCTCAGAATTTGGATAAACAATACACACTGCCCCTCCTGAGTACCACCAAGATATACTTTATGTTACTGATTAATAATTGAAGTAAATCTGGTGGTCTCGTCTTCAGCAGACGGCAGACTGATTGATCGACAGCAGACAGTTCAGCAGAGAGACGTTTGGACGCAGAAACAGATCTCCAGACTGCCGTTTGGTCAAAATGTAAATTACAATTTCTCCAATATTAATTTTCACAAGATTAAAACTTATCACAGCGCCCCCAACAGGAAAACTGTTTATTGTGCATCATTTTGAATTAAACTGCAGTGTTTTATTTTCATTCATGTGAAAAATCAGAATAAACAATGAAAGAAACAAACACCATCATTTATTCTAATTTACACTTACAGTTGTGATCCTGAAGATTTTCATGAAATCAAATCAGTTTGGATGTTGTTTATTTCAGTGTATTTGCATTCAGTAATTATATCTAAATTATATCTCTATACAGTGGTTTTTATTATTAGTGGCCATACAGACGTGACCCTCACACACACGACGGATTCACAGGAAACTTCTGAAACTTGTTTTACAGTTTTTGCAGGTTTGCAGAAGTTTTTAAAAATGAATTCTAAACTTTGCAGCTGCAGCGCCTCCAACAGGAGAACTGCAGAACTTCCTTTATGGAGCAGGAAAACAAAAAAACAGCAAAAACAATTATCACCCAACTTTCTTCTAGAGAAGAAAAACTGAACATTTAAACTAATAATTAATAATCGGTTATGTTTTTCTTTATTAACAGACTCATTCGTGAAAATCAGAAAACATAAAAGAATATAAAAAATGAAATAAAATGTTTTTGTATTTTATTTTTGGCAACAAACATTTATTTATGTGTAAATATGATGTTTAATTTTTGAAAACTTACACTTACTTATGTTACATATTTAGACAAATGTGTAAATAAACATTACATATAAACATTTAATTATGCTAAAAATATCAGTTTTAATCTAATAAATGTCCCATTTTGTCTTATTTGATATATTCTATCTCATAATTAATTAGCGTCACGCTTCACATGTTGAAGCTTGTTTTTACAGAACATCAGAGGACCCTGAACTCGTCCCTGCGGTTCACCACAAACAGATAAATGTAAATATAACAAATATATAAAGCAGTGACTTCCTGTCTGTTAACGTCTGTAACCACTTTATCAGCTGCAGAGGACTTCCTACTTCCTGTATCCACTTCTATGATGTCATCACTCTGCTGCCCCCCGATGGACTGAAGGAGGAAAGACAGGAAGGTGAACAAAAACTACAAAGACCAAACTTGAATAAAAAGGTAATGATACGGAAACATCGACTTAAACACTCAAGCAGTCGAAACTGACCCTTCCACTCTAATGATGATGATAGTAACAACAACAATAATAATAATGATAAACAGCAGTTTACAAAGTGTTCAACAAACAGAGCAGACGGATCGCTGACGGGTTCACAGTAAAGATAAATAAAAAGCGGATTTGACCTTTAAAATGATCGGTTTAATATCATCCAGCCGGTGAATCTTCAGATTGTTGTTTTTCTTTATTTACATGTGACAAAAATGATTTTAAAAACTGCTGAGAAAAACACGAGACGAAGAAAGAAGAACATGAAGAACATCAGAGGACCCTGAACTCGTCCCTGCGGTTCACCACAAACAGATAAATGTAAATATAACAAATATATAAAGCAGTGACTTCCTGTCTGTTAACGTCTGTAACCACTTTATCAGCTGCAGAGGACTTCCTACTTCCTGTATCCACTTCTATGATGTCATCACTCTGCTGCCCCCCGATGGACTGAAGGAGGAAAGACAGGAAGGTGAACAAAAACTACAAAGACCAAACTTGAATAAAAAGGTAATGATACGGAAACATCGACTTAAACACTCAAGCAGTCGAAACTGACCCTTCCACTCTAATGATGATGATAGTAACAACAACAATAATAATAATGATAAACAGCAGTTTACAAAGTGTTCAACAAACAGAGCAGACGGATCGCTGACGGGTTCACAGTAAAGATAAATAAAAAGCGCGGATTTGACCTTTAAAATGATCGGTTTAATATCATCCAGCCGGTGAATCTTCAGATTGTTGTTTTTCTTTTATTTACATGTGACAAAAATGATTTTAAAAAACTGCTGAGAAAAACACGAGACGAAGACAGAAGAACATGAAGAACATCAGGAGCAAACAAAGTGATGATCGAAGTATCTACGGTGTTATTGATCAGATATCTGAGATATATGTTATAACTTATATATATATATATATATATATATATATATATACACTGTATATAGATGTATGTATTGGAAGTTAAAAATTCCCCATCGCTACCTTATGACCTTACGATGATGATAATAACACCAGTGGCCGTATGAGGTGGGAGGGCTTCTTTCTGAAGACGTTTCTGCAGAAGAAGAGATATTAATCTCATAAAACTCTTCAGAGCAACAGCGTCTGAGCTCCGTCACACTTTTCTTTTAGAATAAATATTAAATTTCTTTCATGAAACTTCACTGAACTTTGAACCCACTGAACTTTATTTGTGTCGAATATTTCCACAAAGCTTCATATGTTGTAGGTTAACGTGTGATTTAAAACAAACTCCACCGTCCTGTTAGTACTGCCACTCAGCAGTTTGAGTGTGTGTGTGGGTGTGTGTGTGCGTGTGTGTGTGTGTGTGTGTGTGCGTGTGTGTGCGTGTGTGTGTGTGCGTGCGTGCGTGCGTGCGTGTGTGCGCAGTGAATAACAGGAAATCCTGGACTGTAAATTTGATTCAGTCGCTCTTTTCTCTTTCCTTCCTGCTCCATCATCACAGACACACACACACACACACACACACACACACACACACACACACACACACACACACACACACACACACACACACACATTAGCTGATTGGCTGATAGCTCGAGCTCAGAGTTCAATAGATCAGATTTCGCAGCAGTTTCAGATGTTTTTTCAGCTTCTAAAGAAAATATGACGAGCAAAGTTCTGAGGAGTCGACAGCAAGACACCTTCGTACACCTGCGGACACCTGCGGACACCTGCAGACACCTGCAGACACCTTCGTACACCTGCGGACACCTTCGGACACCTTCGTACACCTGCGGACACCTGCGGACACCTGCGGACACCTTCGGACACCTGCAGACACCTTCGGACACATTCGGACACCTTCGGACACCTGCGGACACCTTCGGACACCTGCAGACACCTTCGTACACCTTCGGACACCTGCGGACACCTTCGTACACCTGCGGACACCTTCGTACACCTTCGTACACCTGCGGACACCTGCGGACACCTGCGGACACCTGCAGACACCTTCGTACACCTGCGGACACCTTCGGACACCTTCGTACACCTGCGGACACCTGCGGACACCTTCGCAGACACCTGCGGACACCTTCGACACCTTCGTACACCTGCGGACACCTCGGACACCTGCGGACACCTTCGGACACCTGCAGACACCTTCGTACACCTCACGGACACCTGCGGACACATTCGGACACCTGCGGACACCTTCGGACACCTGCGGACACATTCGGACACCTGCGGACACCTTCGGACACCTGCGGACACCTGCGGACACATTTGGACACCTGCGGACACCTTCGGACACCTGCGGACACATTTGGACACCTGCGGACACCTTCGGACACCTGCGGACACATTTGGACACCTGCGGACACCTGCGGACACCTGCAGACACCTGCGGACACATTTGGACACCTGCGGACACCTTCGCCCAGGTCAGAGTCCACGCCTGGTCCACAGTCCGGATCCGGACACCTTTTCTGCATCAGTGATGTTTCTGATCGACTGGCACCTGAGAAACGTTTCCATAAACAGCAAAACATTTTACTTTTCACGTTGCATTTACAGATTGGATTAACTGTCAGCACACGAAGCTCTAAAGCAAGATATTTGTGAAACTCTGCGTGTCTTTGTTTTGTTTGAACTTTTCTTTGAGTAAAAATCGTCACATTTATGGAAACTGACTTTAAAGAGAATCAGCTTTAAAAACCTGACGTTTCATTTATCTCCGATTCTTTGTTTGTTGATGAAAAAGATAAAAAGTTCCTCGTCTGTGTGTAAAAATCATCCGACTCAGCAGTTTTCTTTGAGTTTCAGTGGATTTTCAGGAAACACATGGAGGACTGATGGAGGAGGGACCAGAGTGACAGGAGGAGGAGGAGGAGGAGGAGGAGGAGGAGCAGGAGGACATGCTGAAAAGGAGGACAGA
The DNA here is from genome assembly GCA_027580175.1 of Siniperca scherzeri. Taxonomy (NCBI): domain Eukaryota; kingdom Metazoa; phylum Chordata; class Actinopteri; order Centrarchiformes; family Sinipercidae; genus Siniperca; species Siniperca scherzeri. Next base: position 23,938,804 of record CM050854.1, read on the forward strand.
CACTGAGAGACTGTCCACAGATCAGCTGAGAGACTTGGAGAGGACAGAAGTCATGGAGTCCTGTCAGAGTTTAAAGCTGCTGTTTGTGTCTCTGATGATGATGATGATGATGATGGACGAGATGAAGACGGGCTCAGCTGCATCACAACAGGTAGAATCTGTTTATTTACTTATTTAGTCAGAATTTGACATTTGAAGACAGTTTAGAGATGTTTCATGTTTGTAATACGGCTTTACACACACACACACACGCGCGCACACACACACAAACACACACACACACACACACAAACACACACATATACACACATACACACACACACACACACGTGCACACACACACACACACACACACACGTATAAAGTGACATCAGTAGTCGACGTTTAGACTACGTTGCTGTTTGCAGACAATATTCACCTTATAAAGTTTGCAGATTGTTTGAATGCATTTCTTTCACTTTCTTTAAAAGTAAAGTTTTTATTTTATATTATGAATACTTATGTTATAAATACTTATATTATAAATACTTATGTTATAAATACTTATGTTATAAATACTTATATTTTAGCTTTGCAAATTCAGGTGCTACAAAGTGTGCTGGAAACTGAGTTCACATTACTGAAAATGTCCAATATGCAAATATGCAGACAAGAGAACAGAAGATTCATTTTTAACCCTCAAACTCTTCATGTTGAGATTCAAACCAGCTTTGACTCATTCAGAGTCCCTTAAACCCTTGAATCCTTTCCTTGATTTACAAGACAGATCCTCAGATCCTAAATGATCCTGATGTTGATTTCTTTGTGTTAAAGCGTGTTTGAATAGATTATGGGATGATTGAGGTGTTTTAAAGCTTATAAATGTATTTTTTCATCATTAATCAGCAGTAACATGAGATTTTATAATTCAATAACCTTAAACCTAAACTAGATAGCTGTATTAAAGTACTCCAGGTCTTTTCCAGGTCTTTTCCAGGACCTGTGTGAGTGTTTCTGTGTGTTTCCTGGGTGGATCAGATGGAGCTGATAACCACAGCAGCTAGTGGAGTTATTACAGTCACTTCCTGTTTACGCTAAAACAGAAAAACACTGTTTTCTGAATATTTATAATGTATTATAGTTTCCGTACCCCTGCTCTTGGTATTCCTGTACTTTCAATTGAGTTTTTATTGTGTATTACTTGAGTTGTTAATGGAAACATTGTGCATTTAAATGAGTGTTGTGGTTTGTAGTCGGTGTGCAGATGTTACTTTAGAACCAGGATTTAGGAAGAGCCCAGAAGGATCTGAGGCTGTGGCTCGTAGAGGAAATGCTTTAAATGTAATCAGTAAATGTTCAGATCAACTCTAAAACTGACCGGTGAAGAGAAGTCCAATCTGTCTAATCTCCTGTCTCTTGTTCTGAGTAACATACGTCTGAATATCCCGTCCCTCTTCTGTGCCAGAACTTCTGCTCGAACTCGACGGTGCTGAGGACTCGGACAGCGTGCCACTCCTGCAGCATCAGCACGTTGATACTCTGTCCATCGGGATACAAACAGACGCCCGGATCCACCGCTCACGACTGCAAGTGAGGAACACAACTCTATTATTTTATAATAGTCAAGTACACGAACAGATAAACAATACGAACAAATCAAAATGTGCAAACATGAAGCATCACAGCGAGGCACCAAAACATAATATCACATATGCAAGCATGTAAAATAATCTCACACACATCAGCTAATAGAATTCAAGTTTTTCAATACTACGGAGCCCCCGAAGTCCTGAAAGCTAATATCTTGTATCCCGTTCACAGAAGTTCTTCTCTTATTCACACAAGTCGGTATCTTAGTTAGTACCCCCCCAACAGAGCTCCACATCTTCTCAAAGGTCGAGTGTTTTCCCTTCATCACAAATGTCAGTTTTTCAAAAGCAAGATGCACAAGACGTTTATTTATTTTGGATACATTTTGATGTCTAACAGCATCAACATGTCCAAACAGGTGTCAACATCCTGTCAGTTAAAATGAAACTTTACAGTCAGACATTTGTCTTCCTCTGTGCAGGTACTACATCAGGACTCCCAGTCTGAACTTGGCCATCAGCGGCTGCTCCTTCGAGTGCTACAGAGAGGCGGAGATGAAGAGCTGCTGTCCAGGTTACTGGGGTCCAGACTGTATCGGTGAGTACAGAAACATATTAATGTCATTCAAGTCTAAAGGGGCATCTTCTGAGGAGCAGGAATGTGATCAATAAACTTAATGGAAATGTGAATAATAGTTTTCTCGATACGTTGTTGTTATGACCTTGATACGTGTTCATCGAGGTTTGATTTCAACCTGTTGGTGGCGCTAGAGGAAAGGTCATGGGGTCATTATCATCTGCAGGTTCATCTCCTGCAGAACAGGAATGAGATCAGGACATTTCATGAAAATCTTCCTCTTAGAGTGAGAAGTTGTTTGTGTTCAAGTCTAAATTTTGACCTGCTAAAGGAAAGACCAGGGGCACCAAGTATGAGCCCTGATGTACTCCAGAATGGGTCTGAACAGTGGATGTGGTCCTGGGTCTTTATGTGTTTCACAATTAAATTTTAATCAAATGGAAACCATATCCTGTCTCCTACCAACAGTCTACACTGGTTTCTTTTAACCATGACAACCATTTCTCTTAAATTCTACCCAAGTAGTTTTTGTGCCAAAACCTAATGAACCTGTAACAGAGGTGTCCGATCAGCAAACGGTCAGATGAGTCATTTTTAACAGTTTTGAAGACACAGACAAACTTGTCTGGTTTTGTTTAGACACTCAAGTCAACGCAGACTTAAAGCACGAGGCAGGACGTGTTGACAAAACCACCATCTTTCCTGAACCTGAACCACATCAAACCAAAAGAAGGGATCAAAAGAAAGAAAAGGACCACGACACTCAACTACAGTCACCCCTGATGCCATATCTACTGAAGCGGCAGACTGTTTAGGATTCCTTGGCATATTGATCTTTAACTGATAATAATGATAATAATAATAATAATAATAATAAACTTTTTTATGTAGCACCTTTCAAAACAACATTATAAAGTGCTATACATGGGAAAAACTAAATTAAAACAATTCAGAACCACATTTAAACAAAATCCATCGAAGCACAAAGAATTCAATAGATTAAAATGCCTCAAATTATGTAAAATAAGATAAAAACAGTAAAATAAACAAATAAGACACATAAAACATAGAGGAACTGGAAAATAAAACTTCGGGCTGACAAAGAGATAAAAAAATAGGTTTTAAAAGATGTCAGTGATTCTGCAGCCTCAGATCTTCAGGCAGTAACAGAGGGGTCCCGGTCACCTTTAGTCTTGAACCAGGACTTAGGAACAACCAGAGGGACCCTGGCTGAGGTTCTAAGGCTCTGGCTCGTAGGGGCGCAGCAATTCACTAACATAACTGATCTGATGACACTAAGTGAATATCAATAAAGGTCAAGCAGTTGTTCAGTGTCGAGGAGTGACTCCCGTCACGTGTTCAGTCAGTGTTCAGTCCTGGGTCCTGCAGGATGATCTGCATCCTGCAGAAACCAGGACTTCCTTCCTCTCTGCAGATTCTCAGTCAGCAGGACAGAAATGTGCTGACGGTCACACATGGAGCTGGACCGACTGGATGTCCACAGGTCGTCCTGGGATTCAAACCTTTTACTGTATCTCTTAACTCCACCAGACTGCTGAGTTTCACGAGCTGGGCTCGTGTAAACTGTTTTGATCTTCTGATGTATCTTGATGATAAATGTTGTAAATGACAGTCAGGACGTCTTTGTTGTCTTAGAGGATGACAGAGAAAAGAAGGAAACAAAGCTGGTTGGCGAAGTGATGACATGCAGAGATAAGAGAGGGGCAGAGGAAGAAGATAAAGACTAAAGAGAGGGACGAGAACAAGGAAGGAAGTGGAGGGATGGATGGAGGGAGGATCTGTTTCCTAACAGAAAACATGAAAACTACGCTGACACGACTCTCCACAAACCTCTGCTGACTGTTTCCTGTTGTGTTCTCAGCGAGGTGCGAATGTGATGTTTGTGTTTCAGAGTGTCCCGATCAGGCCGACAGACCCTGCAGCAACAGAGGAGTCTGTTCTGATGGAGTGGGAGGAAACGGAACCTGCAGCTGTCAGGTGACATAACACACACCTGGATACAATAATACACATTTACTGTTGGATTGGATTTAAAATAAAAAAAAATCTGACTTTATTGATCAACTGGAGGAAAGTTAGGTGTTACAGCAGTGAAGAGGTTCTACTCATTAAGGTGGTTCTAGTCATCCTTTAGTGGCCCTTTTTCAGAGATTTTAGGTTTTTAGGAGCTTCTCGTTTTCATTGAGGAGTTTCTCTAAAACCTTTACGTGGTTGTAGTAATTATTTAAGAGGTTTTAGTGCTCCTTTATGTGGTTCTAGTGGTCACTGAGCCAGTTCTAGGGATACGTATGTGCTTCTACGCATCCTTTGGGACTTTCTAGTGGTACATTAGGAGGTTCTAGTGGTCACTGAGGAGGTTTTAAGATTACATTAGATGGCTCTAGGGATCCTTTACATTGTAGTAGGGAACCTTCAAAAGGTAATATTTGTGACTGCAGATTTATGTGTGTGTGTGTGTGTGTGTGTGTGTGCGATGGATTCAGGTGGGCTTTGCAGGAACTGCATGTGAGGACTGTGCATCTGGTCGATATGGTCCCACCTGTAGTTCAGGTATCTTCAAGTAACATTGTAATAAAAAAGATCCATCTGTTCGTCAGTTCACACAGAAACATTCACATTTATTTCTCATGCGTTTCTTCTTCTTTGTTTTCGGTCTATGCAGTGTGTTCATGTGTCCACGGTCTGTGTGACTCTGGTTTAAAAGGTGCTGGTACCTGCACCTGTTTCTCTGGATATAAAGGTCCAAACTGTGATCAAGGTCAGTCAGTTATTCTACAACGTGATCATTAGATCTGGTGTTATGTTATGTTAGAGTTACCTGTGACCTGTGCTCTGTTACTGTTACCTGTATTGTTTCCTATTACAGTAACAGGTAACTGTGCTGTTTCGGTTACATGTCACTGCTTCTGTTTCTTTTTCTGTTACCTGTTATCTGTCCTTGTAACCTGTTACCTGTGCCTGTTCCTGCTAACCTTTATCTTTAACTCTGTTACCTGTATGGTTTCTCTTCCTGATTCCTGATTCTTGTTTTTGTTTCTGTTACCCGTACCCAGTACCTGGTAACTGGTACCTGTTTCTGTTGGAAGTTACCTGTATCTTTTACCTGCCACCTGTAACCTTTACTGTTACCTATTACCCATTACCTGTGCTGATAACTGTCTTGTGTTTCAGAGTTACCTGAGTGTGCAGCTCTCAGCTGTCAGCAGAACTCTCGCTGTATGGAAGAAGCTCTGACAGGACAGCTGGTGTGTCAGTGTCTACCTGGATACCAGAAATCAGGAGCTCAGTGTTTATGTGAGTTTGTATATAAACTACAACGTTCAACATTCATTCTCACCTCATAAGTAATCATTTACTCACTGGTATACATTCAGATTAAATTATGGGCACATCTTGAACGTTTTTTGCAAGTTTGGATTGGCACCCAGGTAAAGCGAGACCCAGTTAGTTTGCAGTAATTTGCACAGGATCAGAAACAAGATCAGGATCAGATACTTGATTGGGATCAAGATCCGAAGTAAGAACAAGATCGTGATCAAGAATAGGAGCAGAAGCAGAATTAGGATCAGGAACAAGATTGGGATCAGGATAAGCATAAGGATCAAGATCAGGATCAGAATCTGGTTAGGAACAAGAACAGGATCGAGATCATGATTGGGAGACGGAGAAAGATTAGGAAAAGGAGCAGGATGAAGATCAGGAACAGAACATCGATCAGGATCAGGGACAAGAACAAGTTCAGGTTAAGGAAGAGAATCTGGAGCAGGAACAGATCAGGAACAGGATCAGAAAAAGATTAGGACTAGCCATAAAGAAGCAATGTCTGTGCTCGCAGTGAAGTCCTATTGGTTTCAATCCTTCCAACAATACAGAGAACTCACCGAACACAGTGATATGACACCTACCCGCTATAATCATGATTCATCATGTTAACATTGGAGAATGTTTCTCATTGGTCCTGATCCTTGTATTTTTGGCACTAAATGTTTAAGTATTTTCTGAGCCTCAGGTTTCAGAAAACTCCAGAAGGTTAAACAATTTTGGTTTCTGTTCTCGTCATTTAAGAGTTAATTTGACTAATAAGACGTCTTGAAGAGGACATTAAAAGTCGTTGTGATGTTTGTCTTTTCTCCTCCGTCTCCTCAGCCATAAACCCTTGTCTCCAGCGGGTCTGTCATGTTCACGCCTCCTGTGTCCACACTGGTCCAAACCAGCACCTCTGTGCCTGTAACGAGGGTTACACCGGGGACGGACGAGTCTGCATGGCCATCGATCCATGTCAGACCAAACAGGGAGGCTGCTCCGCCGAGTCTGCACGCTGTGTCTACGACGGTCCGGGGAAGGTAAGGAAATACTGAGGCCGGGGGCAAGATCAAGAGCAGGATTAGAATTTGGATCAGGATTGGAAACAAGAACAGGATCAGAAATAGGATCCTGATCAAGATCAAGAACAAGATTGGGATCAGAAGCAGGTTCAGCAACAGAATCAAGGACAAAATCAGAACCAAGATTAAGATTGAGATTAAGAGCAGGAATAGGATCAAGAACAAAATCAGGAACAGGATTAGCATTAGAAACAGGATCGGGATCAAGATTTATTTACACAGGTTCAGGAACAAGGCCAGGATCATGAACAGAATCTGGATCGGGAACAAGAACAGGAACAGATTCAGGATCAGAATCAGGAACAGGATCGGGATTATAAATGAGAACAGAATTAAGAAAAGAATCGGGATCAAGATGAATAAATGAATAATGTTGGCGTATAAATCGCAGACACGATGATATCGTGGCTGTAATGATGCTGCAGCCTGCAGGGGGCAGCAGTGCTTCTGTATATTCAGAGGAAATTAACCCTCTGTGTACCGGCTGTTTTGTTTAGTCTCACTGTGAGTGTCTTCCTGGTTTTGACACTCTGTCGAACGGCGGCTGCAGCCTGAAGGATTCCTGTAGACCTGATTCCTGTCACAAGAACGCCAACTGTACCACTGTGGGACCAGGAAGAGTCGAGTCAGTCGCTGCATTTTCTTTATTTTCACTTCTGTATCTACTGAATGTACAGATGTTTTTAACATGTATCACAGTATTGAAGTGGGATCATCACCTGTACCTATGTTCTTCAGGTGCACCTGTCTCCAGGGTTACCTTGGTAACGGTAAAGTGTGTTATGGGAACATCATACAGCGTCTGAAAAGTCTGAACACAGAACCTGGAGGACAGTGGAGCGGTCAGCTGAGCAACGCTATCACTTTGTTCGGTATGATGATTATTTATTCATTTCTAATAAAAATCAAACATTGCATTACATTGATTAAATTATCATACCGAAACAACTTACTGCTATTTTACTTACTTGCTTACTTAAACTGCTATTTTTACATTTCTGTTTGTGTTCAGAGTAAACAAATGAGACAGATCATGTTAATCAGTTACCTTTAGAGGTGCTGAGACAGGCTAGCTCTTTCCCCCTGTTTCCAGTCTTTATGCTAAGCTAAGCTAACCGTGACCTGACTCCAGCTCCATCTGAACATCTCGCTCTCGGAAAGAAAGAGAATAAGAGGATTCCCCAAAATGTTCACTTTCTCTGGAACTGAGATCTTTCTCTAATATCAACCAATTGTTTTAGTTGTCTAACCCTGACCTTACTTTAATGATAGTTTATTTTCCATATCCACGACTTTTTCCTGACCTTAACCATAATCTAGTTCCCATGTGCAGATATTGTCGTAACTGAGAATTTAAAAAACGTTGGCATTGGATGTAAAACATCACTGTCGTGGGACGTAATCTGGGGTTTTGCAGAAGAGTTGGATAAAGTCTGATGGAAACACATTTTTCAAATTGATTACAGAAACTTACAACAAGAGTTCCCAACTTTTAGAGATCGCAGATTGTTTTTGTATTGACAATGTCGTTGAGAGGGGGCAGCGTAATTGTTCTTCACACCTAAATTTGGCTCATTTGTAGTGAAACCTTGTATCTCTCGTTGTGTCTAACGTTTTCTGTTTCTAAGCATTTTTAACATTACAAGTAATTCTTATGTGTCCTACACGAATAAAACTAACTTTAATAGTGATTCTGTGTGTTTTTTCAGGTTCTCTTTCGTGGCCTCTGCAGAATTTGGGTCCTTTCACTCTTTTTGTCCCGATCAATAAAGGCTTCAGAGGAACTTCAGTAAGAATCCCATCAAATAACCTGAACGATCAGATTTATTAACTTTTATTTATTCAGTCAGTCACGTCACTGTTTGTTTGTTGACCAGGTGAAGACTCTGACAGCTGACTTGTCCAAAGCTAAATACCTGTGTAAGATGCACCTGGTTGCTGGGGTGATGCCCTTTGACACTCTGAAGAAAACCGATGTCTTTTACACTCTGACCGGAAAATCAGCTGAGACGGACACATCAGAGGGGGTGAGAGACAAAACACAGGCTTCATTCATCAGAAGAGTTATAATAATAATAATAATAATAGTAATAAGTTTACGTTATAAAGACGTTTTCAAGTGTTCAGAAGATGAAATCAAACCGGAGAGAAACCTCAGAAACAAGCAACATTGAAACATTCAGAGAGTTGCGTCTGACAGTTTCTGTAACTTTCTGAATCCTTCAACAAGTCTCACACACAGCGAGTGTGGACATTTGTTACGACCTTGGCTCAAGGGAAGCAAACAGCAACTATAATTTGCAAAACAAAGTTTATTGCAAATAAAGCAAACAAAAAGTGAACAGAGAAACAGACAACAGTGGTGCTGATACTGGCTGCACTGTGAGAGAGAGTGGGTGGAGCTCGGGAGGCTTTCTGCAGGCCAACAGGTGCCAGCCATCAGGGGGTGATGGAGGGCGGAGTTCCAGGTTACCTGCAAGACACGCAGAGCAGCTCTGGACGTAGCAACATTCAGGGCAGATGTAAAGAGTTTGACTTTAGACGACGTGTCGGACAAACTGTTTCAGTGTCTTGGAAAATAACCTCCAGAAGCCCCGAGTCCAGAGAGACGCTTCTCCACACGTCCAAACATTAAAGCATCCAAACACCAGCTGGTTGCACATCAGCTGCGAGTGACCTTTCTCTCCACACGTCCAAACTTTCTGTTCTCTTCCAGGACACTCTGGCTAAAATCCGTATCCATGGCAGCAGGAAGAAAGGAGTGATCATCCAGTCTGACGTCGTCGCGTCCAACGGGATGATTCACATCATCAATAAGCTGATGGACAGTGTCTCACCCACAGTGGAGAGCGACACACAGGTGAAAACACACAGAGATGTTTTCTGTAAAAGAATTAACTGACAAAACTTTAAAGTTTCTGTCGTTTTATTGATTCACTCGTTCATTGGTCTCATTGCATGAACATCTCGTACGTTTCCTTCAGGAGAACCTGATGAAGATCATTTCTGACTACGGCAAATTTGACAAGTTCAAGTCTTTATTAGAGGTATGTAGATTACAGCTCTCTTTTGGCCCGGACCATGGATATTCATACCACACTTAGACTAACGCTGGAGATGGTGACAGGTGGAGGTTCAGTTGACGGTCGTAGTTCTGGACTTTGTGACAAAATGTCCCGATTATCAGCTCACCTCCTGTTTGATCAGGATCAGGATGTGAAGCGTAGAAGCATAATGTTTTGATGTGACACTTTACATAATAAGAAATAAGAAAATGGGTTTGGTCAGTTCTGCAATCATCAGCATTCACTCTGGACTGAAACTGGATGTGGGCTGAAGGTGATCAGGACAGACAACCGGACAACTCACGAAAGCTGACATTACATCTTTGTGTATTTATTGCAGTTATGTAGCTGCACTAAAGTGTAAATCACACATTTTTATATTTACCTAAATGCAACTCATGGAAACAAAATATGGCAACTGAAAGTAAAAGAGAGCGTATATCTTAAATTTACATACGCATGTATCCACAACTAAAGGAGAGCATATATCAGCAGTTTATCTACATTACTGCAACACGTATCTTAAGTTTGTGTTTGTGTCACACATTTACTAAAGCGGCCCACTTTCTCTGCAGAAGGCTGAGCTGGCGTCAGTCGTGGACCGGCCTGGTCCCATCACCGTCTTTGCTCCCAGCAGTTCGGCCTTCGATGCGATGACTGAAGGTCACCTGCAGTTCCTCAGCAGTGCTGAAGTAAGAACCGCTCAGCACTCGCAGACTCTCAAACACAACTGGTAACTGTAATTCACCGAAATGATCCAAAACATATTCATTTATTCAGGGTCACAGCAAACTGGTGGAGCTGCTCAGGAACCACATCGTGCCGTCCACCGCGGTCAGTACAGCTGACTTCTGATCTTTTAATTCACTAAACACATTTTATTTCCATCAAATCTTCTGATGATGATTCATTTTCCCGTTTGAAGCTGGAGGTCTATAACGCCGTGTCCAGTCCCACAGTTGTGACGATGGCCAATCAGGTTCTGACGATGAACGTGACAGAAAACGTAAGTGTGGATCTTAGAAATCTCTCTCCACCCATCTCGGTCTCAGTGAGACGTCCATGAGTTCTTACGTCTGTTTGTCCATCACAACTGTAAAATGAGAGAATAATAGAAGTAGTAACAGCAAAAGTAGAAAAGGTTTGTTTGTTTCTCTGTAACTTCAGTTCAGTATCATTTACACTAATTCTGACTTTCTGATAATAAACTCCAAAGAGTTTCCTTTCAGAAGAGGCCGTGACGGAAGTCTGCTACTGAAAGTAGTGAAACAAGAAAATGCGATAAAGTTTTAATGAGCAAAAGCTTCAGGGTTTGACTCATTAAGTATTTACTCATATAGTTTTATTAATAATTAATTAATAGTTATTAAGTACATCACAGCCTACATCAGTAAACAGGAGCTACAGACTGGCAGAATACATAACTGATTTTATTATGAGGAAAGAAATGAATATTACAACCTCTTAACGTATAATAATATTAATAAAAATAATAATAATAATAACAACAATAATAATGATGATAATAATGATAATAATAATAATGATGATGATGATGATAATGATAATAATAATAATAACAACAACAACAACAACAACAACAATAATAATAATAATAATAATAATAATAATAATAATGATGATAATAATGACAATAACAATAATAATGATAATAATAATAATAATAATAATGATAACAATAATAATAATGATAATAATAATAATAATAATGATAATAATAATAATAATAATAATAATAATGATAATAATAATAATGATAACAATAATAATAATAATAATAATAATAATAATAATGATAATAATAATAATAATAATAATAATAATAATAATAATAATAATAATAATAATAATGATAATAATAGTAATAATGATAATAATAATAATAATAATAATAATAATGATAATGATGATAATAATAATGATAATAGTAATAATGATAATAATAATAATAATAATGATAATAATAATAATAACAATAATAATGATAACAATAATAATAATAATGATAATAGTAATAATGATAATAATAATAATAATAATGATAATAATAATAATGATAATAGTAATAATGATAATAATAATAATGATAATGATAATGATGATGTGTTGATTTGTTTGACTCGTGTTCTTTTTGCAGGGTCAGATTTTGGTTGATGGGGCGGCGGTGTTGGAGGCGGCAGTGGAAGCTAAAAACGGACGTCTGTATGTTCTGGATGGAGTTTTGACTCCGCCCTCCATCCAACCCGTGCTGCCCCACAGGTGTGACATCACCGAGACCAAAATCATCAAGGTGAGCTTCGACGGCAGCCATGTTCCTTTTTCCAGAGTTCCTTCTGGCTCCTGACTTCATTTAGTCTTCTGACAAAAATGTGAATTAGTTTTAGTCAACAAATACATTTCAGTTTAGTTTCCATCAACGTTTAGTCTCATGTTTGCATGTCTTCTTTTAATCCCTGCTCAGCTTGTTTGTTTTAGCGTCAGTTTACTGTGAAGAGTCTTTGGGAAGTCTGATCATCTCTTTGTTGTTTCAGGGTGAATGTGTCAGCTGCTCCCGAGTCAAACTGTCTCAGTGCTCGTCTGGACTTTACACAGTAAGACGTCTCACTCTGTTGATTGTTATATGAATTAGAGTCTCAGTATATGATCAGAAACACGATGATCCGTCTCTTTATTGATCAGGGCTCCTCCACCTACGGATGTGTTTACATTCTGTCCATCAGCCAGCCAGCTGTTAGAATCCCGGCAACAGGCTGCTCGCCCGTCTGCAACGCCACTGTCACGGTGAACAATCACATCAGTATCACAAAGTCACTGATTCTTTAGCATCAGGGCCAACCGGGATTAAACATTATGGAGTCATAAACATCACATATGTTCAGATATGAACGAGGTGTTCACTCAGCGACGTGCTTCTGTGTTCAGACTCCAGCATGTTGCAAAGGTTTCTACGGTCCGGACTGCAGTCCCTGTCCAGGTGGATACCAGAGTCCGTGCTCCGGACACGGTCAGGTAGATTCAACACCAACACACTGAAACACACTCTCATCAAGTCCTCAACAATTCCTGATTACACCTGACGGTGAAAAGTCAGGGCTTTTTCACAAAATGGCTTTAACTTTCTCTTTCACCTTAAAGGGGCCTTAATCTTTCAGTTAAGGTTCAGATTCAGGGATGACTTTGTTATTTGGAACATTTGAAGGGTTAAAATCTGTTGATCCATGCAGAAAATCCCACGAACAACCCGTAATATAGATAGATACTTTGTTATAAGAGAGACTCAAAGAAACCAGCAAACAGGAACCAGGAACCATTACGACGACGCACGCACAGTAAAACCAGTTTATTCATCTGGGGTCTGCTCCTGTACATGTACCAGGTTTTACACTGTTCTGTTATTTTAGGAAATGGAAGTGTTTTTCCTGTTTTAGTGTTTGGAGGAAATGGAAGTGTTTTTCCTGTTTTAGTGTTTGGAGGGGATTGGAGGAAATGGAAGTGTTTTTCCTGTTTTAGTGTTTGGAGGAAATGGAAGTGTTTTTCCTGTTTTAGTGTTTGGAGGAAATGGAAGTGTTTTTTCTGTTTTAGTGTTTGGAGGGGATTGGAGGAAATGGAAGTGTTTTTTCCTGTTTTAGTGTTTGGAGGGGATTGGAGGAAATGGAAGTGTTTTTCCTGTTTTAGTGTTTGGAGGAAATGGAAGTGTTTTTCCTGTTTTAGTGTTTGGAGGAAATGGAAGTGTTTTTTCTGTTTTAGTGTTTGGAGGGGATTGGAGGAAATGGAAGTGTTTTTCCTGTTTTAGTGTTTGGAGGGGATTGGAGGAAATGGAAGTGTTTTTTCCTGTTTTAGTGTTTGGAGGAAGTGGAAGTGTTTTTCCTGTTTTAGTGTTTGGAGGAAATGGAAGTGTTTTTTCTGTTTTAGTGTTTGGAGGGGATTGGAGGAAATGGAAGTGTTTTTCCTGTTTTAGTGTTTGGAGGGGATTGAAGGAAATGGAAGTGTTTTTCCTGTTTTAGTGTTTGGAGGAAGTGGAAGTGTTTTTTCTGTTTTAGTGTTCGGAGGAAATGGAAGTGTTTTTTCTGTTTTAGTGTTTGGATGGGATTGAAGGAAATGGAAGTGTTTTTTCCTGTTTTAGTGTTTGGAGGGGATTGGAGGAAATGGAAGTGTTTTTTCTGTTTTAGTGTTTGGAGGGGATTGGAGGAAATGGAAGTGTTTTTTCTGTTTTAGTGTTTGGAGGGGATTGAAGGAAATGGAAGTGTTTTTCCTGTTTTAGTGTTTGGAGGAAATGGAAGTGTTTTTCCTGTTTTAGTGTTTGGAGGAAGTGGAAGTGTTTTTTCTGTTTTAGTGTTTGGATGGGATTGAAGGAAATGGAAGTGTTTTTTCCTGTTTTAGTGTTTGGAGGGGATTGGCGGAAATGGAAGTGTTTTTTCTGTTTTAGTGTTTGGAGGGGATTGAAGGAAATGGAAGTGTTTTTCCTGTTTTAGTGTTTGGAGGAAATGGAAGTGTTTTTCCTGTTTTAGTGTTTGGAGGAAGTGGAAGTGTTTTTTCTGTTTTAGTGTTCGGAGGAAATGGAAGTGTTTTTTCTGTTTTAGTGTTTGGATGGGATTGGAGGAAGTAGAAGTGTTTTTTCTGTTTTAGTGTTCGGAGGAAATGGAAGTGTTTTTTCTGTTTTAGTGTTTGGATGGGATTGGAGGAAATGGAAGTGTTTTTTCTGTTTTAGTGTTTGGAGGAAATGGAAGTGTTTTTTCTGTTTTAGTGTTTGGAGGGGATTGGAGGAAGTGGAAGTGTTTTTTCTGTTTTAGTGTTTGGATGGGATTGAAGGAAATGGAAGTGTTTTTTCTGTTTTAGTGTTTGGAGGGGATTGAAGGAAATGGAAGTGTTTTTCCTGTTTTAGTGTTTGGAGGAAATGGAAGTGTTTTTCCTGTTTTAGTGTTTGGAGGGGATTGAAGGAAATGGAAGTATTTTTTCTGTTTTAGTGTTTGGAGGAAATGGAAGTGTTTTTCCTGTTTTAGTGTTTGGAGGAAATGGAAGTGTTTTTCCTGTTTTAGTGTTTGGAGGAAATGGAAGTGTTTTTCCTGTTTTAGTGTTTGGAGGGGATTGAAGGAAATGGAAGTGTTTTTCCTGTTTTAGTGTTTGGAGGAAATGGAAGTGTTTTTCCTGTTTTAGTGTTTGGAGGGGATTGAAGGAAATGGAAGTGTTTTTTCTGTTTTAGTGTTTGGAGGGGATTGAAGGAAATGGAAGTGTTTTTTCTGTTTTAGTGTTTGGAGGGGATTGAAGGAAATGGAAGTGTTTTTCCTGTTTTAGTGTTTGGATGGGATTGAAAGAAATGGAAGTGTTTTTTCTGTTTTAGTGTTTGGAGGGGATTGGAGGAAGTGGAAGTGTTTTTTCTGTTTTAGTGTTTGGATGGGATTGAAGGAAATGGAAGTGTTTTTTCTGTTTTAGTGTTTGGAGGGGATTGGAGGAAATGGATCATGTATCTGTGATTCCAACTTCAGCGGCTCTCGCTGTCAGTACTGCTCCTCCTCCAACAAGTATGGACCAAACTGTGACAGAAGTAAGTCTGAGTCGTCTCTTCATGTGACATCATACAGGTAAGTATGATGTCAGTATGGAGAAAGCTCACCTGTGTGAAACCTCACCTGTCTGTCCTCAGCCTGTCCCTGCATCCACGGACAGTGTGATAACCGTCCGGTCTCAGAAGGTCGATGTAAACTGGACTCCTGTCTGACGGGTTTCACTGGTCAGTTCTGCGATCGCAGGACGGCGGCCTGTGGCGTCCAGGCTCAGTTCTGTCACGCCCACGCAGACTGCGACTTCAACCAGGGAACCACCAGGTGAGTTCACTTGCATCCGTCACGCTCAGGTTTAACTCTTGAGTCACATTTCTCCACTTCAACCTCAAAAACCCAACTTTACAGGAAACTTAGTGCCAATGAGCAAAGCTAGTTTACCAACCCACGAACCCAGAGGCTCCGAAAGCTCCAGGCTCACTGTGAAACCGGTCTGTTCTGGTTTAAGTGAGAATTTATTTGGGAATTTGCTCCATTCAAGCAAAAGTGGAGTTTTAAGACTGTTGTTATTTCACTGTTGTGCTGCATATTCTTAACTCAGTGCATTTAATCAAATTACCACACAGTAATTAATCTTTGTTTGAGTCTTAGAAAAGAGGGATCCCTGAGTCTGCAATAAAGAACTTAACTTCCTGTCCCACCACTGTTTCACTTCCTCTTGTCAGATTTTAGTTTAGATGACGCAGAATCATCCAATATTAATGTTCCTGTCTGGCGATGGGATTGAGTTCACCTGCTATTACACAACACATGAGTACGAGAGGGAAAATAAACAGGGCGAACGTCTTGCATTGAACAGCATTTAGTGGATCTTTAACATGAACATGTGTTGGATTTGACCAAAGCTTTGCTTTGGACGTGTTATCTGTCTGTCAGCGTCTGTTATACCACACAAGGTAACTGTACGCTGACGAGCATCAATAATGCGATGCGTCCCGCTCGGACATCAGTCTCTTATTTTGTTAGCGAAGCCTACGGCGCTTTTGGTTGTGGTGCCGCAGATGCTGTCGAGGTTGGCCTGTTACCTGGAGCAACAGGTGACCAGCTGGGGGCAGTACAGGAAACAACTGGGACAAAGCCTGTTGTTAATTAAAGAAACTGGTTAAAGATGACCTCATTATACCGGACACTATTCTGTGTATCTGCTGTGCGTGTTTTTAGGTGTGTATGTAAACCTGGTTACCAAGGTGACGGTATCACCTGCGTGGAGTCAGACCCCTGTGCTCCACCTCTCCGAGGCGGCTGCAGTGTGAACGTACGTATTTATTCAACTCTATATTTGTCTTTGTGAGACAAATATTCATTTGGAGAAACTCTGAGTATAAATATCTGATACACTGATGTCCAGTCTGTCTGCTGTCTTTGTGTTGGACTTTGTGCTGTGTTGCGCCCCCTGCAGGCCAAATGTATAAAGACAGGACCAGGTACTCACTCCTGTCAGTGTCTGACCGGATGGAGGGAGGACGGAGACGAGTGTCAGCCAATCAACAACTGCGATGGTCCCGACAGAGGAGGCTGCCACCTCAACGCCACCTGCATCTACGTCGGCCCCGGACAGGTAACGTCCACTGAGGTGTCATCATCACACGTTTGAAAGGACTGAAGCGTGACTCTATGGGGGATTTGATCTGTTCGGTGTTATGTCTCTTCAGTTACAGGCGTCTGAGCTCTGTGTGTCATATATTGTTATTTTCAGAATAAGTTGGCCTGCTTACAAATACCACCAGTTTGCCCGCTACTGCCACTATACATGTTCTATGAAACAAAACAAGTATTTATTTATGTGCTTCAAATAGTTTGAGCTGCACAGTAAATATCAGTATATGAACGGGTAGAGTCATGTCTTCTTACCCACACAGATACTGACATCACTGCAGAGTGTAAGTCGTGCCGATTCCAGCAGTGTGTCTGACGTCTGTGCAAGTTTACTGTATTTCACCAGGTTAATCCGCTCAGTATGAATCCTGCCTTCCAAGGAGTCCTGGGTGCAAACGCTCAAACAATGAGACCGTTCAAACATATCAGGTGTCCTGAATTATGTCTCTGAGGAGAACAAGTGTGAGTGTCGACCCAAACTGTCACCTGGGCACTGACAGCAAAACTCAGTATAAACCACGTAAAACCAAAGACGAGTTTCTGGAGCACAGCGTCGTTCCTGCCACTGACGTGAATGAAAGAGACCTTTCTGGGTCGTTGTCTGCTGACATCACCATACGCATTAAAATAGCCAATCACAGAGGCAGAAACAGAGCTGTCGTCTCAGACCGGAGGACAAACAGCCAACTACCAGAAAGCCACAAAAACAAACTCAAAAGTCCCATTTTCTTCTTTTATTCATTATATTCTGTCCTTTGTTAAACCAACAGAGTGACTGTACATGTAAAGCCGGCTACAAAGGAAACGGGCGAGACTGTGAAGCTGTTAATCAGTGTGTGACTGTAAACGGAGGCTGCCATTACTTAGTGAGTACGATAAATATTCTTCTGAACTATCAAACGTAAACCAGACGGTAGGACGATGAATCAAGTTACTGTTCAGTCTGTTTTCTGATGATCAAAGAAAGCGTTTTGTCTCCAGGCCAGCTGTCGCCTGCTGTCCTCTCAGTGGACGTGTGTTTGTGACGAAGGATATGTTGGAAACGGACAAATATGTTACGGTACAGTCGGACAGGTGAGAGTCCTGAACAGTGACGGCCGTGTTCATGTGTCAAACAGTGTTCTTCTATCCTCAGTCTGTTTTCCTGATGCTTTCAGGAGCTGATGGCTCTGCCAGACTCCTCAGAGTTCTTCGCATGGACGACTGTGAGTAAAATTTCAATCAATTATCAACTAAATGTAAATATAATAATACATGTAAATACATGTCCACTGTCAGCGCAACTGGACAACAATGCATATTACAGATTTAGTTGTGTATACAACAATGATAATGTATATCACTGCAACTAAAATAGAGCATATATAGCACAATTACGTACGCATGTTATGAAATAATTTAAAGAAAATGCATTACATATTTACAGATGTATGTAACTAAATGTCTACATTAATCAGAACTCCAGGTGTACATTTTAAGTTTGTGTATAATGCATGTAACACAAGAAAAGCTTATATCACAAACCACAACTCAAGTAAAGCATGTATTGCAAATGTACGTAGATAAAAACTACTTAAGAAGAGCACATATCACAAATTTGCCGGTATTGCATGTACCATAAGTTTACACAAGGAACCGCAATAAAATAACGTATATTACAAATGCACGTACGTATATAATCACAACTCAAAAGTATTTATATTGAACATTTGGGTATAACACTCATAACTTAAACTTGCATACTTACACAACTAAAACTCACACATTGCTTTGTATCAACTGCAACTGTATTCCAAATGTTTATTCTGATTATTACTGGCCCGACTTTTGGTCCCTTTAGACCTTGTGAGTGGTTTTGCTGTCTGCAGTCCCAGAGATGATGTATTTCTGTCTTTGCATCCCAGGAGTCCGGTCTGTCTTGGTCTCTGTCGGATCAGAACGTCACCCTCCTGGTTCCGTCTTCAGCTGCCGTCGCTAAAATGTCTTCAGAGGACAAAAACTTCTGGACCACGAAGGCTAATCTGCCTAGTCTCATCAGGTCACAGCTCAGCACGGCCGGAAACTCTGTTTCTGTTTTTTTATTTTGTTATTTTTTGGGGCTTTTACAAGTCAGATGTTTTTTTTATTTTAGGACTGGTCAATGCCTGAACTTAAATATTAACTTGAAAATGTTGTGAATGTCAACAGAATAAAATTAAATACATTTTTGTCTCCAGCAGTTTTTTAACATGTGTAACAGCTACCACCTGTCCTATATCACAGAAATCACATGATCCCGGGTAACTATCCATTATCCAGCCTGAGCAGCATTTCCTCTCTGACTTCTCTTCTCAAGACAGCACTTCCTGTTTCAACGACCAATGAGGTGAGTCCACAGAGGTGATGGTTTACTATCATTTCTGCCCACGAGTCTAGATTAAGGGCTTATTTTAGATAAAATACCCACACTTTGACTGTTAGCAAACGTCCTCCGCTGTTTGTTTTATTTGTTGAGGGCTACATAAAGAAGAAAAGCCCATTATATAAGATTCCTCAACATGCAGCTGTACGCTTGTTGCTCTTCTCTCTTTCACACGAAACTCTGATACGTAAAAAATAAATCCTTTTATTTATAAAAGAAATCTGTCAGGAAAGTTTTAGTTTGGGTCAGAAACTTTCTATCGATGGTGTTCAGATTTGATTCAGTGTGTTTGTTCTGTCAGGTCACAGCTGTTGGAGGAGCGACCATCACCACATCGAATGTAGCCGCTACCAACGGACTGATCCACGTCATCGATAAGGTACAAAGCTAATAATGTTAACGATGCTAATGATGCTCTGATACGACAGACGGAGACACTTTTCTTTCTGTCTCTGACTGTTTTTGGCCTTCGTGTGTTTGTTCTGTCTCCAGGTTCTGGTTCCTGACAGGAAGCTGAGTGAAGGTCTGCTGGCGACTCTCGCTCTGAGGCCGGACTTCTCTCTGTTCAGATCGTATCTCATCGTACGAACACACAAACACACTGCAGGATACATTCTCAGCTTTAACTCTGGACAAATATTTGTAATGTTTGTTTACAGTGTGTATTTTTCTCTGTTGTTTTGTTCAGGATTACAACCTGACAGACGAGATCGAACAGGCAAACGATTTCACCATCTTCGCTCCAACAGACGCCGCCGTCACTGATTACCTCAAGAAAATGGCTGCAACTTCACTGGTACAGTAGGATAAACAAGTTGAATTTGTGTACTTATTATGAACTGGACAGAGGGTCTTAAACGAGAGTCCTCGTTAAAAAACGTCTCGGCCAGTCAGTTTTGTTTTCTGATTCATACAGCAACTGTTTTCCTGAGTGTTCCTCAGTCATCCGTCTCATGATGGAGATACATTTCCATTTCTACAGAAGTTAATTTCAAACAACCCTATTAAACTAATATCAGTGGATCTATCTCACTAATACCGTATGTTAAGAAGCAGAAATTAAACCTGACATCCATGGCAGTAGATGCGAAGAAAGCTTCAACTAGAGTGGGCTTTTCTACTAAAGTACTAAAAATGTTTGAATTTCCACAATAAATAATCACTTTAATACAGAAAAGCTAAAAGTCACCAAATTAAACTTGATCTAAAATATTTAGAGATCAAGAGGCACAACGAAAAGCTGTCCTTTATCACCTTTGTTATTTGCATTAGCGATAGTGAGTGGCAGAAACATGGGCAAAGAAATGTAATAAACTATTAGCAGATGATATGATTTTATATTTAAGTAATATTGAAACATATGAAAACTGCATACTTACAAAATATTGTATTGTAAGTGTTACAGCATACTCCATGTGCAGGCCCGTTACATGAAAAGGAAAAAAACAGATAAAATGAGAAAAATAAATACATAAATAGAGCAATTAGATAGTAGCTACATCGTTATGCATTCATTTATCTTTTAAAAACAAAAGCTACATCTTATTTTGTATGTTATTTGTTACTTTCAATAAATTTGCCATCTTTTCTCCATTTTGAAAATGTTGGATGTATATTTGCTGTCGCAGCTTTATCATCCTATTTATCCAACCTTTTTCCTGTCATTCTAACCTAAAGGTACATTTTACAGTTAATACAGTACAAAAATTGATTGTTTGTGTATAACTTCCCAGAATGATTTTAATGCTAGGCAACCACAATTAGTGCAAGAAAACCCAAAAATAAAATATATGTATATTTAAGAATAAACAGTCAGTGAAAAGTGTGACATGGACAGTTTTTGTTATAGTGAAAAACATCTCTGTGCTTTTATTTTGTTACTGTGAACAGGATGTGAATACGACTCGTTACCACGTGGTGGTGTCGGAGCGTCTGCTGAAGACCGACCTTCAGCCTGGAGGATACAAACAGACGCTGCTCGGATTCTCCTTCCAGCTTGGCTTCTTCCCCCGAGATGGAAAGGTCTCAATAAGAAACATAGATAATCAACTATCAATATCATCATCATGGGACCAGATATCATCTGATCTCATGATTATAAAAATGATCTAAACTCTCTGTCTGTCTCTCATGTAGCTGTTTGTGAACGATGCTCAGATAAACTCCTCCAACATCTTGAGTGGTAAAGGAGTGATTCACGGTCTGTCAGCTGTTCTAGAGATCAACAGGAATCGCTGTGATGAGGCCAAATACCAGAGAGTCATGGTAAAGTCATCAGATACTGTCACTGCTCACAGAGCCACGCTGACTGAACTGAACTGCTGATGAATGATAACTTTCTCTTTTTCTCCAAAGGGAACCTGTGTGGACTGTTTATTCCCACAAGGCAAACTCTGCCCGAATGACACCGTCCCGGACGTAAGACTCTGACTTCCAGCCCAAAATCATTCATAACATTAATGTGACTTCACAAACTATCAGACTGTAAAACAATCAGAAACGTTTCAGCTGCAGTTTATTCCACAAAAGGCTTCAAACTTTCTGACCAACAAGAGGTAGGAAAGGTTATCCTTCATCACACTCAGACAGAAGCAAAGACACAAATACTGGCAAAGTGAAAAACTTTGCCTGTATTATAAATATACAGGCTGTAGTGTATAAAAAGTTTATTTGCAGATGACTTGGTTTTATATTTAGGTAATATTCAAATATTCATCCCAAAGGTAAAAATATCTATGATATATAATATGTATAATATGCTACAACATGAACACTGAAAACCTAAGTAATGCAAATGATATAAATACCTTGTAGTACTCCAGAACACCTTTATCAGGACTGTCCCACTCTAAGAAACAGGATCAGGACTCAACTCTGTTTCTGCACTTTCCTTCTATTTCTGAACTTCCTGATAATCTAAAGGGACGATTCTTGAAATGAGTAATTTGTTGTAGTTTGGTACTAATTAAAGGGAAAATAGAGACACTTCCAATTAATTAATTCCGCATAATCCAGAGAGTCAAGCGCAACATAAAAAAATGTGAAATTTGTTTTCAGACAATCATACAATTCAACATATATGAAGAATAAAGTTTACAATAATGAATGAATATTTAGTTGGGTTTAAATAGAGCAGTTATTTTAATTTGAAATTTGAAAATCAACAACTGCTGAGAGCGTTAGTAGGTTTTTTTGCAAAGGTAAAACACAGAAACATGAAACATTAATAGAATTTTTCTAAACTTGATATTTTGATGTTGAGACAGAAAAAATACATATTGAGGCATCTCACCAAATAAGAAATAAAACAATAACAACTAAAGTTAAATTTGATCGATAAAGAATAAAAAACAAACAATTAAACAGTTATAAAACAAATAAATCAAAATGACCAAAACTACATAGTTATTTGCAGAAAGCCTGAACTAAAGCATGGCCACTCAAAGCTGCTGTATCTGGATGAACAGATTCCACTTCTTTTGAAGTTTGTATGAACTGGCCCTTTAAAGTAAAATCTCTCAGACTTTATGACACTAAAAATTTATATTAATACCCATCTTTACTAAACCCGGCTCACAGTGTACAGTTTTAATTTTTAATCTTTTCAGTGACTTTTTGCCAAGAACACAGCATGTGATGCAACATATGCATTTTACAATACAGATACAACATAAATGAAAGACAAACTAGGACTATGTGATATCAAACTATTAGAGTTCACCTCTGATAACTTCCTGTTCTCTACAGAAATCAATGAAGACGAGGAAATGTATGTTCACTCGGATGTTTGAAGAAGAACGACTGCTGACCATCGGCTGCAGAGCCACCTGCCTCCAGAAAAACATCGTACGTCGCTCCTGCTGTTAGAAACAAACGTAAAACACGTAACGAAGATAAAAACAGGAAGTTCCTTGACAATAAGTAGTAAAACTCTCTTCTGTTTTCAGGTGCGGAAGTGTTGTGGAGGGTTTTTCGGGGTGCACTGTGAGCCGTGTCCCGGGCCGAAGGGTCAACCCTGCTTCGGTAACGGACTCTGTCTGGACGGGACGAACGGGACCGGTCTCTGTCAGTGTAACAAAGGTTTCAATGGGACCGCCTGTGAAACCTGCCAGAGCGGGAAATATGGAGTCCACTGTGATCAGGGTAGATATACCTGATATACCCGATACAATAAACATTACACAAAATAAAACACATCTATTCCCTCCTTCCTCACGCCGGTTTATTTTCTCCGCAGAGTGTGTGTGTAAAAATGGCCGCTGTAATGAAGGGCTGAAAGGCGATGGGACGTGCGAGTGTGACGTTGGTTGGAGAGGAGTCTTCTGTGATGAAAGTATGAAAACAAACCTGATACATTCACACTGGCACTGAGTGATACAGACTGCAGCAGAGTTTCAGGTCCAAAAAATCTGACATTTCAAGAAAAAAAGTTGTAATATTACGAGAAAAGTCATGAGAGGCCCAAACAGTTTATATGAATAAAGTTGTCATTTTATGAGTAAAACAGCTGTAATGTTTTATGAAAAGTCATAATAGTTATAATATATATTTATAATATAAACAAGTCAGAGAAAACAATGAGAACAAAGTCACTGCTGTGCAGCAGCAAATTTCAGCTTTATCTCAAAATATTACAATTGAATTGATTTAATTTAATGTAATATCCTGTCTTTGTTCACAACTTATACATTTCTGGCTTTATTATCACATATCATGACTGTTTTTAACTTTACTCTGATATTTTGTAAAAAAAAAAAAATCATGTTTTTTTCTTTACATTT